>JAFMSR010000015.1:37512607-37650107 GCA_022818135.1 Saxidomus purpurata
AGAAATGCTCCATGATCACATGCGTACTGTTGCCAGGCGCAATTAACTAACCAAGCAACATAAACTTCAGATTCCCTGCCCAGCATGAGGAAAATGGGTCCATCGGGTCGAAATGTGACATTGTTAACAAAATATCTTTTTATCAAGAGAAAATGATATTCATTATTCTATAATTTCTTAAATGGACTTTTTGCCAATAGTGTCAAGTTTATATTGTATTACAAACGCAGTTAACGAAAGATATCAATGAGAAAAGCGTGCAACAATTTTGTTTCATATATATAATGACGAGTTTGATCTAATGTTCGTTCAATGTGTATCCATCATTTTTTAAGAATTCGGAAGGCTTCTGCATTGCTTCGTGTTTGCTGTAACACTGATTTCACACGGATTGGAATGTAACAAAACGTTTTATAACTAGTGACTTACTTGTTTCCAATATCCGGAAATCACTGCCAGCAAAATGGTTGACCCGTTAAAACTCGTAAAATTGTCCAACTGGTAGGCTTATCCTTTTTGAATTCAAGGGGCACCTACTCTGCAACCAAACGGACGACCATAACACATCCAAAAATAATATAACTACTCGCACATACCACAACAATTATAAAAAATATAAGCTTCATTTTTTTTAAAGTATGATATAACAAAAAAAAGAGATACATGTTGTATTTGTCATTTCCTAAATGAAAAAAGGTAACCCGATCAAATATTCTTGCGTTTATTTACTATCATATTAGTTTACCAGATTTTATTTTTGTCTTTTATACCTTCTTGAAAGCAATAGTCTTTTTTTCTTTCCCAGTTCGCGTAAATAAAACTTGCTCCAGTCTAGACCTAGCGACTGTACTTACCTACCCCTGATTGTTTAAAGTTACATGTAAGACCACAGTCAAACTTTGTGTCATGCAGTTAAGATTTCGTCTAATAATGGAGGTAGTAAGTAAAAAGGGGCATAATGTCTGTACATCTCCCAATTAATGCTCTTAATGAGAGTTATATTTACCCACCTACACATAAAAACATAAGTCCATTCATGATTATTTAATGTCTCTTTCGGCAAGAAAACGGACATCCAACCAACTAAGAATTAAAGCCAAAAGGTTATATAACCTATTGAGTTTTAGAAGGATTTAACCTATTAGATATACTTACATATGTGTCTTTTCAGTGCCATATATACTTAAAAACTTTAAAAACGTAACTAGGGATTGAACAGGCATTTTGTCGTAATTGCAAATGCATTACAAAATTCAAGTATAATGTCATTTGTTAATGTCAACAATTTTGCATTTCATGAGAAAAATCCACTGCTCAAAATCTGACTGATAAAAAAGGTTGCGTTTTTAAAGTTGTTAAATATATGTTGTGTCTACATTATGTATGATGTTGTCCTTTACTATTTTTTGCAATTGGAAGATGTTTTGCATTTATATAGTTAACGCACGAACATTATCTATTTCGTATTTACATTTTCAAATGCGAATCATTAAAAAGTGTTTTTATTCTCAAAAGCAAACAAACAATATATGTTCAAGCAGGGTCACAAGTTACAAAATTGAAGTGATTCGGTCGAAACTCATACTCAACACTTTCCGCTGAAAGGACGGACACTTTCTATCGTCGTATCACCTGTAGCTACCTCTATATATCAGTCTGCTATTCGATATGAAGTATCGTTAAGTTTAAGTTTTTCCTAGATATAACGTTGTCACCAGTACAATTCTAGCTAAACCATTCGACAATGTTTGGGATAGCCAACCTCCACAACTTAATCTACTGTATTTTCAAAACTGAAACGTGTTTCTAGAAATAAACCACTATCTACCGACAAAAACATAGAATTCGACGGATTAATAAACATAGACATATTTCCTGTTCACATTTATTCTAAAAATCATGCAATCTCACCTGGAAATAAAGACCACCCGTGAAAAATTAAATGATCTTTGTTTAAAGGTATTCAGAAAAGTTTCTCCTTCAGATTTCTATAGAAATATAATTAATAATAATAATAATTAAGATAATAAAAATATCAACGATTATAATAATATTAATAAATAAGTAAAAACAGCTCGTGATTATTATTATTGTAAATAATTAAACAATAATAAGAAGAAAAACAAGAACAGGAACAAGAACAATAATCATACAAAGAATTATCAATTAAATATCAACGATTATAATAATATTAATAAATAAGTAAAAACAGCTCGTGATTATTATTATTGTAAATAATTAAACAATACATGTAATAAGAAGAAAAACAAGAACAGGAACAAGAACATATTCATACAAAGAATTATCAATTAAAATGTAAATAATATGCAAATGCATGTAACCACATAGTTCTAGAGCGCGATGAAAATTCTGTCATTATACGTTTAAGTTAGTTTGCAATTAAAACGGTACGTGTTGAATTAAAACTAAACAGAGTCTATGAAATTGTAAATGTTTCATTGTTATGCATTGTTTTACAACTGCAATTATTTAAAGACGTGATAAGTGAAATCTCTATTATGAAGACTACAATCTTTCAATAATACATTATGGGAAATCATCTAATGGCAATGCACATTTATAAGATGAGAATTAACAGACGATAAACATTTTTGGTTTATCAAGGGAATCATTATCTACATTAAAAATGGATTGCTTGCATTAAAGGCAATAACATTGAATATCAATATCAAGTTGGAAAGACTATAAACAAACTCCAATAGGGATTTACGTAATTTACATAATTTAAAAGCAAACCGTAAACGTGAAATATGCCCATGTGATACAATATTATGACGTTAGTAGAACTTAGGCAAAATATATTTTGTTATTCAATACATGGGATTGGCTATAAAATGCTATGCGTGGTCCTTTATGCCGTTTTTGGTATCCAATAGATTCAAGGGCGCTTTTCATTTTCATCAAAACGTTTAACTTTAAATTGATATCATTGATTCTCACTGAATTCAATGAAACAGTTAAGAAATTACAGCACAATAGAGTTATTCCTGTTTACTATATTACATTTTGCAAGACTGTGCAGTTGTCATACAGCGGTGACTTTATGTGCTGTTATTTTGAATTTTATTTTAAACATTTATCTATCATTTCTCGCGCTAAAACTCTTATAAGAAGTAAACAAGCCTCCCTTACTAACCAGTTTTTAAAATAATGATAAAAATTATCTTCACTAGCAATAGATAACATGTTAGACACACAATGAAAATGTATAATACATTTTACATGCAATATGGCTTTCTTGAGGAAAACAAATTGAACAATAGATAAAAATATGATTTTAACACACATCAAAGTTTATCCTGTTTAAGAGGAAAAACATTTTTACATTCAATACACTCATGACAGTTGCACTATACCAGTTTAATTAGTTTCTTATTAGTTTCAATCAGAAAAAATAATGTAACACTGAATCCAAAAATATATGACTCATATCTCAAAGAACAGTATATTTCAGTTTTTGCAATTCTAAATCTTGCTAGGATTAGCCAGTCAAACATAAAGCTACAGCATTATCCAAGATCTAAGTTTGTTTTGTTATGAGTTCCACTATATCTGAAAATTTCAGACATTTGGGCAGTTATCCCATCATTTTCTAAAAATCACATCTAAATATCCTGATGTTTCGGAGATAGACAGACCGAACGTGTTACCGTTGATAATGTAGACAAATACATAACCTTCACCGTTGTATATCACAATGTTGAGGCCTGAAAGTTTTTAACTACCATGGCGAATCTAGATCTATTACTGAGTACTGTTGCCATGGATATGCTTACCGTCAACACCGAGTTACGTTTTCTGGCGCAAAAGTTATTAAACGCTGTTGAGCATTGGGGATATTCTGATGTAGTTATCTCGCATTGATTTACAACGTTTATTTTTATATGACCTTAAAATAAATCATTGGAATTTCTACAAGAGACAAACAATGAAAGATCTTGTCAATGGCAGTTTCTTAGCAACAGCGCCAAGTTGTTTTTCCTGACAGTTCATAGTGGCAGCAATTTGACGGAACTAGCAGCAAATATACACATTACAGATCAGAAACCATGTTACTAAACTAAACAGTTGCAGCAGCTGATGAAGTCTCAGTCTCCATTTTTTCATCGTTGCAGTCTATGATAAGGAAAGTGTCGTCTGCCAACTGACATATGTTAAATGGTGGTCTTTCATTTACAACAAAGCTTTGACAGATAGTACATAGATTACTTACTGTGTTCTTTTCTAGTGCTAGAATATACCAATTGACCGGAGACGTAACCTTGGTTTCAGTAGGTATTACATATTGATTTAAACTGACAACTAGTTTTGAAATTCCCAGCAAAGGATGATAACCTAATAATAGCAAGTAGTTTATTAATACGTTGTTTTGACCATCACTTTAAACAGAATTTAGTTTACTTAGTTTTTACCTTATGCAGCCTAGATTAACATGTGTCCTTTATCCACAACTCCATTAATTCTTAATTATAATGAATTGATAAAAATGAGAAGAGGTTTAAAACAAATTTAAGAATTGAAATAGATGGAAAAGAAGCAATAACAAACAAACAAAATGCTGCTCTTCTGTCTAGTATTTTCATCACTGTTAACATATAATTAACATCAAAGAAAATATTTAATACATAGTATATAACATACCATGAAACTGTTTAATTAGACAAATAGCAAAACTAACAGATTCACACTTGACCATTTCAAATGACAACGTCGCCGGGTATTACTGATAATCAGTGGTGTTACATTTTTTAAACCTACGATAACAGCAGAGCTTTTTCTTAAATAACAAAAATAAGGGATAGAACATACAATCTCCACAGTGGTTTTCAGTAAATACAATCATAAGACAATACCTCACATCTTTTTTATTAAGGTAAATATTTATACACTTAACAGGTTTAGAAACGCAAATATTTCCCCTGTTGAACATTTTTATTTGAATGACGCTATTGTTTTTATTTCTATTTAAAAAAAAAAAAAGGGAAGCCACAACCAAGAGCCCCAAAGTCATGTTTTGCGATGAATTATTGAAACTTTTACAATAATTCAATTTTATATTGTTTTTGTTGTGTATGAAATTTGAATAAATGTGGAACACGATAACACTATCAAAATTAATATTTTGCCACTTTTGCGTTTCTAAACCTGTTGCGTGTAATGGTCACTACAAATAGAAAAAGTACAACACGGTGACTAAACTTCTTGATTTATCTCATACTTCTTAAAATTCCGCTAAGAGCCTATGACACGACTTGAACTACTTTAGGTAGGTAGGAAAATATTATGTTATGTGTGCTGTGAAGTTCTCGATCCATTTTTGTGCTTTAGACAATGTCTAGTTACCTATGCGCTTGGATATCTTATCAAAGTGAAACACCACCAGCAATGTTCCCTGACCTGCCAATGAGATTATGAAACAGTATTGTATAAAACTGGATGTCGGTTGAGTATATTTCATTTAAAACTCCAAAGACCCAAGCTAGACCTGTCAACATCAATATTCGAAAATAAACAGTTGCGCTCTTCGTATCCTGAAGGCGTCTACCTGCGCCAATGGCCGTTTGTCTAGCTTTAAGAATGGTCTAAGTAATGACTATGTAATTTACGACAACTGTTAAAAAGAAAGGCAATGCGAAACAAATTGTTCACTTTGCAGCATTGTCAATGTAGCACAAAACGTTTCCATAACCAGTATGACCATCATGAGAACACAGAGCAATCCGTATTTACAAACAACTGACTTGCCCATATCACCAACCAAAATGCAACCAAAACGCACTACCTTTTCAAAGCAAATACAGCTGACAGCCAAGAGAAGTGCATTAGAGCTCCGATCAAAACACAACAGAAGTATGGTACATCGACTTTTTCAACACCAAACTGAAAAAGTCCCTGTGCAATAAACAGATTAATCAAAGCATTCACAAAGACTTTACTTGGAACTGATTTGTTACAAGCGAGACAAAATACAATTGTGTACACGAAAATGAAAGACATTGAAAGGCAGGTCAAAGCAAAAAAAGAAAGAGTTCGACAGAGCTGGATTGAATATGTGCATACGCGTCGTTCACAGGCACTTACATCTTTAATTTGATCTGAATTAAATGTGGTGTGTGCTGTGTAGTTCCCGATTCATTTTTTCGAGCTGATTTCATTTATCTAGTGAGACAAAATAGAATTATGCACACGATACTACAAATAACAACGACAACACGCAACTTATGGGTAAAAATAAAATATTAACAAATGTTTGGAAAGGGTTAATTAAAAAAATCAAGTCATCAGATGTTGCTGTTTATCAGTGGTGTTACATGTTTTAAACTTACGATAACAGCAGAGCTTTTTCTTCAATAACTTTGGATCAAAAATAGAGATAGAACATACAACCTCCACATTGATTTTCAGTAAATGCAATTCAAATAAACCACATCAATTTCATTTTGGTGTTTTAAAACGATCAAATTATTGTAAATTACAGTAAAACAAAAGTGTGTGCATAAACCATTTCACAAAACGATCATTCAGACACATTGATAAATAAAACATAAAATTTACTCTGTAAATCAATAAGTTTCCGTCAGACGAGCATTTGACAGATTCACTTTGAGTTCATGTAACCTAGCCGATAAAATATTCAAACACACCTATGTACATGCATTCTTTCTGTTCTTATATACAAATTGGTCAATATTTTCTAATTATTGTACATAAATATAATATAAATAAAAATGGAATATATATATTGGTCACTACAAATTCAAAAAAATTCAACACGGTGACTATGCTTCTTAATTTATCTTCGAGTTACTAGACGTTAAAACAGAGCCACAACACACAATCAGATTCAATTAAGGCAAATTGCCTACTTTTTGCAGACGAATTGAGTGATGTATACAAATTGTAACAATAATACCAGACTGATAAGCTAACGTATATGTCTTCACAATTCCGATGCCTTATGCGACTACATGTAAATCATCTTTTGTAAATCAACTGAATTGATATCATGAAAATTCCATTTAATCTTGATATGTTGGAACATTACGTACCGTGTTATGTAATGTATGCACATTTCGATTATGTGGCCATAAAACTTGCGAGACAGAAAGCTAAGAATCTATTAAATGACTTGAACTATTTAAGAATCCGGTAGGAATAATGTTAAACACAAAACAGCTCATTTAACGATCAAAATACCAAGCCTTCATATGAATCAGCACAGACACTTATTCAATGATGTCTAAAACATCGCAGCTTTTGGCAAGAAACAGGATACGTTGAATCCCTCTTAAGAATCTTCAAAACTTTCAAGAAACATAACTTCTATGTTAAGTAAGCCTTTGAAAGAGTTCGACGGAGCTGGATTGAATATTTGCATACGCGTCGTTCCTAAACACTTACATCTATAATCGGATCTAACCTTAATGTTGTGTGTGCTGTGAAGTTCCCGATCCATGGTTTCGTGCTTTAGACACTGTCATGTTACCTATGCGCTTGGATATCTTATCAAAGTGAAACGCCACCAGCAGGAATGTTCCCTGACCTGCCACTGATATTATGAAACAGTATTGTAGAAAACTGGATGAGTATATTTCATTTGAAACTCCAAAGACCCAAGCTAGACCTGTCAACATCATTAATCGAAAATAAACAGTTGCGTTCTTCGTCTCATGTAGGCGTCTACCTGCGCCGATGGCCGTTTGTCTAGCTTTTAGAATGGTGTAAGTATTGACTAAGCAATTTACGACAACTGTAAGAAAGATAGGCAAGGCGAAACAAATTGTTCGCATTGCAGCATTGTCAATGTAACATAAAGTGTTACCATAACCAATATGACCATCTGAGAACCATGTGTATAACACATTTATTAAAATAAAAACACAGGGCAATCCGTATATATAAACAACTGACTTGACCATATCACCAACCCTGAAATGTTGAATAACATCAAGGGATGTAAGTTTTAATGCAACTAATACGCAGTACCCGTTCAAAGCAAATACAGCTGACAGCCAAGAGAAGTGCAAAAGAACTCCAATCAAGACACACCAGAAGTATGGTACATCAATTTTTTCAACACCAAACTGAAAAAGTCCCTGTGCAATAAACAGATTAATCAAAGCAGTCACAAAGACTTTACTTGGAACTGATTTCATTTTTCCAATGAGACAAAATAGAAGTATGCACACGATAATGGAAACCATTGAAAGGCAGGTCAAAGCAAACGTTAAAATTCCCCTTATGTCGTTTAAGAAACTGTGCAAATTTCCAAGATAAATTTGATCACGTTTGATATAGTCTCCAAGACAGATGAAATAAAGAAATTCTGTTTTGATACCAACATAAAACATTCTTTTTATAAATTTGCATAGCATTTTCTCTTGCTCGTTAATATCAATAGATTCATTCAATGACGTCCCTGTTTTATTAAAAATAAGTATGAAATATTCTTTTTCATCAAGAATAATGAATGGGCATGGCATCCCTTCAACCGGTCCTTTGTAAGCAGCCTGTCGCAAATTGATAGAAATAGAAGTATTGTAAATAACATAAGTAAAAGATACAACCTTTTCTCCGTCAATCGGTGGAAAGGAATCATATGCAGAACCGTTGTGACTAATTCTTTTGACAGGTATATTGATTTCTAACATAGCATCATATTGATGACCATATAACGTCACAGTGACAGAAGAATTGGATTTTGATTTAAAAAGAAGGCTATTTGAGACTTTTAATGCGCACGCATTGGTCTCATGAATATGTATTTGCAATGAAAGATATTTTAAAAACCACATTGGTTTCAAATAATAAGATCTGACATCCGCCTGCAAGTAATTACAAGATGACAAATTTAAATGATCAAGGAACTGTTTAACATCGATGATTTTTTTATCACCATTTATAGGAGGAAGTAGTTTTGTATTCTCAGCAAAACTGATTTTAAATGATAAGGCAAAATAAATATTTTTTCCATTAAAATGGTGATTCTTGCAATCGTCATGCTTGGGGATTCTTTGGAAAGGACACTCCAATTGTCTGCATATGTTCTGAAATAATAAAAACATCTAGTGTACTTAACGTGTATGGATTTGAATATAATAATAAAGGTCTCTCACCACATGCTACTAATTAGAGAAGTAACTTGTTTTTGTTATTGTTTCTGTTACGAAAAATGTTGTTTTAATAATGCCCATTTATTATAACTTAAAAAGCAATTTTCATAAAATTAATTTTATAAAATTTAGTACTTTTTTGTAACTCGTCGCCAAACTTAAGTATAAAACAAAAACTTTCACTATACTAGATGCCCACTTGCAACATGTCGAGCCCGCCATATGTCAAAAGGGCTAACTCCTTACCAAGTAGAGATGGGTCAAAATACACCTAAATATTGGATGTAACATGCATGTTGTACCATAGAAAAGTGGTCTCGATTTTTCTCTACAGCCAGTAATAAAAAAGTTATAATATAAGCAGCAACAAAGGGAAGTAATTCTAAAAACAAGGCAGCCCATGGTGGTGAACATTTGTACAAAGTAACATCAAAATCCCTCCATGCATGAAAAAGATATGTTCCGGACAAAGTCATTCTTGAATTTGACCTTTAACCTCCAAGTGTGACCTTGACCTTAGACCTAGGGACCTTGTTCTTGCGCATGACACTCCGTCTCATGATGCTGAACATTTGTGCCAAGTAACATCCAAATCCCTCCATGCATGAAAAAGATATGGTCCGGACAAAATCGGACGGATGGATGCACGCACGCACGCACGGACGGACGGACGCACGCACATACACCGAACCGCCAAAAGTGACAACTATATCGAGCTCACCGCAAGCGGGCTCGACAAAAATGACGTCTGCCCCTGAACGACAGCTTTGATTGAAAATAACCTCTTATTTCAATGCGTTAAACAAACCATGATTGTCCTCATGCGTTACTTTAAACATGTAGAACTATTTTCTTAAATAACTAAAGCTAGAGTATTGTGCACTGTACTTTCTCTCAATGACCTTTGTATCAATATAGTTAAAGTATCAATTGATTCCCTTCAATGTCTTTCAAGTTATGATGCGCAAGAAAGAGAAACTTAAGGAAATAAATCGAAACCTAATGAAGGTAGATTAATTTAACTCTATAATCAGACCAAGGTACATGTAGCTTTGTTTCTTTTTTTCAGCCTGTGATTGTGTTTCTGGAAACAGATTCTCAGATTAAATGTTAAGAAGAAAGAGGTACTTTGTAAAAGGAAAAGATCGATAACTACAAGATGATAATGTCAAAACATTGCAATATGTATTATTATTTGTTTCATTTAGTTAACTGCCCTTAAAACAAGTTCCGTTTTTTATATCTCGTGTAAGGAAAGATGGTAAGGTTGATGACACATGTAATGAAATGGCGTTTTAACTTTTTATACATAAAATTTCAGAAGGGCATCTTTGACGGGATTCAATACTGAATTAATATATCTTGTAACGCATTGGATCTCAGTGACATTATTATATCTACATATTACCAACATTTTAAACAAAATTTAACTAATGCAAGGAATGCTTACAAAATATGGATCAAGAATTTCTTCTTCTCGGCAGATGTTAACAGATTGCTCGCTACTCTTCTCTTCTGACGTCGGCGAAGTGAACCATTCCAGATTCAGTATGTATCCAAGAGATCGGAAAACACTAGGAACTCCTTTGCATATGCTGGTAAAGTTGTGACCATTAGGTTTGTTACACAGCATACAGAATACGTTGCTGTACTTCTCAGTACCCGTTTGGTACACCGGTGTATCTGTAAATGTTGTGAATGTTACGCTGTATTTGTGTAACAATTATGAAATATTAGAGCACAGTTTATCTTTAAATAAAGTATTTTTTTATTCTTATCGTTTTAACGAAAATAATAATGCAAACAATGAATTTGTCAGTATGAAATCACGCGAAGGAGATTTGTACATGCATGTATTTTGAACATATTAACCATAAGTCGTGTCATAAAGAATATGTTGAATAACAAATTATGAAAACAACAGGTTTGTATTATAAATTTGAAACACATATCACTCCTTAGCATGCCATGAAATATATTTGATAAATCATATTTTTTTCTGTAGGTAAACAAGAAGCGACAGCCATCCAATGATCTTTAGTTACATTCTTTTTAGTCTACGAATACATCATTGTGCGTCAAAAAGGTATTACTGTTGAGGTTAAATTTTGTTTTCTATTTCTTACCTGCTGTCTTTCTAAGCCCTTTTATGAAACGTTTGACATTTAAAAAATGCTGCTAAAACATTGTTGAATATTGGTTTCAATTGATTGTTCTTGAACTCTTTTTGGTTTATAACTTTTTCTCTGGCACAAAAAGGTTTTTTAAAATAAAACTTTGCTATAAAGTTAGTTTTACACTCACACTGTGAAGAGGCACAAAGGTCCTTTATATCAGGATCGTACTTATCCCATTGCCCTGTAGCATTGCATTTTGAAATCCAGAAATCGTCATCCCTTCCGCAAATTAATTTGTCTGTGTTAAAACCAGGCGGTGGTTCTGAGAATAGTGAACAGTTTTCTATACTGTAAGCCAGAAGAGCATTCTGTGAAAATCTCATTTTAAATAGATCGTCCTTGCATCTTGCAACCGAAGGAATCCACCTGTGAAAGAAATAGAATGATCTAGTATCAAAGTCCACCAAAGAAACGTTATCTGGAGTGACTAACAATAAACATAAGCGGGATATTATCTGCGTTTTCTATGATATCTAAGACCATGTCGCCGGGAGTTTGCTACATATATCGGTTTATTATGCAACTGCCATGACGACGACCCGATAACACCGGTTTGATATTTGTTGATATTGCGACGTCTTATGTCACAGTACAGTGTTATCATGACACTGTCCTGATATCACGTTTTAGGCCCCGCCCACTTTAGACATTAAGTGAGATTTATGAAATAAGATCTAGGCTATTGTGGATTTCTTACACGCTACACAATAAATTAAATTTTCGGTAGCTACTTCAGACTGCAGAGGTGCGTTTCATTAAAATTTCTGGGAATAAAAGCAAACAGCACATCACATAAAATCGAAAAATGATTGTAGAATTTTTATTTTTGAATTAAATATAGTGTTGTGGGTATTCATTTTCTTAGTTAGATCATTATCTACTATTTCTAATTCGAAACAATTTTCGAGAAAAAGTTGATTATCATTTTTTCACCCCCTTCCTATTTTCACACTAACATAAGTAATAATAATAATACTAATAATAATAATAATAATAGTTCACAAATGCTTTCTAGGTATGTTTTAATTTTCAGCATTTCCTATAAAGCATAACTTTAACATGATTAACGGTGCTGGATTTAAAACGCCGATTTAAACCGTTGATGACGTCATAAATAGCCTACAACGTAAATCACTCAATTTACTTCTTTGTTTTTAACTGTGAAAAGGGAAAATTGAAGTCAGCTGCATAATAAATAGAATGCAAGGTTACTGTTTTTTGATAAAAGTTGATATCGAACTCGGATGAATATCGACCAGAAAGCCTCGGCAAGCCTCGGCTTCCCTGGCCGATATCATCCTCGTCCGAAATCAACTGTTATGAAAAGACAGTAACCTTATATTCTCTATATATCGTTCGTGCTGTATGGCACGCGATTTGAACAATTATTCCCAAAACCTATGTTCCCATATGAGAAAGTTTTCAACTGAGAACCTAGGTTCTCAAATGAAAACCGGTGTTCTCACTTGGGATCACAAGTTTTTTTATAAACCTATCTTCTTAGTGGTTGTATTCACAAATATTATTAGAACATATTAAGTTCTCCCTCGAAAACTTAGGTTCTTAGTTCAGAACACAGGTATTTGCGCCGCTGGCGGTACTAGCTAATCAAGTACGACTGAGAACATGGGCTTCTTTTTGACAACTGTAAACGAGATCACACGTTTTCATTGTTTGTTAACATCGGCTTGGTTTCCGGTAGCAGCCGATACACATATTAAATCATATTTAGCATAGATCTAGTTGAATGGGCGCCGGCAGATAGATCTGACGGCAACAGAACAGTTAGTTTTAAAGGGTGACACAACCTGTATCATCTAAACTAACGCTCAGCTCGAAACATTATAAAGACTCAACCAGAGAGACAGACGGAGAGACATTTACTGTATCAGGTTACGTTCCAAAATACGTTTCAAAGGGAATAACGAATATGGAACAGAAGATATACTAAATACACTGTTTATGTTTGGAGTTTGTCTATATTTAACACATTATTTCTACATAATTTCATCATGTGATACAAACAAACCAATTTGAACAATTTCTATCGATAATATAGGGACAAATGATAAGCACAGTCTTTAAATTATTAACATACGAGCTCAGTTCAATGTACAAGCAGATAATAGATAATCAATTAGTCCAAAACACCTATGCGCTCAGTTTACGTCACACATTAAAAGCCAATAAAATCCTATGCGCTCACGCGCTAGTTTTATCTAAAAGGGAACACAAAAAACCGTGATACAAAGTATCACAGAGAGCCCACAAATAAAACTGACTTGTAAATATTTTGAAAATTGGTGATGGTTGATATTGAGGCATGGCCCAAAAGAATTCAAGGAGACCAAGCTAACTTATACCTTAAGCAAATACCTATCCGGAGTAGATCTGATATCAAGTTTACTATGGTGAAAAGCAAACTTAAAGTTTTCAGCCAATAACGGTCAATTTTTCAATTGTTCAATATATCCTTTCACTGATTCATTTTCAAATTCTGAAAGGAATTTACCGTCTACAAGAGTAAATGATATATGGAATTTTATACCCCTATCCTCACCTTGTACATTACTAACTGAACGGTATACCAGAGAGAATAATTTGTCAATATTCAGCCATTATATAACAATTTAACATAATTTTGGTAATAAAGTATTCAGTATACACTGTAGAAATACATTAACTGATTATCTGATAACCTAGGTTTTCAAAATATCTTGTGATCCCAAGTGAGAACGTAGGTTTTAAGTGAGAACAGAGGCTTTCATTTTGGGGGATATAGGTTTTGGGAACAATTGTACAAATTGCATGCCTTACTGTTCCCGCTAGACCACGATCATTTACCGCGACATGTACTACCGTATATCGGGTATTTTCCCGCGCGTCTCTAAATTTCGCTATTTTTGCGAACACATTAACATACAGGCAGAAAAATGTCAAGCACTATATCAGCAGACGATCGATATTTATTAGGTATTAAGAGTTTACGGACACAACTACGGTTCGGTAGAATCCATAAATAAAGGCCAGGGTCATAGATTGTGCTGGAATATTGTCTTAGAGAGATGTTACTTTTGTGGATAAATGGAAAAATCGTCTGTTTTATTTTTACCATTACTGCCAGAATAAAGAACATTCAGCATTAACATTTACATTACTTGCAATTAATAATAATTATAATAATTATAATAATGGTAATGAAAAACATAACAATGTTTTAACTGAACAGTAAAGTTCCCATCTATCTATCTCTGAATACTGCCAACCCCTCTCGCTAGTGGCAGGACTAAAGTGCACGTCGGAAATGTTAGTATATAGTGAAATAGTAAAAATCCTGGCAGTGAGATTTGTCAGGATAAAGTGAGACTTAGAAGAAAGTATCCAGTCGAAGGTTAAAATGTTAGCATAATTCAGAACTGAAGTAAGATTAAAGGATAAAAAAGATAAAAACATTGGTCATCTGACTAATACTGAACATTTACCACAGCCTGCTTGAACTGGCCAAGGTCAGGTAGAGTAGCAATGTTACATGGGAGCTGGTTTCAAAGGGTGATACTGTGTGGGGAAAATGGGTACTTGTGGTAATCAGAGGTAACCTGTATCTGCCTTAGAGACGGTGGAATAAGGATTTAATATGTAAAAAAATAAACTTTTCTATTTCTGCAGTAAAATGATACCTGTTAAATTAGACAGACTTTGTCATTTAAAAGTCCGCACACAGATAAAGCCTTGCAGGTGACTTTCTCTTTTTGTTAATTAATAAGCAGTTTAGTTTTTCGGGAAAAATGAAAAACAAAAGATACGAGTATTAAGACTACCTTGTTTTTACCTATGTATTGTGAAGCTTTGATCTGTAAGAACTATATGTTGACACCTATAAAATGGCATCAATTCTATCAGGGCGAAAGCTTACCTTTCACTAGAGACAAAGAAAAATGTAAAACAAAATATAAAAGTATCCCGCGCAAGTGCTTCGAAATAAAAATACATACATATTGAAACTTTTATGTCTTACGAATTAACATCAAAAGCTAAATGATATTATTATTAATAATCAATGCAAATATCATTGATCTTCGCTATATAGACAATATCATGTTAAATTACGTGTACAATGTACATATATATCAGGTATCAATGCCTTTTTATGACCAAAAATGATTCTAGCCTAGTTTGTGAGGTGTTAAACAAAACCCAATATTCAGCTTTTTAAATATCGTAATAAATGTTACGTATTGTCCGGCCATAAAACTTCTCGATAACCTGGAGCAGTTAGATTTCGAAAATGTTTGCTCAGCATTAAGAAACAACCAAGCTCCAATCGTAAAAATGAATAACATACGTGTTAAACAAAACCTAAAACATAGTTTCTTCTTTCTTTCTTTTTATATAAAAGACATCACTAAAATGTAGAATAATTGTTTTATTCAATCTCGTTTGTACGGAAGCGTATAATGGTCGTTAGTTACTGTTTATGTCAACTAGACATGTATGTGAAAATATATTTACTTTGCTTGATATTATTTAGAAGGTTTGCGTCATTCTATGAAAAAATAAAACAACTGCTTTAAAGCAAAGTAGTTTGTTTCCGTAACACGCTAGAAGTCAAAAAGCAATCACAATATTATATCTTGCTCAAAGAATTACTAACGAGATTTGTTCCCCGAATCCAATACATATTGTTTGGCAAATCAAGTTCTTATCTGACGTATATTTGCTGTTTTTCTCCCGAAAAGCTTAACGCGATTATCATCATTTACTGACAAGAGGACCAAGATGGCCTTTTGTTGCTCAACTGAGCACTATCGCTCCAAAATACATGAAGTAGGTCAAAAGGTCTTGACTAAAGCTCACCAAGACAAGCACTCTGACTTATTTTCAAGATGCATGGGTGTGAAATATAGATCTATATGGTTTCTAGAGTGTTCGTAGGTTTTTCATATGACTTGACCTGAAGTCATAGTTTTTGACCCAACGAGACCCAGTTTCAAACTAGGCCTATAGAGTTTATCAAAACTAACATTCTGACTAACTTCTAAGATGATCTGTTTTAAAATGTAAATTCTAAAATGTTGACGTTCATGTGACCTAATTTCAAACTTGACCTAGCATTTATCAAAACATTCATTCTTACCACTTTCAAGGTTAATCGGGTGCAAATGTGGCTTCTGGAGTGATCACAAGGCTTTTCTATTATTTGACCTAGTATTCTATGATTAGATCCCACGTAACACAGTTTCAATCTTGACCAACGTTTTATCAAGAAAAACATTCTGACCAATGTTATGAATGATTGGGTACAAAATGTGGCTTCTAAATTGTTCACAATATTTTTTTCTATTATTTGACATAGGGATCTTAGTCTTAATCTGGCGTCTTGGCAGAGAGATCATCAAGACAAATATTCTGACCAATTTTCATGAATATTGGACTTAAAAGGTGGCCTCTCGAGTATTCACAAGGTAAGTGTGGACAGACAGAGGGACAGACGACGGACATCGGATGATCACAATAGCTCCGTGCTCCGGAAAATTTCATCGCTTTTCTACTGTAGTTTCACTGATGTTGGAGCTAGATATTAACTCATCTTAAACAAGCAAAATCAATCTTTCATGCAATACCTACACCGTTTGAAATAATTTTGCGTGCTTAAGCGACGAATGCTACAATGATCATGAAATTGTGTCTTTTATTATCTTGCATTTTCTTTGTAAGATTTCAAACATGAAGCGATATTTTCGCATCAAATGTACATAAATATCTAGCAACTGGAGACCATTATAAATTCTTAAGACTATTCCTGAGCCTATTGTTTAGGGATTATTTTCTTTTCATAGTCAGGTCAAGTGCTTACAAACAGTATCACAAAATAACGCACGTGTTCTTTGTGCAAACCAGGCCAACCATTGAAAACGTGATGTCCCTTTGTGACCATTGGATAGTCCAGAGAATAAGTTTTAATATAACTGTAAACACTGAAACCGTTCATGTCGGGAGCAACCTTTTACTTGATACCTTCAAAAGTTAAATGTTAATGTAATTATTTTCGGAAATCAACTACTCACCTTACAAAATCTGATACGTTATGGCATCGTGCACAATACTCATTCCGAAAGATAACATGCCCGTCTTGGCTAGATACCAATGAGTTATCTTTAATTATATCATAAAAAGATTGAGTATTGTTAAGATGCACTGCATTGTTTAACCTTGTATTGTCAAATGTGTTACATGACACATGCGCTCCATTGCCACGTGGACACGTGTTGACCGTTGTGTATCTAATCTCCGAAATAGAGGCTTTAAACTCACGTAGGTAATTGTTCTGGAGAAACGAAGAAACACAAGACATGTGATTAAACATCCTTTCTCCGAATCCTTCGATAGACCATTTGGCGTCGGCACAACAGGTCCTTGAATATCGGCATGTTTTTATACATGAACACGGTTTGCAGCATGGTTTCAACGGAAATGATATTAAACTTAAATTATTCTCTTGATCTCGAGTGCAAAAGTTCATGAACGGACATGCTAGTGCTCCAAGAGTGATAATATTTTGAACTGAACGGTTATTATCAAGCTGCCTTACAAAACTGCGAAGACTGGATGGATTGTTGACAGATTTCGCAATAGTAAAACTAATCCATAAGAAGAAATACATGTAACGAAGCTTGTGAACACAATTCATTTTAAGAATTTCACCTCAACTCAAGCTTCATTCCAGGAAAAAGTTATTTTCTGAATATCCATTATAGAGTGTCTATATATACCACAATACTAGTTTTAGTGCAGACGTGAGCATTTATCATTCAACGAGACTGCGAGATTTTAAAAGTTGAACGTTTTTATTACATTAAACCTTTCCGTTGCGTTATACAACAAATTATGATTATATCGTAACTGACTGCCTATGTCGTCTCAAGATAACAAAGAACTTTATTAGTTTCCACTGCTGTTTAACATAATTTCCGTTATGGCAATTGTTTAATGAATAACATTGTATTAACATTTTATTAGCTCGTCTGAAATTTTCGAAACAAAAATGAGCTAGTGTCGTCACTTGTTTCTGGTCGTCGTCGTCGGCGCTGGTTAAGTTTTGCGTTTAGGTCACTTACATGGACACTATCAAAGCTATCACTTTGAAACTTCGAAAATATGTTCATCTAGTAACCGTTCTTCACATTGTATGCTAAAGATGCTAAGTGTGACCTGTTTTGTTTTGTTTTTTGATGGATGTTGGTCGATTTTGAGAATTGGACTTCTTCATTTTTTGTTAGATTGCTTTCACATTTTTCACAAACAGTTAATTGATAATGTACCTCATCATATAAAATGGCTTTTTGAGTCATACGTTGGTGGGGGAATATTTTAATATTTTTGGACTTTGTCGTTTTTAGCTTTTCTTATTTTTTTAAATAAAATGACGAGCTATTGTAGTCACTTGAATGTGGTCGTCGTTGTCACTGTCGTCGTCGGCGTTGGTAAAGTTTGCGTTTAGGTCACTTACATGCAAACTATCAAAGCTATCGTTTTGAATTTTAGAATACCTGTTCACCATCAAATCTGCAATAGAATGTAGGAAGAATTTAACAAGTTACATAAACCTGGCATGTATTTTGACTTGATTATTTCCCCTTCTCAATTTTCTTTTACACATTGAATATTTTTGTAACAGTGAACATAATTCAATCAAACTAGGTATAATTATAAGAAGTATTTATGAATATATTTAATTGGATTGTGTTTGGGGCTCCTGGGGTCAAGGTTACTATTACTAAAAATAGGAAAACCGTAATATATTCCATATTTTTAGTTACAGTTGATATAATGTAACCAACTTTTGTTTGAAGTAAGTAAGATTTTGTGCTTTGCGGCTCATGGGGCCAAGGTCACTGTAACTAAAAATAAAAAACGGTAATGTATTCAATATCTTTAGTTACAATTGACATAATGTAACTAAGTAATTAAGTTTGTAATACATATAAATAAAGACTTTTATTGGGATTGAGTTTGGGGCTCATGGGGTCAAGTTCAATTATTTGTTTCTAAAACTAGAAAAATTTGAAAATACAATATCTTTAGTTGCAGTTGAATTATCTATTAATAAACAAAACGTAGTGTCTAGTAAGTATGTACAAAAACATTTTGCTGGATTGTGTTTCGGGGTCAAGGTCAACTACTACTTAAAAATGGTAATAAATAAACCGTAAAAGGATAGAATTAGACGAGCGTCCAGCACCAGCATTGTTTTAAAACTGCAATTATTTTAAAGAACTTGAGAATAAAATTGTTTTAATATAGCATTATGGGAAATCATCTACGATAAAGGATACAGTAAATTGTCATAAAACGAGTGGAATGTTGCAATAAATTTTAAAATTATAAACAGAGTAGCCTATACACGCAACAAACACAACACCTACCATTTACCAGACAGTAAACAATAACTCCTCATATCGCTGTAATTTAAACTATATAAACTTATATAAGCATGTTACAAGCACATACAAGTAGTACCGCCAGTTTGCCACAAGCACACTATTAAAACTAATAAGATGAATTTGAGATAACTCAGTTGCTAACAAAAAGTTTGTAACGGGGGATTAAATGTCATCTCGTTAATCTCCGAGCTAAATATAAAAGATAACTGTTGAAATAAAGAAATTCATCATTGGGTTTTGTTCTTACATGAGAAGCGCAGCGCTAGGCCTTAAATTGATCGAAGTACCTAAATTGTACCATGAAAACATTTTCATGTGTTTTCTGAATTTTACTCTAAGACTACTGTTTATGTTATAAGTTGTGCGTTTTGTTTGAGAAATAATAAATGCCTCCCTGTTTTTTATCGTTCAATAAAATGTAGTCAGGAATTTGGATGCGTAGTAATTAAATCACGAGTGCATAGCACGAGTGATTTAATTTTTCGCATCCAAATGACTAACTGTATTTTATTAAACGATAAAATATAGGGAACAGTTTATTATTTCGATTCTAATATGTTATTTTCTTTGAAAACAATCCCGAACTTTATTTAGCGCGTAGAAGTACATCATTGTAACCTTAAAACGCGAGATACGATTGGACGCGCTTGTTTAGATACGTTACGTCATTTAAGGCACGTCGTCCTTGGAAAAACGTGCTGTATTTCATCGTAAAATAAAATACAGGCTTTTCCCTATCTGTTTATATTGGAAAAGCAGCCGCTTGTGTTAGAATAAAGAATAAATGCTCTAAGGTTGATTGAGGCAGTGAAATCGTCATGATAAGAAAGTTCTAAGGATTTTAATGTTATTAATTAGTGTGAGATTTTAATGATATTGATTAGTGTGAAATTTTAATGTTATTATTAAATGTGAGATTTACAGTAGATTGCAAATACTACTAGTATTGGTAGGGTGACAATCAAGGTCTAAAAAATGATGAACCGGGACAGATATTGCAACAAGCAATGTTATATACCAAAACGTTCGTAAGGTTTAGTAGTTTATGAAACCGCCGGCATAAATTGGCATAAGTGGTGGCGATCTGAGAAATCCAAGATGGCGTCCAAGATGGCCGCCAAAAATAAAAAGCAGTTTTGTAGTACGTTGGTCCAAATGTTTTTCTTGAGATTGTGTCTAAGTTTTAAACATAAAAATGTATAAATTCACACAGAATATACGTTTTTATGAAAGAAAATATGAGTTTAGTGAAGATATGAAAATAATTGACAAATTTAGCCCTTGTTTGGACAATTTTAGGGTATCGAGAGGTTTTTTTTCCAGCAACTTGGTTCCTTTTCCCAATTTGATACATTTATTCGACCAAATATAAAATATGACTTAAAAAGAGTTACACAACTGTTTACAGCAGAAAAACTAGGATTCTTTTGAATACACAAGCATTTAAAAGTAGGTGGGGTAATTTCACATGCATTTTCAATATAAATACATAATATTCATTTAAACTTTCAAGTACATTTGATTGTTATTTTTAGTTAAATTTAATGCATATTATGTTGCATACATGTTGCATTTTAACAGATACATATTATTTCTGATTTACAAAATCAAGGATGGTTTCAAAATGGCTGCCAAAATCACAAAATTGGTTGAATGTATGTGTAAATCATATCAAGTTTGAGGGTAGGTAAAATAAATGTATTTCAGTTATAGACACTTGTGAGTAAAAATATAATGTAAAATATAAAAGTTGATTTGATTTCGATCGCCTTATATATAACTTGGTATCTAATATTAATGCATCAGCTGATTAGCTTTTGCAAGTGGGTGGGGTAAGTCAAAGTGCAATTGAACTTTTCTGAACAATTTGTTATTTCCATTTTCAGATTGTGCATTTCAGCACAGATAAGCTTTATTCTTTTTCACCTTTCTAAGAGAGAAAGTTTAACACATCAAAACAGCTCTAATAACAAAGTATCAATAGCTTCAACATTTTTATCATTTATTCAGATGAAAGTATTGTAACTCTTTTCATGAAAATATGAATTTTGTCTGAAAACCATCTTCCATAAGTGTTAAACAATGATGTGCTGTTACACAGGCAGCAGATTTCTTTAAATTGAAGAAAGAACACTGCATTATTCTTTTCAAAACAATGCACACGAAAGCTTTGAAAATGTTATTATTTCAGGACCTAAGTCTGAAATAAAACTCAAATATACAAGTCACAGGTGTTTTCCATTTCCATATTAAAATTTAATACCATGTGTGTACTTTCGTTTATTGCCTCTTGTGTAAAGACATGCATACAAATTCGTTTACATCAGTCAAATTTAGGTATTGCTATGTATTACATTATCAACTTGTAAAACTCATCCCATAATCATAAAGTATGTTACAAATAACCCACAAAAGCAGAATTTTTCAGCTAATTGCTACTTACAGCAAAACTAATTCAGAGAGTTTAAAATCTGCAACTCCATATGTATTTATGTACTGTAAAGTACTTATTCATTTCATTCTTTTATTTCTGTTAAACTTAACATAATAAAATATATTGAAAGGCAATATGCAATGTCTTCTTTTACATATGCCATACAAGGATGAACAATTACCACACCCGTAAGACAATAAACAGACAACAAGACTTTAGCTTGGCAGGCAACAAATTTGCATCTATCCTATGGATTGGTTTATACCTTGTAAAGTCAGTATGTATAGATTTTCAATCAGTTTTAAGAAGGAGTTTGTCAGCACCAAGACTAGTGTAATAATGAACCAAAAAGACCCAAAACATTGGCTTTCTTGATTGTAAGAGAAGATGCATATGCCAAATGTAGTATTATTCTACCATCAGCTTCGTTCTGACTGGACTCTATTTCATCAACAAAAAGATATTTTTCCCCTCGCAAGAAGATGATGGCAATTTTCAGGAGATATATTGTATAAAGCTTTCCAGCCTTTACTATTGGCCAAGACTCTCTTCCAGTCTGGTAATAGCATGTTCATTTAAATAGCAACAGGGGCAGTGGAGGTACTGTTACAAGGTCTCTGGCGTGTCTGGACTATTTGTAAAATATTTGTTAAAGATAACATGATTTTGTGTGCTTTACACACTGTTTTAAAGAATTTCATTCCAAAATGCAAGAGCCATAATTATGTTTGTTCATTCGAAAGTTGCAGCATCTGAATAACTGCCATAAGATCATGCACAACAGTCAGGGTCAGACATACATAGAAGAACCAAATCAGGATTAAGAAGTTTCCAATTTTACGCAAAAAGTCAGAGGTTTTGGTTTCATCATATCTCCAGTATCTGAAAACAAACTTAGTGGAACCGGTGTATTTTAAAAAGGAGAATACATGTTCAAGAGTAACCTATTTGAATGCATTAATAGCCAATAATCTCAAGTACATATCTTCACCATTAAAACTGACCACCTTTAAATTTACATCAACAGCACTTTTTTCCGTTCCGTTTTGCCCTTGGTAGCGTGTCAAACTGTTAAAGGCTTGTTGCTTTCAAAAGAGAACCATCAGTCACTCCTGTACAAACTATTTACCTCCTGCGATATTTCAATTCCAGTTGTAAAGTTAATCCATTTTATTAACAGTACTACAAAAACTGCATTTTTTTATATTTGGCGGCAATTTTGGCGGCCATCTTGGATTTAATAAATGATCTCCAAACTTGCAATAGCTAAATGATACATATAAGCTGATAATTATTCATTTGAAATACAAAATACTTGAAGGTAAAGCTCATTAAATGTTTTAAAAACTATGTATATTTAGATCGAAAATACATGTGAAATTACCCCACCCACTTTTAAATGCTTGTGCACTAAAAAAAATATGTTTTTCTGCTGTAATGTTACTATTTCCATTAGCCATGAGTCATGTTTTACTTGTTGTCACATAAGTATATCAATTTTGGTAAAATATTTGTACTTTTGTTAAAAATGTCTGTCCAAACCATAAAATTGTCCACTCTTACGGCTAAAATCGTCAGTATTTTCATAGATTTCGCTAAAATTAATGAAAAAACATCATAAAATCATATAATAAGTATGAATTTATACATTTCTATGTTTTAAACCTAGCAACAATCGTTTTAAAAAACATTTGGACCAACAGTACTACAAAAACTGCATTTTTATTTTTCGCGGCCATCTTGGACGCCATCTTGGATTTCTCAGAACGCCACCATTTATGCCAATTTACCGGTGGTTTCATAAACTACAAACTCGACAAACATTTTGGTATATAACATTGCTTGTTGCAATATCTGTCCCACCTACCCATATTTTTAATGGACTTTTCTGCTCAAAGTCACCCTACCATATGGACGTTACCGGTGACAATCTGCCGTGAAGTCGTTTTAATCCAGCAGTTTCGTAAATTCTTAAATCAGATCACTGGCAATGTATGGCTAGAATCCCAAGATACTACAATGTAAAATGTTGAAATCTCCCATTAACTATGTGGGGTAAATCTATGAGTAAAACATCTAAACTTACGTTGTTGCTTACTCCAGAAACTGTAAAATACTTTGCAAGTAGCAAGCAACCTGCCAAAATTCTTGTCAGTATGGCGTTGTCATTTTTTTACAAACCGAAATTGTGAAACAAATTTTGATAAGAACTCATCGCAGGGCGGAAACAGACAAAAGACAAAATGCCTTTATTACCACAAAATACAAACTACCGTTTGGGGACGATTGGCGCATGCATGTTTTGCAAGTCGGGTGTCATGAAATTCATTTGTATTATTGCACGTGATACCGAGACCTTATAACAATTAATAAGTATTTCTGTTGGTTTTGAGTCATTTAAGAGCAGCATATATGAGACAAAGATTTGTTTTAAACTTTGACGTAAGATACCTTTTGACTAAAAATATATCCAGGTATCAAAGATGATAAGATTTAAATTCTTTGAATTATCCAATTATATTAATTATATTACTGTTATCGTAGTTTGACCTGATTCCGATATGTATTGTAACACACAGTTTTCGATCCTATCTTTTCGTGCTATATTTCCCGGCAAATCCTGCATCTTCTCCGTTAAAGTATAGGATGTATTCTCCTACAACAATGACAAACGCTTATCAGGCAGTGAGAGAAAAATGAAGATGCCAGGTAAGACTGCTGTATGTCAATATGGTGTTTCGCAGACAACTTTGAGTGGTAGAATTGTTGGAAAGATAGATCAAGAAACAACATCATCAGGATACAGGGCTTTACTCGGTGATATTAATTGTGTTGAACACCTACATGCTATACCTCATTTGGGTTATGGTTATTCACGCAGAGACCTTATTGATCAGGCATCAGTTTAGTCTGTGTTCCTTGGTAAACGTGATAAGGATCATCCATTGAGTGACATATGTTACAGGTCTTTCATGGACAGGTGGACAGTGAAACCCCGGTCACTTGTGAATTACAGGGCACAATCAACTTCAAAGGAAAAAGTAACTGATTACTTTGGTCACTTGAATGACGCCCTGTTGTAAGAAAAATGTGTGGACAAACCTGAACATATATACAATGTTGATGAAAAACGTTTCTTTTTGTTGTTGGTTGTTTATAGTCCCGGCCGACCGTATGATTTCACCCCAAGTGAACTCGCCAAGACCCCTGAATCGCAACCAAAAAAGAAATAGAAAATCTAGGGAGTTTTGTTTTACCTGACTGCCATACCCAGGCAAATATTATGATTATTTAGTAAACTTGTATATCATTTGTGCAGAGAGTTCTACACCTGCAATCACCTCAGTTAGAACATGTATAACTAAAATACTACGACTTGGCAACAAGTAAGGGACACAATTTTCTCCTTATTTCGTATTCAAAAGAAAGCGCATGAGAGCAGAACTCTAAGAGGGGGCAAGTCCTCGCACGCAAGGAATTATGATAAAAACTGGGTGGTCAAACTCAGATGTATTCTGAGTGTGTTTAGATACACATTTTATCAAATATGTGCAACGTAGTGATGAAGATCAGCCGCTGTTGAGCACATGTCACACTTTACCATACCAGTCATTAACTCTTTTTTTCCAGTAATTAACTTGGCTAAGCAGCTTAGTGTGAGCTTGATTGTTTTACTAGCCCATACTAGCCATGTGCTCGAAACTTTTGGACGTAAATTGATATGGACCCATGCAGCGCATTTATAATGCTCAGTGCCACAAGTTTCCCCAAAGAAATCGTGCTTCCAAGATAACTAGGTGCGATGTCTGCTCACTGACATGCAATGCATATAACTCGACATTCAACTTGCACAGGGATCTACCCTTTTAATCTAAATGCCATTTTGGCATCAATCAAGACTGAGAAAGTATAAATATGCGTAACACCTTCATTCACTAGTAATACACGGCAGCGTGTACATAGCCCCCAGCCTGGTCCCCCAAGACAAACAGTAACACACAACAAATCTGATCACTCTTAAGAAGACGAGACTACTGATAATGAGAAATGCTGTATTAGTCATTTGTTTTAGCTTCAAAATTGTGTCTCAATTGTCTTTACTGAATCGGTTCAGTGTGACTTTCGTGCATGTGGTCACTGGACACACCTGAAATACTGTTGTAGGCAGTCAGTACTCAGTCTACATGATGAATTTATGTCTTCAATTCCATGACAGTACTAACACTGAAGAGTGAGGAAATCTGAGATGTATCAGTTAGTGTTCATGGTTACAGAGTAGGTAGAGAATTTAGGCCATGACTGTACACAGCAACCCTTCTGTGCGGAGGGAAACAACGTATTGAAAATAAGACAATATATCAAAATGGCGACCTAGTTTGACACATGTTATGAAACTGGTATTCTTGCATACCAGGTCGGGATATCTGCAGTTGATACCAGTTCTTAAAACTTTCATTTTACACCCCCTGGGGGGGGAGGGGGGAATGGGGGGGGGAAAAAATTTTTTTTTTATGAATTTTTTATTTTATAAATTAATAAAAGAAAATAGCGCGTAAATATAAGTCACTAGTTTTATTTTATTTTTGCTACTATTGTAAGAAAATGGTATGCAAGAAAAACATTTATCACTGGGCAGATGAGAATATCTAGCTCTCGGGTAACTGCTTTGGCTGTAACTCGGCCCCGTTACCTCCAAAACAGTTACCCTCGAGTCAGATATTCCCATCTGCACGTGCAACCAGCGAAAGATTCTTATAATGTTTTACCACTGATTGTTTAAATATTTATGAAAACAACCTTGTTGAAGACCTTATAGGTCATATTTACAGGTATGTGCCGGTATATGCCTGCCAGGATCATACTCTGATAACTTTAAAATTGCTAGCCCGGAACTGAGTACATATCTTCTTCCAGACAGTGCGGGTCAGTACATTTAGGGTACTGACCCGCTTTGCACCCAGGGTAATGTGAGATATGATACACAGCATTGCCGATTTAGTTGCACTTGAAAATTTTAGAAACAAATTTAAAACAGATATATGTAAGTTTGGTCTACAATTTATTATTGATAATATTTTCAAAATCCAAGCAAAGCACTTAGTTTCTCTGTATAGAAGCTATTATACCTAAATATCTTTGGCTGTCAATTCACAGATGGAATATAAAATACAATCCTATATTAGAGCCGGGCATCTGCATGCATACACTTATTCCCCACTATCTTACATGAGTTTCATTTTGCAGCAGATCGACTTGAATCTAAGAGTATCGGAAACCCGTCAAACTGATACAAATTTTAAAAGATGTCGTTTGCACAGAAGGGAGATTACTTGTCAGCGTTATTCCATTCGCAGATAAAAGATTGAGCTCTCTTACATTTCCGTTACTAAAACTATCGCCCTAAAGAGTTAACAAAATTAATTGAAGCAGTATTTTACCTTACTATTAATGTGATTAAATTACTTTATTTCTTTATATCCTCCACTTGGGAGTAACGCATTTACAAATAGTATGTCTTAGTATGCTGCGTTTTTGGTACGTGGCATTCCCTGTTTGATATTATTTTTGTTTTTAAACAAATAGTAAATTAAATACAACGCAATAAATTGATGCATGGCAAACATTGACCTACACAGATATACGAAATAATTACATGATTGTACATACATGTATATACATGTACACGTACCTTACATCAAGATCCATACATGTGCCCTTTTTCAATCTAAATCATCTGTTCATCCGTATCCGTTTGACTGACATAAGTTCATGTTTCTTACTCCATTGAGATAGACATCATGATTGTTCTTTTTTAACATATGAGAGTGTCGATTCATACAAAATGTAGAACGTCTTAAAGTCTACATTTTGCATTACTAAGTGTTGGCATTTAGCACCGAATAATACGTGCATGTGGTCTTCAGCACTCATATTTTCTAGCAATGTCATTATTTCCCTTTTATCCCATTACTCTTTTTTTCGAGGGTAACTGTTTTGGCGGTAATGGGGCCGAGTTACCGCCAAATCAGTTACGCGAGAGCCAGATATAAGTGATAAGTGCCAGACCGTTTTTTCCAGCATGGGTAAAATAACCGGAAATGCCGATCTGATATGCAAGATACAGTTTTTTTTATTTGGTAAATTAACCAGAGTTCATCACCAGCTATGAAATCAACCAAAATTATCACTTGTACTATTTGAAATTTAGGTACATGCTATCAACATAAAGAAGAGTTTTATTCAAACAAGGAGTGCCTTGTGCATTGCTAGTGTGTGTTGGTAGTGTATGTGTGTGTGTGTACATGATTGTGTGTGTGTGTGTCGTGTGTGTGTGCGTGTGTGTGTGTGTTGGTGGTGTGCACTTCTGGGTGCTGTGGGGCTCGTTTTGGGGAGGCTGCGTTTTTGGTACGTGGCATTCCCTGTTTGATATTATTTTTGTTTTTAAGACTGAATAATACGAAGTTATACAAATATTGTGCTTTTTTGTATGTATGGGAATATAAAGACACTGGGACTTTAAAATAAACACAATTTCATGTACTAACCTGTCTTTCATTAAATGACAAGTATTCCATTTTCAGATCATGATCATATGCCAGTTGTAGATCTCCCCAGCACATTTGGCGATGCTCAGTACCTCCTCCTCTTATACCGAAGTGCATGGTATTGTTAAGCCAAATGGTATTCAATACGGCATCTGGCGTCGAAGTTCCCAGCTGACACTTCTCATAAAGGTAACCTATGTCATCATCACCGAGTTCATCAGCTGTCTTAGATTTGGTGCCTTTGCCATCCTTTTTTAGCTCAGTTTTCTTTGTTTGAAAGCAGTCTCTTGAATGTGCAAATTCTGGGTGACTCTTTGATTTATAGCCATACTTGTGTCTATTTAGGGTTCTCTGTATGCTTCATTGAATACCATTAAGTGTGGACAGCTCATAGTTTGATCCATTTTTCTGTCTAATACGCATGTAAAATTCTGATAAATATTTATCCAGCTCATGTGGTGGTATCATATAAAAAGGGCGGAATTCTTTTTTTACTGTAAGGAAGTTCTCTAGGAGCTATTGATGACTTGCTGTTTTTCTAGCAGGACTTTAAAGAGGCACTCCCTACATCTAGGAGATTATTTTCTCGAAACATAAATTGTGTGTTCAATGAACGCTAAATAATAAATAAATACATTTTTAAACACATATTAAAAAAAATCCCAATTTTAGAACACATACAAATGTAATTAACAGAGAGGCCTATTATAATAAATCGCTATCCACCCATTTATTGTATAACAGTAACTTTACAAAGAGTATTAAGTGGTTTACGGTACCACAACATATTTTAACGATACTGAATTGAATGTATAATTTAAAGCTGCTCGCTGTCAGTTGCCTTTAAAAATAAATGAAATTTAAAAAAAAATGACATACTAATACAAACTTATAAAACTAAAGACTAAAATCAACCAAAGCAGTAAAAATCTAGGTACTGTCCGGTTAGGATAATTTTACAATGACGCAACAGAAGAGTCTACGTTAATCGGGTAAAACGTTATCTTATTACAAGGCCTTAGGGAGAGCACTAGGCGTAATTAATGTCAATATATATTATATTGTACATTACATACAGTCGATGTCAGGACTCCGGTTCCTGATTATTTTGGTTGTGTCGAACAGGGGTTCATATAGGGACATGTACATCAAATATCTTCTCCCTATTTTCAGTAAGATAGTTTTTATTTATTTCTTCCTTTTTTTTATTGATATGTTTACTTC
Organism: Saxidomus purpurata; assembly: GCA_022818135.1. Lineage (NCBI taxonomy): Eukaryota > Metazoa > Mollusca > Bivalvia > Venerida > Veneridae > Saxidomus > Saxidomus purpurata. The sequence goes on from JAFMSR010000015.1 coordinate 37,542,563, forward strand.
TATAATTATCATTCTAATTCATGTTTTTTTCTGATTGTACTGAGAACAAATTAAACAATCAAATGAAGATCAAATTTTGCCTTTACTTGACAATTCGTCAAACAGCGACAGTTCAAAGGAACAATGTACCTTCATTACTTGCTGAAGAATTGCCTTGGACAAATCATCGTAATGTTGGTAATACTAGTTCAATGTCATATCCCATTACACGAATTGACAGTAAGCACGAAATCTTCGTGCTTGAAATGGTTATGAATCTTTCGAAGTTTTAGTCATTTTACTTTCATTAACTGTTTATTGTTTGTCTAAAAAGATTGTAAAAACATGTATCTACACAATTAAAATTTTACCTGAAGTAATACTGAAATAATTCAATGAAAAAAATATAAAGCTTCGATGAGGATCGAACCAGTCATTCAAATCTTTATTTGTAGACATCATGCGCCAACGCACCATCCTATCATATGTTCATGTATTTTAAAGCTGCTCGCTCTCAGTTACCGTTTGAAAAAAATATTTTTCAAAAAAATTGACATTCTTATTCATAAATATAAAACTAAAGCCTAGAATAAAAAATAAGCAATAATCTAGGTAGGAATTTGCAGAATTCGATTGAAAAGGTCGGTTACACGGCACCGCTACACTATATGTTTATATTGAAATTTCAAATGCGTTTAGAGATATACGTGACATGAATTTATACTGGAGTCTTTTTATATCACCATATGTTCTAAAATACGTTATTTACATACAGTTTGAAGAACTTTATTTCTTCACCAAAATCTGAGAGCGAGCAGCTTTAAAATTGAACGTTATCAATGAAATACATACTTGGTGTATTAAAATATCTGGAGTTCATTACTTTACAATTGAATGTTTTACTTAAAACCTGTTGACTCTAAGCCCTTTAATTCTAAGCCATCTATTCCATTTAAGAGGGAATTTATTGCGATATATATAATACCGTTTGTCTGCACAAAATAATTATAAATAAAGATTGACTTGAAAAAAATAAAATATATACGATTGATTTCATACAAACAGAAAAAAAGACATTAGGGTTTTTAGGTTCGATGGTTATCATAAAGTGTCGCGCAAAGAAAAAATTCCTATCATTGAATATTATTTATGTTTTACTTGTCATTTATATTCTAAACTTTTGGTTTGAGAGAATGTTTTTACACCTACAGGCGTCATGTGTCGTGACTTTCTTCAAGAGATAATTGGTTTCCTTGAGTGATATTTAGTACATTCTCCAAGGATAAACCAGGGCTAGGTTGCTGTCACATATGGTACTTAGCTTCTAACGACAAAAAAATTGGCCTAAAAAGTAAAATTAGTAGAATTAAGTAAAAACTATGTTAAGAATTGTTGTCACAATGCGAGAAATAGAGTTTAGTTTTCGCTTTTTTATTGATCTTTTATCTTCTATTCTCTGAGACAACGAACAGGAAAATATCACAATTTATTTAATTAATTTATTTCGTTCACAGCAATATTTTTTACAGTGATATCAATTCAACTAGATATGACACATAATTTTGAGACACTTTGTTTTGTAGTCGAATTAAATGTATCCTAAAATATTGAGTATGTATCTGAAAATATGAATTCAAGTAAGTTCTTTATAAATAGAAGTGTGGGATGCAAACGCATATAAACAATGTTTAAATACATGTAAATGGTGTTATTTGTTGGAGTCTGCAAAGTTTAACTCTTAAAACAAACGTTTTTATATGAAAAGTCACAATAATTGATTTCCGCAGATTCTAACAATCTGCGGAAATCAATTATTGTGCCAAGATTGTCACCAAGATAAAAATAAAAACACAAAAATAAAAATTAATGCAAAGCTGTTAAGATTGTAAAAAAGCACGAAACCTGCTTCATGAAAATGCACCAATTAAATATTCCACCCATTTTCGGTAAACGAACATTCAAGGATATAATTCGACTATATAATTACAATCTTTCAAAAACAACATAATATTTTGTTTACTAGCGTTACAGTATTTTTTTCTTATTAACATCAAGTTGAACGTTTAGTGACAGCGAGAAGATGATGGAAAGTAATTCTCCTCTACAGCATATGAAAATTGACAGGCAAGTGAAGCATTTCAGACAAAATATTTGGCGAGAAAAGTCAAAAAAAAATAGACAAACAAATATGCTTGCAGTTAGACAGTGATTCGGTAAACAGACTCCTACACAGCTAGTGGAAGCAAGTCCATTCGACTAGCTTTTGGGTGTTAGTTTAAGTATCTGGAGTCCTCGTGTACACGATATGGAACAGTGGTTCGGACAGAATGCTTCAGGGAAAATATTGACAGATATAAGAACCATATTTATACAGGAAGAATCGGGAAGGCTCTGTCTGGTTCCAACCTGGCATGTGAAGAAACACGCTCCGCTTGTACCGAGATGCAATGATATTGACTGACCTCAACAAATTGATGTTGAATTATTTAAATAATCAATGTTCTTGTTATTTGTATATGTGGTTAAATACTTCTATACAATCAATAAGTTTTGTAAAATGTTTATTTAAGAAATAATAAATGTTTAATAAAATACAGACTGGAATTCGGATGCGTAGTAGTTAAATCTGACACAGATCTTGGAGTTGCTGACTCGGGGTTCTTTATTCACATCGTGTTATAACATATGCCAGATAGTTTACAGTTGCGTCCAAGACTTCTGCATCGATTCCTCTGGCAATGTCCTTTCACCAACAACCAAACGTAAGTAATAAGAAGGCGAGCAAACAAACAACAGTCTAATGAACTTAAATGCAAAAGGGAATTATATTTTTTGTTTACGCTTTACATACATAAATCCTACTCTTTTTCACTATCTAACTTTTCTACAAGGGAAGAGACATTTTGAAAATTTTTCAAATTGTGTTTTATTTTTTGTTCTAATGTATAAAGTGACTTTATAAACTTTGGTAGTGATATAGATACGTGTTAAAGCGTCTTGCAGAGGTTTTCGAAAGACTTTGAATTTGTAATCATTAAATGTTTAACGTAAACAGTGAGTGTAATGTTGAATGGTATATGAATGCATGTGTCTATCTTGCAATACTATTTAAATCTGAAAAGCAATCAAGTAAACTTTAATTGTGACATTGACCCTAAAAGTCAAAAGACAAATATTCAGCATAATAACCGTTTGCAGAGTTTTAAGTAAGTGTAAATAAACAGTGTTTTACATAAGTTGACAATAAACTCTGTTTTAGCTTTTTTGAATCAAATCTTCAAAGTGAACTATAGCAACAATACATGTCTGTCGTCAGTTCGACGTCCGTCCGACGTACGTACACATTTTCAAACTTTTAAATATGTCTGATGTACTCTTAACCAAACTTTGAAACAATGCATACAAATGTATGACCAAAACATCTTATTATAAAGAGATCGTTTATTGGCATTTCAAGGGTTACTGCCAATAGAAAAGGAAAAGAGGTTTTAAACAGTTCCGAAATGACAATTTATTTAGTTGTTTTTTATCATAATTGATGTGTTTAAACACTTTCCATATTTTCAAAAGCCATTAAGGACAATTTTGCCAGCTTCATTAAAAACTACTCGATAAATCTACTACAAAATCCCACTGATGACAGCACTATTTCAAGACTATCGGATTTTCTCTATATTAACCCTTTATTTTTTGACAAATTTACACTTTCGTATGCAAAATGACATTAACTTCACAACCTCAATATCTAGTATAAGAAATTAGTATTGTCATCGTATAGAGTAGGTACGTTTTATGTACAATGACTTGTCTTGTTCGTAACGGCGATTACCGGTATACGGATATTAGTCTCAATTTGAGCTGTTGAATGACAAAACTCTCCTATGCATTTTGTTTCAGTGCCAGCTAAGTAAACGTTATAATCCTTTGAATGTTTTGTTTATTAAAACACAGTAAATTGGAATATAAAGGACGTTTTTCTTCTTTCTGGTCGTTTGTAAATTTATATCGGTAATGAGATAGAAATTTTATACTTCTTACCAATATTTGAATTAGTTTGTGTTTGTTGTTCTGTTCGCTTGTACATTTTAAATAAAGGGTGACATTGCTCCGGATAAATCAGTTGTTCAATTATTTGGTTACAGCCATTCAATTAACTGCCAAGCTTGCCGATACTGCGGTGTCGCTGCGGCACTGTCAGTCACACATCCGGTTTGGAAGTGGCGTTTATAACATCAAGGAAACTTATACTGTAACACAGATGAAGAGTCCACAATCATTGGGTTAATACATTGGTGTTTGCCAACCGTGCAAAAATCCTTTGCTCCGAGCAGGATTTGAACTCAGGACCTCTAGTTTTCTAAGTGGTCGTCATAAATGCTAGTTCATTTTAAAATAAGTCAGTTGAAGTGATGTCCTCTGAAGCAGGGGAGGTAAATGTGGAGGTCTTAAAATAAGTCAGTGAGGGTGATGTCCCTTTAAACAGGGGAAGTAAATCTTGACATTTTAAAATAAGTAAGTTAAAGTGGTGTATCCTGAAACAGGGAAGATAAATGCATAGGTCTTAAAATAAGTCAGTGAGAATGATGTCCCCTGAAACAGGTGAAGTAAATCTTGACATTTTGAAAAAAGTCAGTAAAAATGATGTTCCCTGAAACGGGGGAGGTAAATATTGTGGTCTTAAAAAAAGTCAATGAGGGTGATTTACCCTGACACAGGGGAGGTAAATGCGGAAATATTAAAATAAGTCGGTGAGAGTAATGTCCCCTGAAACAGGGGAGGTAAATGCGGAGGTCTTAAATATGTCCGTGAGAGTGATGTCCCCTGAAACAGGGGAAGTTAATCTTGACATCTTAAAATAAGTCAGTCAGAGTGATCTCCCCTGAAACAGGGGAGGAAAATGCAAAGGTCTTCAAATAAGTCAGTGAGAGTGATGTCCCTTGAAACAGTGGAGGTAAATGCGGAGGTCTTAAAATAAGTCAGTGAGATTGATGTCCCCAGAAACAGGAGAGGTAAATTCGGAGGTTCTAAAAAAAGTCAGGGAGAGTGATGTCCCCTGAAACAGGGGAGGTAAATGCGGAAGTCTTAAAATAAGTTCATGAGTGATGTCCCTTGAAACAAGGGAAGTAAATCTTGACATAAAATAAGTCAGGTAAAGTGATGGCCCCTGAAACAGGGGAGATAACTGTAGTGGTCTTCAAATAAGTCAGTGAGAATGATGTCCGCTGAAACAGGGGAGGTAAATGCGGAGGTCTTAAAATTAGTCAGTGAGAGTGATGTCCCCGGAAACAGGGGAAGTAAATCTTGACATTTAAAAATAAGTCAGTAAAAGTGATGTCCCCTGAAAAAAGGAGTGGTAAATGTTGTGGTGTTAGGAAAAGTCAGTCAGGGTGATGTCCCCTGACACAGGGGAGGTAAAAGCGAAGTTCTAAAAAAGAATGTGAGAGTGATATCCTCTGAAACATGGGAATTAAATGCGGAGGTCTTTAAATATCTCCGTGAGATTGATGCCTCCTGAAACAGGGGAAGTGTATCTTGACATTTTTTAAATAGGTCAGTAAAATGATCCCCTGACACAGGAGAGGTAAATGTTCTCGTCTTAAAAAAAGTCAGTGAGGGTAATGTCCCCTGAAGCAGGGGAGGTAAAAGCGGAGGTCTTAAGATAAGTCAGTGAGAAATGATGTCCCCTGAAACAGGGGAAGTAAATCTTGTTATCTTAATATATGTCAGTGAGTGTGATGTCCCCTGATAAAGGGGAAATTAATCTTGTCATCTTAAAATGAATCAGAGTTATCTCCCCTGAAACAGGGGGGGTAAATGCGAAGGTCTTGAAATAAGTCAGTAAGAGTGATGTCCCCTGAAACAAGGGAGGTAAATGCGGTGGTCTAAGAATATGTCCGTGAGATAGACGCCCCCTGAAACAGGGGAAGTAAATCTTGTCATCTTAAAATAAGTCAGTCAGAGTGATCTCCCCAGAAACAGGGTAGGTAAATGCGAAGGTCTTAAAATAAGTCAGTGAGAGTGATGTCCCCTGAAACAGGGGTGGTAAATGTTCTGGTCTTAAAAAAAGTCAGTGAGGGTGATGTCCCCTGAAACAGGGGAGGTGAAAGCGGAGGTCTTAAGATAAGTCAGTGAGAGTGATGTCCCCTGGAACAGGGGAAGTTAATCTTGTCATCTAAAAATATGTCAGTCAAAGTGATCTCCCCTGAAACAGGGGAGGTAAATGCGGATGTCTTAAAATAAGTCCGTGATAGTGATGTTCCCAGGTAACTGCGGAGGTCTTAAAATAAGGCAGTGAGAGTGATGTCCCATGAGACAGGGGAGGTTAATGCAGAGGTCTCAAAATACGTCAGTGAGAGTGATGTCCCCTGAAACAGGGGAAGTAAATCTTGTTATCTTAATAAGTTAGTAAGAGTGATGTCCCCTGAAACAGGGGAGGAAAATGTTGTGGTCATAATGAAAAATGCTAGTGAGTGATGTCCCCTGAAACAAGGGAGGGAAATGTGGAAGTCTTTAAATGAGTCAGTGAGAGTGATGTCCCCTGAAACAGGGGAGGTAAATGCAGATGTCTTAAAATAAGTCCGTGAGAGTGATGTCCCCTGAAACAGGGGAGTTAACTGCGAAGGTCTTAAAATAAGGCAGTGCGAGTGATGTCCCATGAGACAGGGGAGGTAAACGCAGAGGTCTTAAAATAAGTCATTGAAAGTGATGTTCCCTGAAACAGGGGAGGTAAATGCAGAGGTCTTAAAATAAGTCAGTGTGAGTGATGTCCCCTGAAACAGGGGAGGTAAATGCAGAGGTCTTAAAATAAGTCAGTGTGAGTGATGTCCCCTGAAACAGGGGAGGTAAATGCGGAAGTCTTAAAATACGTCAGTGAGAGTGGTGTCCCTTGAAACAGGGGAAGTAAATCTTGACATTTTAAAATAAGTCAGTTAAGGTAATGTCCCCTGAAACAGGGGAGATAAATGTTGTTGTCTTAAAATAAGTCAGTGAGAGTGATGTCCCTTGAGACAGGGGACATAAATGCAGAGATCTTAAAATAAGTCAGTGAGAGTGATGTCCCCTGAAACAGGGGAGGTAAATGCGGAGGTCTTAAAACAAGTCAGTGTAAGTGATGTCCCCTGAAACAGGGGAGGTAAATGCGGAGGTCTTAAAATTAGTTAGTGAGAGTGATGTCACTTGAAACAGGGGAAGTAAATCTTGACATTTAAAAATAAGTCAGTGACATCACTCTCACTGACAAAAGCAAGTAGATTAGACGATCCACTTGCTAAAAATTGAAGCCTGTCGCCATCGTGGTCTTTCAGACCAATCGGCAGAGCATTTTGCTTAAGATATGTCCCCTGTATGATAAGTCAAGGACAAGTATGTGACCAGAATGCACCATCTCAGACAAGAATGTGTATGACAGGAAGGAGGAGTTCAAAAAGACGGCTTCCCGGGTGACGCCGTAGGCCGTGAACGTGGAGAGAGAAATTTGTATATTGTGCGCTTGTGTAGCGCGGTGAATGAAAATAAGGTCTTAAGATAGACTGCATGTTAATAACTTTCATTGAAACGATGTTTAAGTATGCATGTATACTAAAATTACCTCGACTCAACGCAGTTTATATTTATCGGCGCAGCCGTATTCAGCTCGCTATTGACGGGAAGTTTGGAACTTTTCATCCGCCATACACTTACAATATACCGCCATTAGTTACATATGGCATGTAGGATGTAATACATGTTTTGAATTGAGAAATATACACTGTGATACACCTTTTATTTGGGTAATATCGAATGAGACAGTTTAGTGAAATACTCAGTATTTCTTGAATTGGTTTACAATCTATGTAAGTACATGTTAATCAACATACTGTTGTTGGTGCCAAACTTATGTTAATTATAAACTACGTAGGCAAGTGGCCGCTTAGCTCAGTCGGTAGAACATTCAATCTAACAGTTCTGTCAGTAAAGGGCCATGGGTTCGATTCCCGGTCTAAGTGTACTTTTTTTAAATTATTTTTTTCTATAAAATCTAGCTACCCATTGCGTTCATATATATATAAACTGAAAACTGCGCCGACCACCTTTTTTTAAAGATATTTCTTGTTTCGGTTATATTCTTTCTTCGTTTGTACAACACTGTAATAAATGAGATAAGAGCGTCACTTGAATATCGTTCTTGTAAAATAGTATTCGGGCAACACGACAATGATAGCTATAGTAATTACCCCTACCGAGAAATTAATCCATTGAAACACCTCATCGTTTTTCTTCGAAACCGAGTACATCTGGTTTCGCTTTGATTTGAATCAATACAGTCCGAATAACATGACTCACGAATCATAAATAGCACTATTAGCGAGGTATAAATATACCTGTACATGTTAATTAACTGATAATATGATGTTTTCATATATTCTGTTTAGAGATCCGCAAACACTGCAAAGGTAAAACTGTTTAATTTTTTTGTACTTAGTAACATGGACTCAGTAATGTATGATCGTTTTAGAAGTTTGCCATTTATCTATGACAGGACTTGAAGGTTTTATTAAAAATAATATCCGTTTTAGCGGTTTTCATCGTCTAAGAAACCAAGATTTGGAGTTTCTGATGAATGAAACAAATCCGAATAAATTAACGCCTATCAACGGGCAATTAGTACCCGGTTAATCGGTTACTCGATCGATTGTACGAATACTCGGTTAGCAAAACGTTAATCGAGTACTCCAAAGCAATGAGTCAATACCGTTTTTTTCCCCCACTTAAAACCTGTATTTAACATGATCGTACAGCAAGTTCTTGAAGTCGTTTTCGCTAATCAACAAATCGATTATTTCCCTTTCTATACTTTGAACTTTGAACACTGTGTACATTAGATATATGATATGGTTAAAAGTTGATGTTACTGACTTCATCAGTTGAAATAATCTGATGTTAGCGTTTCAAAGGTTTCGTTGAATGCAAGGTTTGAGCTTGAGAACGTTGACGTCGATGCAGAGAGATATGGATACATGTATCACTTCAACGTCTAACAGTAACACGAACCATGCTATTTTGCTTGATCGGATCGGGATTTTGCCCATGCCGGGAAAACCGGTCTGGCACCCCTCCTATGCCAGAGACTCTGTGAACTACTTATGACGTAACGTTATATAAACATTGTGACGTCACTCCTAAACACAGCGTCGGAAAACGTTTGTTTTTCAGATAATTCATCATTTTGATAAGTTTGAATCAAGAAATCAGCTTTAAATGCAAGACGGCATGCAAAAAAAATTCGATCATGAGACACTTGGCTCAGATGGAATACCGTCACCTCGGGTACTTACGGAACTCGGCAGAGCCTCGTTCCCGCCAAAACAGTTACCCTCGGTGACGGATATTTCGATCTGAACCTCGTGCTCATGACAGAAATTATTATTATGTCATCAAATACGGTGAAGTCTAGATTGTGAAGAAAAATTGGTACATTTCGTGCCATGTGAATGATATAGATGTACCGTGTAGCCATTTTGAAGTGTCACCCAGTGGAACAACATTACAAAAGAAAAATGACTGATTTGGATAGCTCCTTCCTGGCAATTCTCTCTTTTTTGTAGTTTTGCAGCTCCCCGAAACATATAGATGTGGCTTTGTCTGTCCGTCCGTGCGTCCACATTCGTTTCCGCGCTATTTTTCTCAGCAACTACTGGCGGGATTTCAACGCAACTTCATGTTCAGTACCAAGAAGAGATGCGCATATTGTCCGCGTGTTACTGTTCGGTTATTCTTCCCAGAGTTATGACCCTTTTGTTTTTCTACTACGAATAATTAAGAAATTCTTGTCCGGGGTGGTGCGTAACAACTACCAAGAGCAAATAAAATTAGAAAAGGGACACTTGGACTACTCATTACCTCTGTTATTTGCTACATTTTGAATACATTCAATATACATTTAATCATTTTCAAGTCAACTACAAAAAAGGATTAATTATATAATGACGAAAGTATCAAGTGTATTTCTTATGGCCTATTTTTTCTTTTTCTTTATCCAATAAACTTTTTATCAACAATGTTTAAAAACTTCATTTGTTAGGCCATTTAAATATATTTTGCTTTTTGCAATCGTCAAAATGTACTCTAATACTGATTTGATGTTAAACGGACTTTCCTTCAACGGACACATGTAGGCTCACCCCGAGGAGAGTTATAAACTGGTTGTAGTACATTAAAACATATTTGTATTGTACTGGTATGTGAATAACACTACGTTTTTAGTGCATTATCTCCTTTAGTTATGTCCACTCTTGTCTGATTATTTTGATTCAAACTGAACTACGCCTGTTTATTGCCACGTTTTATGACAAAAACTATCATTTGAACTGTAGTTTTACCGTCAACTGTAAATGTCGCGTCCAATCAATCTTTTGTATTTATATTTCATTTAACTGACATAACAAAGTGAAGATAACTGACCCGCCTGTAATTTGGCGAAAAATCTCTTTTGAAAATGCGTTTTTCTATTTCTAAAACTATAAACTGAAGTAGAAAGAGTCTTCAAACATCAGTTATTACATTACATTTATACATAGTTTGTTGTATTTGGCCTGTCAAAAACTGATTTTATCTAATTACAAAACAGTTGTGACTGACTGTCTTACTCAGACGTTATCAGCTTTCACGACCGGATTACTCCCAATAAGAGTATGGACTTGCACAGTCTGAGCAGCTTTTTCACGGCAGTGCAGGCTGAGCGGGACCGGAGAAGGGTTGCGGCCATGTGAAGACTATGCCAGCGCCCACATATCGGAACGATATCAGTGCTTACTATTGTCAGAACATCCACAGCTATTGTGTTTTAATTCCAGTTCATAAGCTAGATGTTCACGTATTTTAAAGATATTGTGCGAAATCTCTGCAAGGCTGCAATAGCCAGATTGTATATGCCTGCTGGATTGTTTATTATAAAACATTTCAGACAGTTGAAATACTGAACATGAACCGTTGCACGAGAATTACAAGAAAGCAATAAATTTCCAACATGTTTTGCTACAATTTCCCTACAAAAGCCCGGATGGTAGATAGATTGAATCTATTGATTTGAGACAGGACATCCTACCTCTCCATAAACAAATATGCCTATCACCGCCTTCAATTAAAGATTCACACGGTAAAGCATTGCTTCACAAGTGGGGGGAAATTTCCCTGCCAGTCACCAGGCGTCGTGATTATAAACGGTGATAATATAAAATAATATAGATTTTATTTTATTTACGTCTCATCCATATACATCATTTACACATATATATTCATAAATATAATATTAAACTATTCTTAACAGAAATAATGTATGACACAAAAGTGAATCTAGAAACCTTGAAGAAAATATTAGCATAATAAGTACTACACCAATTATATTGACATATCCAAGCCCTTCACCTTGACATTTGGTGAGGAATAATAGATAAATTCCGCGGAAATCTTGACATCTGATCAATAAAACTAACAACAGTGTCCGGGCAATTGATTTCAGTTCTCCGACTCAGACATTGGTTTGTCCCATTACAGATATGGAGCACAATGACAGTCATTTGATACTATTATGTTATTCGAGCTGTAAACATTGTGTGGAAACCAGTAATTGCTCTTGTAATTGGAGAATTTCATTACCTGTGTGTAAATTTCATTATTTATTTATAGCAATCCTAAACAGATCCCAAAAGTGACGGTTATAACTTTCTGTAAATGCTATATGTACTGTAAAGCAACTGAATTCTAATGACACTGAATGTAAATTATAAATTTGTTCTACAGATAGTTTTAGTGTTGTTTTTTTTTTTTTTTTTTTTTTTTGCATTGTTATAATGAATAAATTGTTCCGGCTTCTTTTTCCTTCAGTTTTTTTTAAAAAATATTTAAGGTTAATTATATTTCTTCACTACGATTGCCAGACATAAAGACATTTTCGCCACTCACACTGTGAAAAAGACACATTAAATACCTTTCTAAGGATGCTATAAGCAAGAAAATTTAATTAGGAAGTCAAAGACAATGGGAAGCAAATCGACATTATAAATTGTTAATGTTTAAGCACTGTATCGTTTTCTTAAGCATTCTCTTCCATGTGTTAGGTATGTATAACTTTAAAATCAAAATGTTTTTGTCCATGTGATTCAACGAGTTCTGATAAAAAATAATAAAAAAAAAACGCAGTTTTATCGTTCCTACTTTAGCAAACATATCTCTACAGCATATCATTGAGGGGATATAATAGTTGACACAATGAGAGGTTTCGATCATTTGCTATAATAAACTTTCAAATATAATTTCCGTGATTATTATATACACTTGATTGTTTGGTGAGATCACGATAAAAATCTAGCCAAACACAACAGCTGATACATTGTATTATGCAAAAGCCGGACATACACATTAGCATAAACAATGAATTACACAAAACAAAACCAAACAGCGTCAATTTCTTAATTTTCATTTAGGTGCTTTGCTTGTCCTTCACAAATACTCAAGAACGTGTTTATCAACGGTGCCGTTAATAAAATTCGAATACTCTTGGCAGTGATTTTCCTTATTCTAACCACTCCAATTAAATTAGAAAAAACCAATAGTACCCACACCACACGACAACTTTATCCATCGATTCACCATGGCATCAGTGTCTGCTAGCCTTGAAGCATTTTCCAATAACCTGATGACAGCTTGGCACTCTACTGCGAAACGCGTATTTGTTTGTGTTTTAGACATTTCAGGAAGTCAGCCATATATGGCAGACATTTTGGTAAACACGGCATACCGAATTCTGCGCTTGTTCCTGTAAGTTTGCAGACTAAAAGTAGCGCATTAGGAACATTTTCGTTACTTTTCTGCCTCAATCTGTCTGTTTGGTACAGTGGAATACTAGATTCTAGCAACAGAGGTACTTTCACTTCCTTTCAGAAATTCGAAATTAAGGCTGGACAACGAAGAACTAAAAGGTAGGATTCCATGTTGTACTTTGCTTAACAAAACAAAGCTGTTTGCGATATATTTTAGTTTAGAATGCAAACATGTTCGTGCCCTTATGTAGTAGTAAAGTGTATGGTAGCTTCTGATAACGAGATATCTTTGAATTACCGTAAACCATACAATGGTCTTTAAGAATAAATCAGATTATTTTAATTTGTCGTATTAAATAAAGTTAACATGTGTAAAGTCGATGAAAAAAAAGATCTGCATGCCATTTATATTGACCGCCATGAATTGCTGTGCTGAATATTAAAAGTTTTCATTGAATACCATTTGATATAAAAGCACTTCTTTGGGCATCGAATCCTTTGAATAATGTAGATAATTATGTCTCCCCCACCTCGGGGGGAGACATATTGTTTTTGCCCTGTCCGTCAGTCCGTCCGTCCGTCAGTCCGTCAGTCCGTCCGTCCATTCTTCGTTTCCGGACGATAACTAGAGTTCCTTTTGACCTACAGCTCTCAAACTTCATAGGATGAATGGTCTTATTGAGCAGATGATCCCTATTGTTTTTGGGGTCAGTAGTTCAAAGGTCAAGGTCACAGTGACCGTTGGTCAATTTCTCGTTTCCGGATGATAACTAGAGTTCCTTTTGACCTACAGCCCTCAAACTTCATAGGATGATTGGTCTTATAGAGCTGATGATCCCTATTGTTTTTGGGGTCAGTAGGTCAAAGGTCAAGGTCACACTGACCGTTGGTCAATTTCTCGTTTCCGGATGATAACTAGAGTTCCTTTAGACCTACAGACCTCAAACTTCATAGGATGATTGGTCTTATAGAGCAGATGATCCCTATTGTTTTTGGGGTCAGTAGGTCAAAGGTCAAGGTCACAGTGACCGTTGGTCAATTTCTCATTTCCGGATGATAACTAGAGTTCCTTTTGACCTACAACCCTCAAACTGGGGAGTCCGTCAGTCCGTCCGTCCATTCTTCGTTTCCGGACGATAACTAGAGTTCCTTTTGACCTACAGCTCTCAAACTTCATAGGATGAATGGTCTTATTGAGCAGATGATCCCTATTGTTTTTGGGGTCAGTAGTTCAAAGGTCAAGGTCACAGTGACCGTTGGTCAATTTCTCGTTTCCGGATGATAACTAGAGTTCCTTTTGACCTACAGCCCTCAAACTTCATAGGATGATTGGTCTTATAGAGCTGATGATCCCTATTGTTTTTGGGGTCAGTAGGTCAAAGGTCAAGGTCATACTGACCGTTTGTCAATTCTCGTTTCCGGATGATAACTAGAGTTCCTTTAGACCTACAGACCTCAAACTTCATAGGATGATTGGTCTTATTGAGCAGATGATCCCTATTGTTTTTGGGGTCAGTAGTTCAAAGGTCAAGGTCACAGTGACCGTTGGTCAATTTCTCGTTATAATTTGGGGTCACTAACTCAAAGGTCAAGGTCATAAGGGGGGAGACAAGTTTTTTTGTGAAAAACAATCTCTAGTTTATAATATTATCAGCTATAAGTCTATGTAATTAAGGTTAGTAACCATAACACTTTTCAAGGTTTTGAAAATTTGTCTATGGTTCAAAATTTCCCACCGACGGAATTTTCGAAATGTTGTAATATATTATTGTTGAATATGAGAACATCAACTCAACGACAATTTTAATGATCAATTAAGCGATATTAACTATTAGCCAAGATACCGCTCCAATCAACCGAAGATATCTGCCTTTGACTGCGTCAGGCTTTTTTGCAATATTAAAGAGTGACTTTTTGTTAAACAGACTTTTCCATTGAGTTTGTATCATAATAATGAAGCGCCAAATAGGTATCCATAATTCATATTTAATCTTCTTATGGCACATATTACTCTCGTGGGATTTACATAATAGCTATTGCAGCTATTTAACTTGTGTTTCCTAACTGTACACATCAGGCACAAAGTGAATTGGAAAACCTAGCTTAAGTAATTGACTTCTATTTTCTCTTGCAAACTGACTGAATGAATCAAAGTCTCAAGGCTTGGTGCTTTTACAAATCTATTCGAGGTCAGTGTTATTACACTCTGTTTTTTTATGGTCACTAGTTTTCGTTTCCATTACATAACATGATAATAAGATGTATATGACCATTCGATACAGAGGAGTTTCATTTGTCTGAATAAGTTTTTCTCTAGTCACGACACTACAATTTACTTTTATTGCATAATAAATATGGATACAACCCTTTCTTACTTTGATTGAACCGTCCATAAAAGACACTCCTGTCTGGTTTCAGACGTAAAAGAAGTATATCCAGAAACATGGGATTATTCTTAAAAGGGCATATTGGGATACCGTAAAGGTTTAAGCTGCTCTGCACGTCATTTGTTATGTAATTGTTGTACCTATTACACATCTCAGTTACAAGATACAAGAAACTTTATATATAGTCGGGTGTTACAAGAACATAAGAACCTTAACTAAAAGCTATTAACCGACATTGTGTATAAATCTATTATCTTATGACTTCCCTTGAATTGTATGTCTTCATGACCATTGCAGTGATTGTGCTGACCTGTTACAGCCCTATTTTTCATCTGGGCATTGTCGGCTCTGTTGCTGCACTACTTGTTTGTAGCCGGGTTGCAACCGGAAAATCCCTGTTCGTTCGAATATTTAGGGATCAGGCGTTCGCCGGAAGTGTCCACTGATCACGAATAATACAAAGTTTATTTTTATGATGCATTTTGATAAAATATTTAACTTAGTCTTTGTTATAAAATCAGTAATGGTGGTAAGTTCGAGATTTTTATTACATAATCGGTCGCAAACTAGCTGCTAAGCTGTACTGGGCCGTTGAAAAAGGGCTAAGAACAGGTCCGACATACCTGGATGTAAGTTCAACCTGCAGTTCAACCGGCGCATGACCTACCATAAACTTGTTCGGAAAGAAATAGGCCAATAGATTAAGAAATATGAAGTCTGCATATTTGTCGAAGAAGACTTGTACTTTTCTATGTGTAATGGTCTTGCTAAATTATATCTTCCTGTCTGCTGTGGTAATTTGTATGTTGTGTCTGGATCAAAAATTAAGGTGTGTATACTGGTAGTTCATTATCCTAATGTGCAAAGCACATTGCATGTCTTTGGAAGAGACTGTTGTTTTGCTTGCTAGTTTGACTTGCACTTTAATATTGAACTTATTGCATAGACATGACATATTTAGTCTGTTGCATTTCTTCACGATATGAAGATTCATTCTTCTGTGTGTAACATGGCTGATGGTAAATGCTGCTTTTGATGGTGTTTTGGATTACTTTATATACCTTTTTATGTTATCTTTTAAAATCCAGTCATGTAATTCAAACATATCAATATATTGAATTATCTTGTCGGCACTAGTAGACAAAAAAAGCTGTTTTAAAATAGTCAGACTACTCTAACTCTTATTATACATCTGTATTCAAACTAAAAATAGCGAAACACTAAAATGCCAGAAAGGTATTGTATTGTCACATGAAACTTGTGATGTTAACAATATACGTTTTGTTTTATGCATGCACGAACATACCTGTTCACTTTCGTTTCAGATTGCACTACAGATTTAGGTACCGTTTACCACTAATTATTAAGCGACAAAAGTATACATTGAAAAATATAAACATTGACGAAAATAGTACTTTTCATTTTTACGGACTACATTAATTTTGAGAACATACCAAAATTAATGTAACTTTAGTATACATATCAGAACGGAATGGTCCGTTTCTGTAAACACAGCCTCCTCGTTAGAAACATTTCCTATTCGGAATGACGCAAGTAATGAAACACAAGCTTCAAAATTGACTTTCTAACTTTAATGCTGCTCGCTCTCAGTTTGCTCGTTTTCCGATTTTGACGCAAAAGCAAGGTTCTTAGAACTGTCTGAAAACTGATCATTTTTTAAGTTGAATTGATTAGGAGATTTCAAAAACATCACGGTCATACTAGACAAGACAAACGGTGTTGTGAAAACAAGTTACAGTAAACTTACGACTGTAATTGTATTGAATACAGTACTGTTTTGTTGGACATTTTGCTTCCAAAATCATATAAACTTTTTCTTATACATGTATTTGTATATGTTCACGACCGTTAAGTCCCTATTACATGTATCAGATTCACAGGATCCCATTTTGTGGCTATAAGCATATTTGTATGTTTAATGCAATATATTTGTTGTATTGTATTGCATTGTATTTGCCAATATGTCAATCTATATATAGTAGATATAGAACGGAATAAGAATATTTATATTTGATATATTTCTGACAAGTACTGAGCAAGCTTGGTTATTGGTCACCTTTTCGAAATTAAGACACCCTTAAACTGTTTAAGGCATGTGAACAAAATTACTTTTGTACAAAACAATCATTAAAAAACGATATTGCTATATTTACTAGTAGGCTTTTCTCTATGGACAGTCAGAATAATGTTACTACGTGAAATGAATGTCAGAAAAGGCCATCAGAGAGGTTGGCAACCGAGACTATTCTCAATAGTATGTCTGTATTATTTTTACTTCGATTATCGAATAACGTCCTCGAATGTTGCGTGCTGAAAATATTATGTGATTCTAATCAAATCAAGATAAGACAATACAGAATAGAATCAGTATGATATTTATATACAAACAAAATGAACCATAATGTCTAAAATTGGCACGACTTCAGGTCAATCATTGCAAAATGTATTCTAACTCGTTAGACAATAATGTACGAAAAAAGAATTTGTTCTTTTCATTCTGGGAGCATGAGTAATGGCTGCAACTTATCTTTAAATCTCAGTGTAATTCGAAGTAAACTTGAACTCTGGGATTCCAGACACGAGGCTCCGGTTAACAGTCTAGAATTTCAGTATTAGAGACATTATGTAAATCATTGTGCAGTTTTAACCAATTTAACAAGCATTGCAAATGTGCTTTGACTGTTATTTGATACGGTTTTGTTGTAATTAATGTATGTTTAATATACTATTACACAATATATTTTATTTTATGACGCATTACCTTGACAGACAGTCGTACTGTGATCCCTGATGAAGTAATTTTCCTGCTGTTTTTGTGTGCGCGTTTCTCTGGGGTATTAATTGAAAAACACCGGAGATCAGCATGAGACATGCGCTGGTTCCCAATTCATTTATTTGGAATACCTCTGATGGCGCCATAACACTGAAATGATCGATCGATTAGTACAACCATTCTGCCCATATATATTGTTGATTCTAACGCACTATCGTCGTAATGTCGTTTCTGATTGGTTACGTCGTTTAAATTTGCGACTATTAAATAACGTTTAAATAGTCGCAAAATTCAAACGGCGTTTTAATTATCGCATTTAAACATGTTGTGCGTTAGAAAAGGGTAAACTATTTAGTGATTTTGACATTTGCGAGCGTATATACGGTTTAAATGGTCGCAACAGTTTTAACAGCTCCGGCTAACACCGTCCCATTTAAAATATTTCCAGCCATTAAAAACCGTATATACAGCCGCAAATATCAACATTTATTAAATAAATGTGTTTATTAGTGCGTTTTCTTTGTACGAAGGCAACTGATAGATCGTGGCTTTAAACATAAGTGGATGAGGACCAGTTCTCCGCATACGACAACAGTGAATTGATCCAGTAGAGTAAATGCGATATGAATTGCGACTATATAAACGTTATTCAATAGTCGCAAATTTAACGACGTTACCAATCAGAAACGACGTTACGACGATAATGCGTTTATTTTAATGCGATAATTAAAACGCCGTTATTTTTTAAACACTGGATATATAAGCATTATGCAGCGTTTATCATATTTTGTTATGCACTCGTGTGTGTGTGTGTGTGTGTGCGTGTGCGTGTGCGTGTGCGTGTGCGTGTGCGTGTGCGTGTGTGTGTGTGTTAGTAAATCATCAATAGTACTTTCAAGCATCCGGTACATGCATTCAATTTTTAACGGCATGTACATTTCTCAGTCGGCGTTCAGTTATCTATGCAATATGATATTTCCTTGGCGTAAATGTACTTTTTACTCTACTGGATCATTTCACTGTTGTCGTATGTGGGGAACTGGTCTTCATCCACTTATGTTTACAGCCAGGATCTAACAGTCGGTACAAAGGAAACGCACTAAATTGAATAATCATATATTTTTTCCCTTCTTTTATTTTTTTGCTATTTCTTATATTAGTTCCGTGGACTGGTATTCTAAATATATTAAACTGATATCAATGCTTAAAACTTCTAGAATTCTAGTGTAAAACAGAAGTCGGGCAACCATATACAAACATAATTCTTTGTTTCTCTGCTGTATTTACCGGATTATTTCTTGTAGCTTGCCAGATGATTGCACCACGACCGGACTGCAAATATTGACTTTACTTTATGGAACATTGATTTGTACATAACAAAGCCATCTGGTTTGATTTACAATATTATTTTCAAATATTCCCCGAACAACTCCAAGAGCGAAATGGATATTAAAGTTTTCAGACTCGAGTGTTCTGTTAATGGAAATATCGTTATGAAGAGTAATGCCTCTTAAATCAAGAAATAAAGATCGGAAGTTCCTTAATAACAAACCATATTTAACGAAACAATTTTACAAAACTACGTCATGTGCGAAATTTCTTTGAAACAAATTTGCTGTGCTATAAAAGGGTAAATCATCAAGTACTAGCAATAGCAACGTTTGTCGTCGGCAGCAATAAAAGACCAATGTACAATGTGTACACATGAGTTGTGAGCCCGAAAGTATGAAACCCAACATTTTAAATTTGCGACCAAAACTGATGAAGGCCAATCATCATATGTATATGCATTGTCTCTGATCAATTACTGACCTTGGGGAAACGCGAGATATATTTTAGAAATTGATCTGTAAGGGACGTTTGGTAAACGTGTGTCTAAATATTCCAGTAAGTTGTATTTGACTATGCGAGTAACATTTTAGTTGTTTTATTTTACCTTTTGAGATAGATTTTTAAAGTTGTACTTAAGTCTTCCCTGTGACATTTAAGTTGTTTACTTGTATCTTCGCGTGACATTTTAGTAGTGCAATGACATTATGTAGCTGTTTTTAATGTTTGAGTCGCATTGCAGTATTCAGCAGGCATATACACCAATGTAGCTGTGCGAATACTAATGTTGACATTTACTCGTAGTTGGTTTTAGTTTTCGAGTGACATTCCAGTTTTTGTTTTTATGTCTTCGAACGACTTTCAGTCTTTTTTCCAATGACCTTTGTACATTCAGATGTAATAAAGTCTTAGCAAAACAGTTTATTAGTTTCAGTGCCTTTTATTATGTCATTAAGTGACATTTAAGTGCCTGGACCTATGTAAACTTCGTAAGTGATATTTTCCCCAATATGTTTCCACAACTTGCACAGCGAGACTTGTTTTGTACTTGCATTTTGTCTGCTTTAATAGGTTCAAAATAAAAATCGTAGATCTTTTCAAATGAGTTCAATAATCGCTCTTTTATATGGAATTTACTACATGTTTCACATTTGACAGAATTAATCAAATTATAAGCCGGCGGTGCAATAGCGTGATGTTGCGATTAATAATTAATCGTAAACTCTGTCAAAATGGATAATTATGCATTCTTATTACTGAATCTTTCATCTTGTATGCATCAGTGTGTCTGTAAATTATTAAGATGTCTATGAAAAAGTGAAAAAAGACATCGGCTATATTATGAAATTACGTAAATGCACTTTTTTGAGAGTGGGTGGGGGAGTAAATAGATAAACCCACAACGGTATCAAAATAAATTATATAACATCTTTTAATAGTAGAAACTAGATAATTCCTTTTTACCCTATATATTCTACTTTTGATGGACATAAAGACATACTCATGCCGCTTATTATTACAACCGCATGTAGCAGACTGAACTGGAATTATTATAATTATGACAACAGCAAACATGTACAACATTCACAGTTGTCTATAATGAGCTATCCGTAATCGATTTTGCTGTGCATTTCAAAAGAATACCACGGTGACGGAACTTCTGTGACAATAGAGTTTTTTTGTACTTCCCAATGCAAAATAGCCCTGAATGTAATCATTGAGATTTTAGTGAATAAAATTTACCAGATTTTTTATTTAATACCTTGGTTGTTAGTTTTGGTAATTTAACAATATTTACGTTTTCTTTTTACTAAATCAAGAAGAACAAAATAGTGAAAAATATTCGTTCATATTCGTTATTAGTGTGCAAATTGTGGGTTTTTTTTCTGTTGTATTTTTTATCTCTTTTCTATGAATTTTGCGGTCTGTAATCTAGAGCACTTTTATCTAGAAAAGGTGTGGTTTATATAGAAAAGGCGTGGTTTATATAGTAAAGGCGTGGTTTATATAGTTATCAGGACAGTCAAGACTCACGGTTGACAATAGTATAAGGTACATCTTTTTATTTGTCTTTTAATGTGATTATGCACAGCTATTCAATCTCTGGGGTTGTTAACAAGACAATGCCAATGTCTGACGAATATCGACCGATAAGCTAACCGTGGGTTTATTCAATTTTGCAAATATGCATATGCCCATAAAGCCTTATTGACTGTGAGCAAGAATGTCCTGAAATATTTTATTCTAATTCAGTATGCTAATGCATTGCTAAAGAGAGAAAAATCTTAAATAAATGCCGCCAGCTTTTAATGGAAACGTGAGTTAAGCATTCCCGTGGCGACAAAGAATGACTTAATTATCAAACACAACTTCTGCTCAAATTTGAAATCCAAACAAAAAATATATTAAATTCTTAAAGTTGGATTAAAGCCAACCTATCGATCACTATCGCTACTTTTTCAACTATCACGTGAATTGTAGCTAAAGTGTTATTGCATTTAACGAAAATTTAGTTTAATTAATGGAACAAAAACATCCTCTAATATTCTCATCATCTTAGGATTAAACATATAAATAATTGCTTGTTTCTGGCCATCAGCATATTGATACAAGTGATTTTGGTTATATCTCACAGAAACAAATAGATGATATACATTGTAATTGGTAACCTATTCAACTTAAAGGACATACTACCTTCTTTTGTGATTTAAGATAATATATGCATGTAATTATTTTCTCTAAATGTTCCATAGATTTCTTAGACGAAATAAAGATGCGTATATTTAACTATTCATATTGATTATTGATTCATATCATTAATATTAACAATAATTGATTATTTCTCAATCTTTGTGGTAGTGGTACATGTATAATATGAGAAATAATAATGTGTAAAAAAATAAAAATGAAAAATATATGCACCTATTCAATTTTTATACGCAGTTCTTGCATGAAACAAAAGAACTTTGTTGGAAACATTTTATACACAACTTGAAATTCTAACTTGTCCTTAATACAATGATGTCGTCATGATGTGTACCAACCAGCCTGCTGCCTTACGTATATAGGAAGGTGTATCTACGGATCATTATTCAAAAACCGAGTGGCACTAAACAACTAATAATTTACCTTTTGCTGGTGTATGTCTATAATATATTATGCACTGTTAAAAGTAAATGAAATGTTTTTTGGGTTATAAGATACACGTTGTCCGACTCAATACTTCGACAGCGTTTCTAAATAGGAAATATATAAATATATAAAAGGAGAAATTATGCTACTAAATACAAACTCTAGAGGACAATAATAAAAAAAGCGCTTTGCCTTTTTACACGGGGAAGACTACTAAAATATTTATAGGTTTTTGCCTGGTAACGTGTTCCTAAGTTGTTTTTTTTTCTGGATGAAAAGAGTTAAAGCTGTGATCTTACTAGATATTCAACACATTTGTTATATCATTTATATAAATAATTTATAATTTTGATGAAGAATCAATAAGCCATTAAGCAAGTCAAGGTTAGCATAAAGAGGATACTGACAGAGTCAAAAATAATTGTAGGCATGTCCTTTAAAATCACAGAAAGTTTTATGTTCTTTTAAGATCTCTCTTCTCTTAAAAGCTTGCTCGTTTATGACAAAAAATGATTTTAATGTAAACAGTTCATAGGCCCCCTCCCGTCGAAAATGCAACGAAGCCAGAAAAAAACAATAATATGACTAATTAAATTTTGATCTAATAGGAAAGTGCAAGTCAAACAATAATTTTGTTTCGGATTTATTTGTTTACCGATTGAAGAATTCGTTCACCGTCATGTTTTGTTATCTTTACGCCAGCCAAACAAAAGTGTCAACTGACAAAGAATGCAACATGTTTACTTAGTGATCACTGAACATACTCGTTATAACATCAATAAACTGCGTTGTTTATGGGTATCACTGTAAAGGTACGAGATAATGAGTTCTTCTGCTAATTGGGGCGATATGTTAACCTTAGCTTCTAGCTCGAATTACATTAAGGACGGACAAAAGATGATAGTTAATAAATATCTTTACAGTCCTATGTTTACAGTTTTTCTGTTCCATGGTATGTAAATGTTCAGCTGCATTACACTTATCGCTTACAAAGTCTTAACCATGCATGTTGTTCACGGAAAGCGAGTTTAAGACGTTTGCTTTGCTGTCAGATGCAATTTTTTTAACTTTCTGCATCGTTTTCGATGTTCATTGTGATACATGTGATGATATTTATTTTCAATTAGTAAGAAGTTCTTACACATCATTAAATTTACTTTCAATTTCCGCTCGTTGAAACTGTTGTTCAAGCTCATGTCAAACTTTAAATATATAGCGCTCCTAAAATGAAAGTAAAAAATTGTAAGTCCACCGAACTAGATCGTCTGATAAATGTGTGCACATTATACGACGTAACATTGCTTCTATACCATTCAAGGCAAAGTTGGCTTTGCGTAAAGTCCTTTAGCTATATGGTATTAGGATAACATAATTATTAGTACATAATTGGCAAGGCTGACGCCACAGAAATAGAACAATGAGTATCTACACTGCTTATGACTGAACATAAGATTGACTGTAAAATGTTCTCTTTTCCAAATTGCAACTCATAAGTCTGCTTCTAACAAAAAAAGCGGCACTGGTGATCTTTTTGCTCCGCATCTTCTGAACGCAGCGGCAAATAGCTTATCTTCTACAATAATAAACTTGGCTTCTGTTAATTATATGCCAATTAGTGGCAACTTGTTAAACGAGAGTGTATGAACCTTGCGTAAGAAACGGTACGTATGTTTCATTTAATAGCTCAGAGCACTTTGCAAAGTACGGGTTTCAAACAGCCACGAACACTTAGTGTTAGAAATTGGCATAAAGCAGTAGACTGAAGTCTGAACGGAACATAGTTAAGGTACACCAGGGTGATCTTATAACACTTGACTAAAACACAGCTTCTTCATCGGAACCCGTTATACATTTGTGCTACATTCAAATTCGTATAATTCTATAGACACAGCAATCAAAGGTTTCAGTTTTAGCGTCTATTTATATCTGTTCAGTATAAACAGTCAACTATAATTGAAGACATCTATGCTTTCTAACTCGCTTGGCAGAGATATCGATTTAAAAAAGAGAGACAGAAAAGTTGGTCACTTGAGAATTGATAAAAGAAATGAGACATTTACACGGCTTAGCTGATAAGCAACATGACACTTAATAATTGTGACGTTTTTGTTTGACCTGTGATTCGAAAATGACTTTTAGCAACAATTTTTCAAGATTTACATAAAAAGCGTCTCTTTTATGCCATGCTTTAAACAATCATTTTTGTACTGTTTTATAATCCCATAACTACATAAGAATATAATTTTAAAACAGCTACAAGTCTTAGAGCCGAAGAACAAATTCCAGAGATAGGAACAAATGCCAAAACTTGGTACAAGTGAAGCGTTAGTCTTTAAAGTTCGAGCGTTTGTCTTGAGATCATCATTCACATATTATTGGAAACTAATTCACCGTAGCCGATCAAATACAGAAATACATGTACAATTTCCTGAGTTTGTCTGAGATACCTAAAGAAAAGAATTTATGTATTGCTGTGTTTGTCCGAGAGACCTGCAGCTTGATACTTATTCCATTCAATGAATAGTAAACTAGAAATAGCTAAATTTTTTCGACAGTTCGCTTAAAAGTCATACAGATTCCCAATAGAACTATAACACTTGTTTTATAATTTCATGACGTAAACTATTTTCCTATGAGTTTCACCATTAATTAAAACGATTCAGGTCTGTAATACGTACTTTATATGTATCTTTGTCAACATTATCCTCTTTGGTATCCATAATGGCTCGGTCCCGTTAGCACAATATTGGTTAATAAATATTAAAACAAAATGGCCTACATTTTGTGAGTTTCATAATTAAATTGAAATCCTCACCAAATTTCAACCGCCCTAAAATTGTGCTGCCGTAAAATACATGCAGTTGAGAAAGTTTCTTCCGGTTTTTAAATTTGTCCTGAGGCTAGAAATAGTGTAAAGCGAATTCCTTTCAAGACCAGTCGGTGTCTGTATATCTACTTACACTGTGCAATTTCCGAATTGATGCATAGTAGAAGCCATGCTAACAAAACGTTAACAACAACAGCTTAAACATGTGGACCAATAATTCGTCTTTAAGTCCAAGTATAAGTTTGAATACTCATATTCACTGCCATGATAAAAACTGTATTCTAAAACATTGTTGGCATTTATCTTTTTTTCATACACTTATTGCTTCTTGGGTTAAAATTACTATCAGTGAACTTTTCTTATCTTACGAAATATCATTGGAAAAAAATACTGCGTTATTGTCAGAGATATTTTCTTATTTTATATAATATCATTTAAAAAGTAATGCGCTATATGTCTAGCATGTACTTTCGATTTCAAACGTAACGTTAGGAATGTTTGTTCATACAAATAATGGTCAATGTTTTCGGTAGACATCTTTCTTGGTAAAAAAAGCAACAAATAATTCTACATATACAAAGTGATCCTGGAACTTTAAAATGTCGGAATCAAGCAAAGGCAAGTTAGAGTCATCATTTGACAAACATGGCCATTTCTCTGCAAAACTCCCGGTCAGTTTT
Organism: Saxidomus purpurata; assembly: GCA_022818135.1. NCBI lineage: Eukaryota > Metazoa > Mollusca > Bivalvia > Venerida > Veneridae > Saxidomus > Saxidomus purpurata. The sequence continues at coordinate 37,568,488 of JAFMSR010000015.1, forward strand.
TTCTTGTTGATTGCGTGGGTTACATGTATAAAATCATCTTTGTAATCAAGTTTTGTCCTTCTGTACAATATCGGTAAGGTCATGATGAAGCCTGACAATGAAAAACTCTACCACACTAGCATTAACCGTTCATGACATTTAAGCCGATCCTTAAATGACTCTCTTTAAATAGAGGCAGATATGGAAGATAGGTACGTCGTTTTTGTTTGTTTGTTGTTTTTTTTTGCTTGGACGTATCCGCCTCCGGAAATTTGATATTTGGTACTTATAATGTATCCCTTATTGTCAGTTTATTGTTTGAAAAACATCTCTATGGTGAAAATATAGCACTGTCTGGAATCCATTCACAAATTAGGATGGGGGACAGCATTGGAAAGGAAATCGCTGTGAGGTTAGAAAGGTCAACTCCAATAGTAAATTTAGTGCCAGGAGGATATTTTGATAAAAGAAGGCTAGACTATAAAAAAACTTGTTTTTTTTTTTTTTTTTTTTTTTGTTTTTTTTTTTTCCAAATAAATTATATTTTTCCAGGTAATTCGTTGTTTTTTTCTGAACAAAAAATGTACCCAGTCCGCAGCCTACCTTTAACATCATTTTTTTTTTATATAAATTAGTAACGTGTCAGTTTTTCTTGAATACAGCTGATACCGTTTGATATAACGTCGGTACGTAAAGAAGGCAAAGGAAGGGTAAAAAAGTGTATGTTAATTCTTATTTTTTTCTCGTTCTATTCAAAAAAAAAACATCTGTGGTTAGCTTGCTGATATGAGATGAGTTTATTGCGTATAGATGCCTGTTATCACAATGAAAGTTTATTAATAAATATAGCTAGAAATTAAATTTCCTACCGTACATTTTTACATTTAAAGTGCTTATATACATTTTATTATCGACAAACATAAGAGTACTAACCACATGGCTCGTACTTCCACTTTGCGTTTTTATTTCATCTTTGTAACGAGTACATAGAATGAAAAATTAGTATTATAGTTCTACTTACTAGATTAATTTGTATTTTCCTTTTGATCGCCTTGCAAAATCAATAGATCGATACAATGTTTTCTTCGGAGCAAAACAACATGTCAGTTCCACTATCAGCTTCCTTTATGTACTTGGTATTTCCAACGTAAGGTCAATAATATTTTTTGTAACTTTTCTTCCAATCATTATTTGGAGATACAGGCTACTTTAGATTAGGAATAGAGCGAGAAAGTTTTCTTTGTTAGAAGGGCGATATATAGTTATCATTAATTCAGCTCTGTCTTATTCCGGAAATAAGATTATGCGGTTGTGTGGGTGACATGAGGTGACTTTGTGGTATAATTTGATGTTTCCAGTAACACATGCCATTAGTAGAGATAGAAGATAAGAAACTAAACATAGATTATCCGGTTACAATCCAGACATATCATGTGCCTACATACATTTCACCAGTATTACATCCAGAGCCCGTCATAAAGAGAAACATTAGGATGGTTGATTACTAATCTTCTTTGGTCCATATCCTGCTTGTGGCTAGTGGTTGCGATAAACGGCAAATTTAGATCTTAATAAATGTCCACTTTTATTTGCCAAAGTTGCGATCATGCTTGTACTGAAACTAGCAAATATGCACTGATATTTTACCACCTTTTACTTACACTGAACACCTTGTTTTAAGAAACTGACGCCGATCCAGACGAGAATTACTTCTAGAGATACTCTCAATCTTGTTCTTAAACTGCCCTAGCTGTACCTAGTTAATGTTACATACTTGTACCGATAATTTAAAGAGATATTTCCCTTCAAGGTGACCTTATAACTTATTAAAAGACAATAGTCACTGATTCATTTGACTTGAAAAATCAACATTGGCAAATTTAAACAAAATATATGAACCTGTATCACTGTTTCATTATACCCCTACAAAACGAAAAATTTTTTTTGGGGGGGGGAGAGGGTATATAGGAGTGAGCTTGTCGGTTTGTCGGTCGGTCTGTTGCTTTTCATGGTTTCCGGATGATAACTCATGAATGACTTTACCCTTTTGAATAATGTTTGGTACACACTTAATACAGGTCAAGTTCAACTTTGGGCTCAGTAGGTCAAAGGTCAAGGTCACAGTGACTCTGAACTGTAAAACAGTTTCCGGATGATAACTCATGAAAGGCCTGACCGATTTAAATAATTTTTGGTACACACCTGCAACTTTATGAAATACAGGTCAAGTTTGACTTTGGGGTCAGTAGGTCAAAGGTCAAGGTCACAGTGACTCTGAACTGTAAAACAGTTTCCGGATGATAACTCATTTAAGGCTTGACCGATTTAAATAATTTTCGGTACACAGCTGTAGCATCATGAAATACAGGTCAAGTTGGACTTTGGGGTCAGTAGGTCAAAGGTCAAGGTCACAGTGACTCTGAACTGTAATGTAAAACAGTTTCCGGATGATAACTCATGAAAGGCTTGACCGATTTAAATAATTTTCGGTACACAGCTGTAACATCATGAAATACAGGTCAAGTTCGACTTAGGGTCAGTAGGTCAAAGGTCAAGGTCACAGTGAGCCTAAAACGGTTTACTTGGAACATTTGAATGGTTTCTATTTCCTACGCTTGTCCAGGTGCAATTTTTTACGCTTGTCCAGGCGCTTTCTTTTAAACTAATTACTTTGGGGTCAGTAGGTCAAAGGTAAAGGTCACAGTGACTCTGCACTGTAAAACGGTTTCCGGATGATAACTAATGAAAGGCCTGACCGATTTAAATAACTTTTGGTACACAGCTGTAACATCATGAAATACAGGTCAAGTTCGACTTTGGGGTCAGTAGGTCAAAGGTCAAGGTCACAGTGACTCTGAACTGTAAAACAGTTTCCGGATGATAACTCATGAAAGGCTTGACCGATTTAAATAATTTTCGGTACACAGCTGTAACATCATCAAATACAGGTCAAGTTTGACTTTGGGGTCAGTAGGTAAAAGGTCAAGGTCACAGTGACTCTGAACTGTAATGTAAAACAGTTTTCGGATGATATCTCATGAAAGGCTTGACCAATTTAAAAAATTTTCGGTACACAGCTGTAACATCATGAAATACAGGTCAAGTTCGACTTAGGGTCAGTAGGTCAAAGGTCAAGGTCACAGTGAGCCTAAAACGGTTTACTTGGAACATTTGAATGGTTTCTATTTTCTACGCTTGTCCAGGCGCAGTTTTTTACGCTTGTCCAGGCGCTTTCTTTTAAACTAATTACTTTGGGTCAGTAGGTCAAAGGTCAAGGTCACAGTGACTCTGCACTGTAAAACGGTTTCCGGATGATAACTAATGAAAGGCCTGACCGATTTAAATAATTTTTGGTACACAGCTGTAACATCATGAAATACAGGTCAAGTTCGACTTTGGGGTCAGTAGGCCGAAGGTCAAGGTCACAGTGACCCTCAACAGTAAAACGGTTTACTTGGAACATTTAAATGGTTTCTATTTCTTACGCTTTTCCAGGCGCTATTTTTTACACTGTATGGCCATTCCTTTCTTATGGTTGCCATACTTCTGTGACAAAGCTGTATTGTGGGGGTATAATTCGTCACTCTTGTGACAGTTCTAGTTTCTATTGGATATAGAGAAAAGCAGTAAAAATCTTTTTGACTAACCTAGTCTTGCACAATTAGTTCCTAGTGTCTTTCTTGTCTGGTCATTTCTTCAAATTCCGTCCGTATGTAAAAAATATCAAAATATACTCTAATTGGCTCTCATTTATTTCAAAATTATGCTGTTGAGCAGAAAATGCCAATATTACATTGTTCTGCTTTATATGGATACATGTAGTTTTAATCTTGATTAGTTGTTATACACGCTAAATGTAATTTACATCGGTATTTTAGCAAGACGAACAAATTCAAGTCCAACAAATGATTAATCGGAGGGTTCGGTGACACCTTCAGTACCAATATTAATTTGAAAGTAACAATCCCCAAAATAAACCAATAAGTAAAACTGTCTGTCAATCCCTAATATATGTATTATAATAAAATGGAAAATATTTATGTTCTGTTATACAAAATGACATTTCCACACCTTTATTGATAAAAAGATTAAAAAAAAGTCTATCAGTTAAGGCTATATAAAAAATGAAGTTTTTTCTTTAACTATAGAATCATTATCGCCTGTGGGCAGACAAAACCGGAATCGCATCATTAATAACGGTCATAGTTAACATGTACAACATGTCTGTAATGAGCTAACGGTAATCGATTCTGCCTATTACAGTGAAAGGAAACTACGGTGTTGGTAAATGCTTGATGGAACAAACATGGAAATAGAAGTTTTTTGTTCTTCCTAAATTAATACTTTGATCGAAAGCTATGGTACTATAAAGCATAATTTATCAGACCATTGCACTTAAACCAGACCAGCGACTACACTGACTTATTCTATATCTTCAGGGAATATATAGTAGACAAGGTCATTGTCTGAAAAATATCGATCTTTAAGTGAATGATGGATTAATGCAATTTTGCAAATATACGAGAGGTGATCCAGAATAAACCGGACAGTTTCTATAACTACGAGAATGGTTGAAGCAGCAAGATAAAACAACGAGAATGGTTGAAACAGCAAGAAAAATGTCTATATTCAATCTCTATTTGACCATCCCTAACAATGCCATTCTATTTGTACATTCTATTTGCACATAAAACATTCAGTATTCATACAAAAGTAGCTTTTTAAGTTTAGCATTTTCATTGCTTAAGACAAAGAATGCCTTAATCATTTCGCACCACTAAGCACATTAAAGGGACATATCGTTTAACTGATGTCAAACTACATAACCTCCAAAACATAAATAATAGACACTTTGGAAGTATGAAGTATTATAACTTAACATAAAAGTTTCAATTATGTATTCCCAGTCATTATCGATAAAATCAGCGGTTAAAAATATACTGCAGTACCGTAAACCACCCAATAATCTATGTTGAGTAGTGTAGTTGATTCCAACCATTTCGCTTACTTTTTTTTAGCATTAGCATTTTGGAGAAAATAAAGTTATTCACAGGAAACTCCGAAATAGTAGCTTTCACACTAAGTCTTATAGATGTTACATTAACGGCAGAATTTTGATTAAATCGTTGTTTTTTTTTCAGTCAAAAACATTGTTGACGAATAGATTTCTTTCATAAAATTAATAATGGTGCTTCTTCGCAAAAAGTGTTTCTTAATTTTTAAATATCAGTGAACGTATTACTGCGCTATATCTTTAGCACGTACTTTCGATTTTATTAGCGACGTTAGAAATGTTTTCGGATAAACAATATTCATTTCCAATAAATATATCTTTATTGGTAATATAAAAGCTACAAGAAATTCTACATAAAAAGTGCTGAAGGGACTTTAAAATAAATATCTTAATTTATGTCCACAGACTGTTCCCCGGCAACAGAGATATGTTTAATAATATCATAGTTTCCGGAATAAGTTGAACTTTAAAGAGACACTGCCTTAAACTGATGTATCAAATTACATTACTTCAAATCATAAATACTATAGTATTTGTATGTTTTATTACTGAGCTACATTTTCCAGTTATTATTGATAAAATCAGCGTTTAAAAGTATGTCGCAGTACCGTAAACTATTCAATACTCTATGTAAAGTTGATGTCAAAAAAGGACCGGCCATTCAGTACGACTGACATGAAAACCAATAATTTATTTATTCAAATTATAAAGGATTGCATCGTGGGTGGTAACTGATAGTCAACTATAAATAACATTTAAAGCTGCTCGCTCTCAGATTTTGGTAAAAAAATAATGTTCTTCAAACTGTATGTACATAACGTATTTAGAACATATAGTCATATATAACGTATTCAGTATAAAATCATGTCCCGTATATCTCTTAATTTCAAATAATACACTACCAAATTCAGAAGCGTTGCAAACGCTTTTGAAATTTCCATATAAACATATAGTGAAGCAGTGCCGTGTAACCGACATTTTCAATCGATTTCTGCAAAGTCTACCTAGATATTTGCTTATATTTTGATTCTAGCCTTTAATTTTATACTTACGTATGAGAAGGTCAATTTTTTTAAAAAATATTTTTTCAACGGTTACTGAGAGCGAGCAACTTTACGCATTTTGAAGGACTTAACATTCAAAGTTACTACTTGAAATTAACGTGTGTCTTTTTAAACACCGAGCAATAATCAATTTTTATCTCTAACTCTCTGCGCTCATGGGATTAGCCTGATAATAAGTGCATTGTTTTTTTTCCTGAATGACATGTGGTGAATTGTTCTGTGACTGGATATTTAAGCAAATAAGAAATATCATTTATATTCATAACGTAGCACGGATCTTTGACAGGTTGTTGATGAAGATAAACTGGCACTTGTGTGCTAGATGAATCAATAATACATTAAACAAACTAGTTTATAGGCATTTCCTTTGAAATCACACAAAACCTTATTTGTTCGGACCCAATGTTCTATTAAAACAAAGCCTCGACATGATACTTATTGATAACTGTAATTTGAATGAGGATTTTAGCAGTGTATCGGAGAAGAGGAGATGAAATGTTACGGATGTACTGACGACTGACTTGGACCGTTATTCATTTTTTTTTCGATGGTACATTGTACCTCTTCATTTAGTACATTTTGTATATGTTGCATCAACATTGATAAGCTCCGCTTCTAGTGTGAAACAATCATTGAATTCGTTATTGCTTCAACACCCTCTTCGTCAAGGGAAAAACCACTTAATGTTCAACAACGTGGCTTCTCCTAATCCTTTGCTAACTGGGGATTGGCTAAGCAAACATGGGTCTTGAATGACATAAGGTACATTTTGTATATACATTCATTGATAGCATTGAGCATTGCGCGACGCACAAACAAGCAAGGAGCAGGAGAGGATCATAAGCTATATTGTAGTTGTATTAGTTATAATTTGATATTAACTAAATAAGAAAGACAATTACAAAAGAACATTTATTGACAAAGTCGCAATTTGTTTATTCAGTCATATTAAATTTTAACTTAACTGTAGTTTCTCCGCCCACTACTTTTGCCAACTGAAGTTTTCACAGTACAATACAAGGTGGACAGTTTGAATGACAACTGACAGCAAACCACTATCAGTCTTCAATCTGTCCGTCCGCACTTCGTATCAAAGGTGTAACTTCTATTAGTCCTGTACCAATTTTCAAATAACTTCAAATAGTACGGGTACGTCGTGCACCACACCCAGGGAACTACCTTGAAGGTGAAGGTCACTAAGGGCTTAAAACCTTTAATGAAGAGTTATACATGTATACCAGTACTTCGAATCCAGACTGTAACTTCTACACGCATACACTGATATCACTGATTATGAAATATCTTAACAGGTTAATACACTTGTTGTCCCTAGAAATAGTATGAAAACCTGAGCACATTTTACGTGATAGAGACTATATGCAATATCCACCAAGCCTGCTCAAGGTCAAGGCCGCCTCTTTCAATCATACAAACCTTTCATTTGGTTTCATAATCAATGACAAATATAAAAAGGTGGAAATATTGCACCACCATGTCTTTCATGATCACTTCGTGGCCAAGTCAATAAAGCAAATCTATGAACGTTTAATAAAGACGATTCAGTTAGTTTTTGTATATAAAAGAGAATTCTGTGAAAGATAAAATCAAACGAATAGTCATTGATCCTTTTCACTTGATAAATGGCCTTTCAAATACTTTTATTCTTTGCATATAGTTGTTTGTACATGTACTCCATTTAAATTGATTCGGTTAAAAGAATCATGGTGATTTATATGATCACAGATTATTTACTAAATTAACATGATTTCAAAACAATTGAATAATTTGCCAATTATGAAGAGCCGAGATGTATAAAAAGGAAAATATACTGTTACTGCCGAGCAAACAATTTGTGTTCGCATAAGTGCCTACGTGTTCAAGTTAGTTTTAAGTGGTTCCGTTTTTAGCTCACCTGGCACAAAGTGCCAGAGTGAGCTATTAGGATCGCATTCCGTCCGTCGTACGTAGTACGTCGTACGTCCGTCCACCATTTCCTTCAAACGACATCTCCTCTGAAACCACTGGGCCAATGCAAACTTTGCAGGAATGTTCCTTGCATGAAGCTCTATCAAAGTTGTTCAAAGAATTCCAATCCATGCAGAACTTTGGTTGTTATGGCAACAAATAGGAAAAACTTTAAAAATCTTCTTCTCTGAAACCACAAGGCCTAGAGCTTAGATATTGGCATGTAGCATTGGCTAGTGGACCTCTACCAATATTGTTCAAATTATGACCCCCGGATCAAAATTTACCCCACACGGGGGGTCACTTAGTTTTGCATAGGCTTACAATGTATATAGGAAAAACTTTAAAAATCTTCTTCTCTGAAACCACAAGGCCTAGAGTTTAGATATTTGGCATGTAGCATTGTTTCGTGGACATCTATCAAGATTGTTCAAATCATGACCCCGGGTCAAAACTGACCCCGCACGGGGTCACTTAGTTTTACAAAGGCTTATATAAGAAAAGCTTTAAAAATCTTCTTCTCTGAAACCACAAGGCATAGAGCTTAGATATTTGGCATGTAGCATTGCCTAGTAGACCTCTTCAAAGTTTTTTTCAAATTATGCCCCTTGGATCAAAATTGGCTTTTCCCTGGAGGGGGGTCATTTGTTTTGCAAAGATGTATATAGGAAAACCTATTTGGTATATTACATTGTTTAGTGATCTTCCACCAGGCAAGTGGACTTGTACCAAGGTGAGCGATATAGGGCCATCTTGGCCCTCTTGTTCTTAATTCCGTCTGCCATTATTACGTTCACTTAGCAATGCACTCAACTATTTTTGTCTTTATCATATCGGTTTAATTCCGGATGATGCCTGTCATTGAAACATTCAAGCGGTTAACATGACATGTTAGTCAATCCTATTCGTCTGTTCTCTGTATAATTTCATACACCAGGTATTTATCAAGATTTGTTTCTCGAATTCTCAGATATTACGAAATAATCGTTTACGTCAAAACAAGACGTATAGCCAGTATGCTGCCAATCTATCACATTAGTTAGATAGTTTTAATTACGCAGTTTTACTTATTGATCATTAATGTGTCTGTTTTTCCTTAAATATAGCTATTAACGTTTGAGGTAACATCGGTAAGTGTAGATGCAAAATATAGGATTGGAACTTTTATCTATTGAAGACTAAGATAAGTGTTTCCTTATACAGATGTTTTCCTAGGTTTAAAAAAAAGATGGTGTTAGCTGACTAACATGTAATGACTTTCCGGTATAGACGGCCGTTTTCAATTATTTTGCGTCACGACGAAATGCTATTAATAAAAGTAAGCTAGAAATAAGATATCATACGCAACATGTCACCATTTTAAGTGCTGAGTAAATAGGCATTTAGTAAGTTAACAATGATATAGTAACGAAATTCGTAACATGGCTAAAACAACCACTTTTATTGTACTCTTATTATACAAGTAACATGTGGAGATTCATTTTATTGACCTATCTGATATTTCGTTATTTTCTCCTTCCGTCATACTTCTTTCGGCCGCCATGTTACTTATCGCAAGGATTCGCTTTGCCATGTTTTGATCCACTTTCAATGTTGACTAAATCCTGAACTCTAGATAGTCACGTTATAGCCATCTTAACTTGACCATACACTTTTCGGTGCAATGATTTGGAACTATAGTTCAGATTATTGTCTTTCAACCTTTCTAGGCAAAAGATACATAAAGGTTATTAATTATTGAAACTTCAGGTTCAGTGTAATAAAGGATAAACTAAATTCTAAGAATTGTTAAAATTGCACAAAACTGAATAATTTTATAACAATTGAAATTTCCAGAAAGGCCGTAAGTCAGTTTGTATTTTTTTTTAAATGACCATAGACAATAAAGCTTGCCTTCACTGCTTGACTGGTAAATATAAATACAAGCTTTATGACGAATACAATAAATTCTTCCAATGTTCCTCAGGGAATAATAAGTATAACTGTTTTTCTATTTAAAACAACTCCTTGCCTTTTTCAAGAAATTTGTCTACACTTTTTAAACATGTAAGTTTTTAAAAGTGCAGATAAATTTCTTGAAGAAGGCAGTATTGCCGAAAATTTGAATTAAAGAGTCGTTGTGTTGAATAGTTTAAAGGGACATACCCTAAAACTGATATCAAACTAAATAACATCCAAAACATAAATAATAGAATCTTTGGAAATATTGTAACTTAAACTTAGAGTTACATCTATACTTCCCAGCCATATCGATAAAATCAGCGGTTTAAAATATGATGTAGTCCTGTAAACCATTCAATAATCTATGTACAGTTGTTGTTGTTGTAAAATTAATGGATGGAAGCGATTTATTACAGAAAGCCTCTATATTGATAAATTGTGGTAAAATAAGGCATTTTTTGCCATAGGTTCTTCTTTGAAATTGCATCTCTTTATCATTTTCAAGGTAACATTTCTAAATAAGTACATTTGCCTCTTTTTACCTGATCATGCGTTACATCAGATCACATGCATTAATATTTATTACTTGTTGCTACGACACAGACCGATTGTCGCTGAAATTTATAAATTGAAATTCTGTGTACAAGGAAATTTTAATTCAGATTCAAATCATTTTAATCTACAAATATAGCTATAAAACTTAATGATAATATCTTTTATGCACGAGGAATGTTTGTCGTTTATGGTCCCGTGAGATTTACAGCATTATCGGATATATTTCCAAATTAAGTTTATATTGGTGGGTTGTTATGGTCAGGTTTTATCTAATAGACGTCATACTTTTACAGAAATTAGAACCAGACGACTTATGTAAACACGCCTGCTTAAATTATTAAGAAAAGAATAATCTTTTTTTTTTTGCGGGAATCCTACACAGTCTACTTTGTGAGTTGTTAAGTTCAGACCAAGAAAATGAGGAGTCGCCACGACCTGCCTACTCGTATATGTTAAATGATTTTATTACATAGGTACGTCATATGTTATATTTTTTGTAAGTTTTATTGGTCTCAGCAGGCAACCATATGATATAATGTAAGAGATATGAAGTATTATAAATTAGAAATAGATGATAAAAATGGTCTCCTGGAAAAAAAAAAAAAAAAAATTTTTAAAAAAAAAAAATTTTTTTTTTTAAAAAAAAAAATTGTGTTTTTTTAAAGGGGTTGTTTTTTTTTTTTTAAAAAATTTTTAAAAAATTTTTTTTGGGGAAAAAAAGCAAATAAAAAACTGGAAATAATTTATCCGATTGACAGTCGAGGACAGACTTTCCATCAGCAACTCCAAGGCAGGGGAGGGGGTGGGTAATAATAGTCTTTAATAAATCATTGGGGGGGGGGGGGGGGGGGTTGGGGGGAAAAGATTAAAGATTTAATTTTTTTTTTTTGGCCTTTTGCCAATTTGACTCGATATTAGCCAACTTGTAGTGAAACTGGCTGATACTTTTATGCACTTGCACTTCCACTGGAACACTTGCATTACCAAGTAACTTACACCTATACTGAGCATATTTACATGTGCAGATACTGACGATTTACTTGGAAATAAGATTATGCGATTGTGACATGAGCTGACTTTGTGGTTTTAATAAATTGTCAATACTGCTGCTGTAGGTAAGAAAAGCAGATAGAAAACTGGAAATAATTTATCCGATTGACATGTCGATAATGTGTCTACAGACTTTCCATCAGTTCAACTTTCCAAAGGAAAGAGGGGAGGAAGTTTTTTTTTTTTTTTTTTTTTATGGGGTTGTTAAAAAAACAAGCCACGGCCGAGACAGACGGTGGCAGAAGGGGAATGAAGAAATATTAAGGCGGTTGATTAAATAATTGCGTTATCGGGCTCAAAGGACTGCAGAGAAGGGTCTTGCCGGTTTTACAAGCAGTACAAAAACAGCTTCAAAAAAAAATTTGCACATCAAGGCCTTTTTCAGGATGAACGTCTTCACAGTGCCTTGTCATATATTCTTGCTATGACAAATTATTTACATGTACATCTATGTGATAGCGGTATGACAACTACAAAATGAAAGTTATTAAATTGTTTTTATTCGTGCATTTCGACTTTTAAGTTCCATACGCCTTTCAGATGTTTAGGTTTTTAGTGCGATAATAATAAAAAGCTCTACGTTATTATGTAAAAGTAAAACTGACTCACGATGGTTTATAAAAAATATTCATTAATTTATTGGAAAAGACTTGTTCCTCTTAATGTATTAGCAACCATTTGAGAGAGGGAACATTATATGCATTAGGGATAAGAATATCTTTGGTCTCAAGATTCAATATCTTTCTTATCGTTTCATAGACATATAACATGCATATGTTTGCTGAACGGCCTATGCTTTGACTGCGGTTCAATTGAGTATAAAAAGTGTAATGATTCCAGACCTTCAATAATCAATGTAGTTCTCTATGTGGCTACATGTATATTATTCTGACTTGTTTTTTTTTTTTCAAATCAGCCCAGAGTTGCATGCTATATTTGCTTGGAAACGAAATTACGACAACTGAGCAATGATAGTGTAATGAACATTAAAATACAACATATTTAATTAAGTCATATGAAATAAGTTATTTTGCTTAAGTCTAGAAACATGCTATTTGGTCCGTCTCCGTTGTCGAGTGGTTAGAATTGCTGACTTGAAATCACTGTAACTTCTCAAAGATTGAGGGTCATAGGTTCGAGCCCTGCTACCGACCATGTTTCTTTATGTGAAAAAGTTGGCAGTTTCTTACGGAGAAAGAAGATTTAGTACTGATTCTTCCCGGATCGATGGTTAGGTAAACTGTCTGCCTGTAAAAATGACCGAATACAAACGGACGTTAAACCCATACAACTACATCGATATTTGCCCTGAAACCTCTTACACTAAATCTTGTATCAATTCTCTTATGTCAAAATTCCAAGAGGAAAACACCTGCGTGTCCAGCTATGAGAAGGTCTAATTACCAACGAAAGAACTTAAACATTAGTCGTTAAAGTGTTAACTGTTTTCTCAATATATATTTTTATTATCCTACGCAAAGCACAACATGTTAACCATCTAAAAGTGACGGATTTATTTCGCACATACCGACATTTACAAGTCAATACAAGAACAAGCTCAATGTTATCAATGTCATAACAAATCGAGAACTATTGAAATAGTAAAAATATTGTATGATATCTTAATCCATATAGTGTTTTATTACTGATTCTTATACTAATAAGTTTTACAACTGACTGGCCTAGTGGAGATTTAAACACGTGAAAGGAACGTGGCTAAAATAAATTAATGTGCATTTAAGATTAAGTACAATGTGCCATACCGGTGTACCCTTCTCAAAAGATATGTAAATGAAAAGGTAGATGAAAGTGCGCTTCACTCAACACAGCTCACATACGGAAACAGAACATACAAATACGACAATAGAGGGGGGATTGTTTTCAGTTCGTGTCATCAAAATGAAATAGTTCAATTGATTCTACGGGGTACAAAGTAGATGATATGTAATAATGATCCGTTTCAGACTTGTTTCTCTGTTTTTACTGTGACAGAGAATAATAATGTGGTCATACATAATGAAGTTAATATTCATATACATGTACATTATTTCTTCTAGATATGTTATCAAGTACATCATTGAACCTGGAATAATATAAAAACAATAACGGATACATTAAAGTTGCCAAATAATATTAAATAGTAAAACCAAATTGCTTGTTTTTTTTTCTATTCCAGGCTGTGTCTGGAAAAGCAAAATTATTGATTTTGGCTACTTATGGCTGATAACTTTTATACAAATTTATTGTTACAAATAAAAATATAGTTTACTTTCATTGTTATGCCTCCGAAGGGTGGCATATTAAAATCGCACCGTCCGTCTGTACGTGCGTCAGCCTGTCCGGGCTGTAACTTTTTCACGCATTTAAGGATTTTAAAATAACTTGGCACTAACGTTCAACACATCAGGTCGACGTGTTGCATGCAATACCCACGACCCTACCTCAAAGGTCAAGGTCACACTTATAATCCTGTATATATGCACACATTCCTTTCCGGACTGTAACTTTGGCATACATGGAAGTATTTTAAAATAACTTTGCTCAAATGTTCAGCGTGTCGCATGCAAGACCCATGTCCATACCTCAAAGTTCAAGGTCACACTAAGAGTTGAAAAGTAATAGAATCCTGTATATATGCATGTGTCCGAACGGTAACTGTGTCATGTATTGATTGAATATAAATAATTTGACACACATGTTCAGCAAATCAAGACAATGTGTCGCGTGCATGACCCACGTCCCTACCTCAAAGGTCAATGTCACACTTAGAGTTCAAAGGTAATGAAATACTGTATGATGGTAACTCTGTCATGCATGGAAAAATTTTAGAATTACATGGCATAATTGTTGAGCCCTTGGAGAGGACACCGACTGTGACACCTCTTTCGGGGGCATTCGTCACTTATGAGGGATAACTTTTATTATAATTATTCATAGATTGTCAGCTTGACAAAGTCAATACTATGTGAGAGCTGATTAAAGCAACGTTATCCACATCCTTGATATCTTTAGATAAAAAACAACATGATGAACGTCTCCTGAAATGTATCAGAAAAACAAACTATATTGAATTAACCAACCAGAAGACATACAGCTGTCATACCGCTATCATTGCTTTGGTATTAAATTGCATCCAACAGGTAAATCTGCGCATTAATTTATTTCTTTTTTCTATACCGAAAGTATATTAAAGACGGATTAAATGTAAATGTCATTCCACTCATTTTTTCCTCACTGAAATTATATTAAAGACGGATTAGATGTAAATGTCATGCTGTACACGAACCCGGAAACGACTTGCATTCTCTTGGTTCAAGTTTCCGTGGGCCAGCTGGGGTATACAGCAAGAGTCGCCTCTTAAAGCACTGGTATTTGGGATAAACGTTGAGTAATTACAGAACAAAGCTCATTTCTTGTACTCGTTTGTAGTTCTGAGAACTGTGGAAATATATCTGCCAACTAGATGCACATGCATTATGAATGTTATGTACATCATTTATTAATTTTTGTAATAGTTGATTTACGTTTCCAGGCATTAATATTAATGTCGATTATTTTACAATCGATATCTGTCGTTGAAACTGGATACATGTCATATAATACCTCTTTCTAAAAGAGCGAGTGAAAACCATTAGATTGTAAATAATGGAACAGGTCGAATTGCATCTGCTTAACTGTCATTCCCTTTTTATTTCATACACGGTAGGAACAGTTATGCCGTTTTACCCTTCACATATTCTACCCTACACTTCAATACATCGAATAACGATTGACAATGTTTTTCTTTCATTACTTATTCCCGCTTATAGATTTGCCTGTAGGATATCATCTTTTATGGTGTCTTATACACGTTAATTATGAACTAAATAATAAAGTTACAGATGAGATTAATATCGAATTCAATCGATCAATCGTATGTCATTTTAAAGTTATATTGTATATCTGAATCATTATTTTTTTACCCATTATTAAGCTGTACAGTGACCATTCTCGTCTATCTTGCATATTGCCCTTTATTTGGTGTAGAAAGAACTTAACAACGCTAACGACGCTACATTGTCATAGAGATATTGAATGTTTCACCCTGATAATGTTAATCGATTGTACTAAAGGTATGAATAATACATTTGCTTAGACTTTACTTTCAATTTTTGTATAATATTTTTACTGATTCCATTCTCGTCTTTAACAGACTTGTGCTGTATGGCATAACTGATTCAATCCCTGCTTATATCTGCAATGAAAAGAATATGTCAACTGGCCTTCCTATAGTCGATAACAAAACACATTTTTCTTCTGTCTTTCACATTAGAGTTTGGTGATTAAATTGGTATACTGAACAGTATGACAAGATGTCAGCGAAACTGTTCTCTTCTTGAGCGAAAACTGTATTTTCTATTATTATTGTTAGTTTATAAAAAGCACTTAAATATTATCTTTACATAAAACCTAAACGAAAAAACGAAATGTAACATTTTGAATGGTATGCTATATCCAAAATGTTAGAAATATACTTGCAAAAAGACAGTTCGGATATATTTTCACTTACCCGCGCTCTAGATGCTGCTCACATTTTCAAACATGCCTCGATGTGGAAGTACCACGCGTATCCCAAACGTGATAAATATGATAACCAGATGCTAGAAATATTGTAAATTAACTTCATCAGCAAGCTTTTTTCTTCTGACCACAAAAATAATTATACAGAGGTCGTTTTTGTCGCATTTGTAAGTAACATATCACTTACAGCTAAACATGATTCGTTAAAAATGGATAAATAACGTTTAGGGTGTGTCATGGTTTCGTATGGTTTATCTAGCGTCTACTAAAAAGATTTATCAACGTTAACTTTATTTTTTATTTTTAAATATTATTATAATGTTAAAGTTAACTTTATCATGTACCTAAACTATATATCTGAATTTTCATTTGTATTTATACAAATAAAATACCACATCCCTATTATATTTTCTGTATCAGATTGACTTAGCTCTATCCTCGGGGGGGGGGGGGGGGGGGGGGGGGGGGGGGGGGGGGGGGGGGGGGGGGGGGGGGGGTTTTTTTTTTTTTTTTTTTTTTTTTTTTTTTTTTTTTTTTTTTTTTTTTTTTTGTTTTTTTGTTTTTTTTTTTTGTTTTTTTTTTTTTTTTAAGGGGGGGGGGAAAAATAAAAGGGGGGGGGGGGGTTTTTTTTTTGGGGGGGGTTGGGGGGGGGGGGGGGGGGGGGGGGGGGGGGGGGGGGGGGGGGGGGGGGGTTTTTGGGGGGGGGGGGGGGGGGGGGAAAATTTTATTGGGGGGGAGAGGGGGGGGGGGGGGGAAAGTAAAAAAAAAAAATAGAAAAAAAAAATTTTTTGTAGGGGGGGGGGGAAAAGCTATGAATTAAATTGGGGTTTTGGGGAAAAAGGGTTTGTCAAGGGTGTCCTCGTTTTCTGGGAAATCCGTTTCAGGGTAAGGATTGAGTGGTTTTGAAGAGAGGGAAAAAGGGAAAAAAAAAAATAGCGCCGATCGTGTAGGATGTACACAGTACACATATTCAATAATATTCCAATCATAAAGGAAGGGGGGGGGGGGGGGGGGGGGGGGGGGGGGGGGGAGCTTAGGGGGGGGGGGGGGGGGGGGGGGGGGGGGGGGGGGGGGGGGGGGGGGGGGGGGGGGGGGGGGGGGGGGGGGGGGGGGGGGGGGGGGGAAGGGGGGGGGGGGGGGGGGGGGGGGGGGGGGGGGGGGGGGGGGGGGGGGGGGGGGGGGGGGGGGGGGGGGGGGGGGGGGGGGAGAGTAGGGGGGGGGGGGGGGAGGGGGGGGGGGGGGGGGGAAGGAAAAAGGGGGGGGAAAGGGGGGGGGGGAGGGGGGGGGGAAAAAAAAGGGCTTCCAATTATAACACTGGCTTGAAAATCTGCTGTGCCTAAACTTAAAAGGTTTGTAACTATAAAGATATAAATTTTGAACACAAATAAATATCATTTTTCCTACCAAAGATATAATGCACGTTTTGAATTGGTGTTTATTGACATTGTTTCATTAAACCCAAAATGTATAACTAACGTCACGAACGCCATGTAAACATTACACAAAAGAGGGTGTCATGCCTATATGCAACGCCATTCACGACGCGTCTGGACATCTATATATGATTTTACGTGACGTACGGTAAAAAAAGAAATATAATAAAAAATATACATTGTAATGCTCTTGATCTCGTTTGATCAAAAACAACACAACGAATATAGGAACATAGAAAGCACGAAATGTGGTCAGAGCAGTATCTGTTTGATATCTGTGCCTGGTAAAGGGATGGGAATCTGCAAACATTGACTGGGCATCATTGACGTTTTAGTTAATTAACAAAAATCGTATTGCCATATGAATATTTTAGTATCTGTCTGTAAATTTTAACATCTGTATAGTTTTTTTAAAAGAAATATATTTCCTGCATAAATCTTGCAGTATTTCAGCAACATGTCAAACACTTCCAAGAACGATCAGCTGTTCAATGATCTTTACCTGAAGTTAAATTGAAATCAGCACGGCCTACGACCGAAAACTATTTATACCAAGCACTTCTTTTAGGGACACATTGTGTGATGATTCTATGATATGTTGGCTCTTCTTGCGGTAAAATTAATATGAGGTATTCCCGTCTTCTTACTTATTGCACATTTTCTTCGTACGATCCATACTCATAGATCTAAGCTACATAAAATGTTAATTTTAAAAGTGAAAGAAATACAACAATAAAGTTGAATTTTAATATTTGCTCTTAAAATAAAAAAAAAATGATTAAAAATTCGATGACTTATATACTCTATTGGCATGTTGCATTTTTTGCTTTAGATGTCACAGTTAAACTAAAAGTACATACTTATTTATATGGTTAATAGAAACAGAAGTTTCCAGACGCATAAATAAGACAAAACACAAAATAAAATGCATAAATATCTATCAGATATTCCGTAAGCCTTACAAATAATATGGCATTTATTAACAGAATCGAATTTGAGCCAGACACAAAAAATCTCACATATATTTATTACTTATTCAGCCGAGGACCATAAAAGTTTTGAGAAAGGCGTCTGTTTGAAGACAGTATTTATGCGAGACTACTTTCTTCTCGGTATATTCAATTAATGTCTTGTGGTGAAGCTTTTGAGAATAATACTATTGGTCTTTGAACAGCTTCATGGGTTGTTTTAACAATCCAAGAGACGAAGATAGTCATCATGTATTTGTCTTTGGTATGTGTTTGTACTAACATGGATTATACAGATTGGGATTATTTTAACAATTATTTTTTGAAGATTTGAATTCAATCATTTCTATTTTACTTCAGACTTTTGGTCTATTGAATTTGAAAATTGAAATGCAAACTTTTATTAGGTAAATCGCATCTATACTTTATTTATATTATCACAGTTAACGTTTAGGTAACTGACAATAAGGAATATCAATGTTGCAAACAAACTGTTTCTTTACAAAAATCGATTTAATTATAAAAATTACAACTATCATGACAATGATGTTTCTGACTTTCTTTTCCTTTATTTTACTCTACCAAAGTTGTCATATTTTTAAATAAGCAATTGTCGACAAACAATTATACCTGCTGTATTCTTACTTACATGTATACAGAAATGCGACAACACTTCAAACGAAAGTAGGAACAATGTGACGACTAAAACTTTCTAGACAAGACAAAAGTTGCCAACGCCACCGCACGAAACAATTTTGTTTTCGTATGGCCCCTGCACATTTAAATCAATCGTGATATTGCCTTTTAACTATCTGATTTACGTTTCATTAAGTTGTCCTCGTTGTTGTGTTTACAAGCAAACGACAAATAATCCTGATATCAAGACGCTTTAACAAACTCTGTTCATAGAGCGCCTACTTCACCCGATTTTCATTCGTATCATTTTCACGCGTTTCGGGCTTTATCGTTTGTTTAACATGGGACTGTTGAACCGTCCAAATATGAAAAAATACAGGATTTTTTGTACGCAATTGCGTCCAATATGGTAAAATATTGAACGGTCACGTGTTGCAAATAAACGTTCACGATTGGATATATAAAATAGATA
Organism: Saxidomus purpurata; assembly: GCA_022818135.1. NCBI lineage: Eukaryota > Metazoa > Mollusca > Bivalvia > Venerida > Veneridae > Saxidomus > Saxidomus purpurata. Next base: position 37,588,125 of record JAFMSR010000015.1, read on the forward strand.
TAGAATAATTAACGATAAAATACATCACGTTTTCCACGGGCAAAACGTGGGGTAAATATCGCACGCGTCCAATCGCATTCCGTACTTGTCAGTTACTATGGAATGTTGCTACGCATAGTTCGTGGTATTTTTAAAGACTATTTCGTGTTAGAATCGAAATAATAACTGCATCTCTGTATTTTATTAAACAAAATACAGTCTGTCATTCGGATGCAAAATTTTAAACCACTCGTGCTACGCACTCGTGATTTAATTACTACAGCTCTGAATTCCGTGCTTCAAAACGGAAACAACTTAATTTTTGGCGAGTCTTTCATTTTCAGTTTTGGCATGCTATTGCAACTGCTACTTTCCTTTTACAAATGCCTTTTCCTAAATGGACGTTACGGTATACAGCAGCTTCAAAAAAGTCAAATGTCAGAATAATCGAGTCTGGTTCTGTTAGCCTTACCAGATTGTGTATTACAATGTACCTGCACTATGTCTTCTTTTTAGGATACTCTGTATCATTCTCCTAGAGAATAGGAATTAAATTTGATAGTGTTAAATTTTACAGGACAGAAAGGGGTAATCTATAACGGTTCAATTATGCATAAAGATTTGTAATTAAAATGTAACTGCATTATTATTCAGTGTAATTGACAATGTGGTACATAATTGCTTATTGATTTGTATACAAATATATGTATTCAGTAGGAAGCTAGACATGATTTAGTTTGCCTTAAGCTTTGAAGGTATGTGGCAATATTTCACATTTGAATAAGAGACAAGGGTGAGTTTAATTTGCTCTAAAATGGATGCCCTTTGTCGTGCTATTTATTTATGTTTTAGGAGAGGATGTTGCCTAACGACGAAGCTTAATGTAAATGAGAATTCTGTTCCTCAGTAACAGTTTTTGCTTGATAATATAACTGCCAGATGATTTTCTGAAATCAAATAGACTTTGAATGAAAAGGACTTAGCTTATCGTACTCTCTAGCGATTAGTAACATTCAGTGGACATTAAATATTCAGCAAGTCGGCATACAGCCATTTACATTTTCCTTTGCCAGGTGAGCATCAACGCATGCTACTGTGGCTTTGTGGCAGACATTCCAAACAAAGATCTCATTTGTATCTTGAGCAGCATTAAGTGTAATAGAGTATATTATATTGTTAGCAAACTAAAGCACACACTTAAAACATGCAAACTGTTTGTGTTTTAATCTTAGACTTGTTTTACATTTCCTGCCTAATTTTCAAATATGTTTTGATATATTCACTTTAATTTCAAAAGAAATATCAATTTTATTCTAAGCTATTTTCCAAGGGAATTGTTTTTAGTCCTAGCATCCAACTTAACGATTAACACTGCTCTAAAGGTTCACCATTTCTTTTTGCAATGACATTCACAAAAGAGAGGAAGGAATATTAATGATGAATTGTGCCGTTATTTGTCTTGACATTGTGCGATTTTTTCACTTGTAAGATGAAATTTCTGATTTGGGATTATTTTGCGGAGGAAGACTTTTAACTGCTCGAGGACATGCATGTCTGCATTTTGCATCATCGACAGAAATATGATTATTGTTTTGAACGTTATAGGAAAGATCACAATCTGCACAAGAAGCAATTGAATATTTTCTACAATGAGAATGCCACTATTGTATGTAATTTGCAGTTCATTATTTCTGTACTCTGAGGGACGCAAAACAATGCAAACCTTTACTGTCTTTTCAACTATCGTAAATACATCCGTTTAACAAAACTGATGATTTTGAATGAAAAGTGATTTTACAGAAATGTATTGCAGTGTTATAGTTTTCATACTGAACTAACTTCATATAACTCTGTTCTTTGGATATGTAGAGAACGGGAACGTTTCATCTTCTATACAGATAGTTGAATATTCTTATAATTGCTTTATATTACAATGTACGAATGCGCTTGGTTTTATTAAATGGCACGGAACATTAGAAAATGATTTTTAATTGAAATAATCCTAGTGCGTTTAAAACATGAATCTTAGAAAATGACCATTTATAATGTAACATCTTATATGTGATCTCAATCAGCATTATGAATTGTCATGCATTTTTTCTATCGTGTTGAAATTTTACTGATGACAGTACATATAAAGTAAGTTATTTTATCCTTTCTTACATGTCCTGGCCATGGAAGAAAATGTGTATATCACATAGAATAATAGTACGCGGATGTAGGTTGAAATCAGCGTTGTCTTAATTTGCAGATAACAGACTTTCATAATGTAAAGTTTGAACAGTGATCTTAGCTAATATAAAAAAAATAGAGAGGAAATACCGAAATTTCAGGAAATATTTGCGTTTTGACCTTGAAATGAACTTTATCTTGAAGTGGTCAATGTTGTTTTTCAATATAATGTACACTATAAAGTGAATAATATTCATGCAATTACTTGACACTTTATCAATAAATAAAACTTTCATTGAATAAGTAATTAATGGCGGCCATTTTTGACGCCACCTTGGATTGCAAGGTCTGCACCACGTGTTGGCAATTTTTGCCGGCAGTTCAATATACTTCTTGTTGGCAGATAACATTCTTTGTTATATATTTTCGACCACCTCATCCCCATTTTAGCTTTCATTGCCATCCTACTATAAAGAGATTTATACCTTTTCATTCTGCTTGTATAAGTTTAAAAAAAATAACAATTTTGAAACTAGTACAGATAGACTGACCAATCACCATATAGAAATCGCTTATATTAGTATTTGTTTGTTAGTTTAAAAACAGTAAACTATAATCTAGATCTGTGTTAAAAACTTGTCATGAACGATTTATAACACAACTTAAACATCAGACCCAAAGGATAACTTTGAAAACCTGCGTAAGAAACCATCATGGTAAAATCCATTAACACTACTACGGCCCTCATTACAAACGGCGTTATCTTCGTTGCATTACGCGTGATGACCAGAGGCATTCATTATGAGAAACAAATTAGTACCATTCTGCGACAAAATGTTGGTTGAATATATGTTGGTGAAGACTATTTTTACAGTTGATGTCTAACACAAGCAGCCTTTATATTATTGATGTTTAATCTATAAAGTTCCATAACGATGCAGTTATTGTATTTTATAGATTTATTATTAAGGACATACTTAACGATGCATGTGAACAGGACAAGAGAAAATACTACACAACCGAAGACTCAACAGACACAGATGTACAATTAATTAATGCAATTTACATTTTGTAAAGAATAAATCATTTGATTAGAAGTGAACAGTTTATTAAAGTAAAGTAAACTCCGGATATAGCAGACTTCGGGATATAAGGTGAAAATTTTCTTTGCCCGAGTTTTTTCTTTCTTTATATTACATGAAAATGTTATATGGATATAACAAACTCCGGATATAAGGAACAAATTCAAATGGTCCCAATGAGTTCGTTATAAACGGAGTTTACTGTATTACTATTTAAAAATTTATGTAAAACATTTTATCTTTTCAGATATTTCCTTACCAGAAGTTGAATCTTATTCCAACGACTCGAAGCCACTAGAACTACATTCAAGTGAGTTACCATCTTTTGAATATATTAGATGTTGTTTTCCGTTTCGTCATAATCTGTAAACAAGTACTCCCGTTTATAAAATGCTAAAACCATTTAATTCGAGCATTTTCAGTATCATTTCAATACGAAATTCAGGTTTTACTGCAAGTGTAAGATAATGTGAATGTAATGGCCGCATCAATAAAATAGTCTCCTAATTTTGTAGACAGTTATTTATAGTTTTGATCCTTAGAGGAAATACCAGATCTGTGCTTCTTCAAAACCTTGTAACATGTGACTGCATTATTTTCACACACAAAAAATCAAAATATGTTTTACAAGTAATATTAATCCGTCTATAACATAGCTGTAATGGATTTATTAATTCCCCCTTAATTGCTTCATTAATTACTTAATTAATCAAATTATTTCAAATATAATCTTCTCCTCTTAGACTATTGGTCAGACCTTTAAACATTTTGCAGGCATGGTTGTTATTGAAATTTCAACCAAACTGTTTATGAGATAACACAACTCATGTACCCGTATGACCATATTAGTTTCTTACATTAGCACGCGGTTCAGATGGAAATATCCGTCACTGAGGGTAACTGTTTTGGGGGGAACGAGGCTCTGCCGAGTTCCCGTGAAACAGTTACCCGAAGTGACGGATATTTCCATCTGAACCAGAGCCTCGTTCCCGCCAAAACAGTTACTCTCAGTGACGGATATTTCCATCTGAACCAAGTATCTCATGGTAGAAACTTTTTCTTGCATACCGTCTTGCACTTTCAAATAGATATTTAAATACAAACTTATCGAAATGATGCATTTTGATATAAAAACAAACGTAATTCAGATGCTGTGTATGGGAAAGTGACGTCACATTGTTTATAATGTTACGTCGCAATTAATTCACGCGAGTCGTCTTACATGGGGGGTGTAAGATGAGATTTTCCAGCACTGGTAAAAACTGCAGATATCCCCATCTGGTATGCAAGAATATAGTGAACTTACTGGGAAGCTATGTCCATATTGCTAAACCATGAAACAGAAATGGTCCTGATATAAATATCCACCATGAAAAGTGTTCACAAGATGTTTATTCATTTAACACTTTGATTTCCTTAAATTGTTAAACATTTTTGTGTTGAAAATAAACGTTTTTTTCTCAATACATGTTAATGGATTGGGTTAGAATGTCCAAGTGTTGTAAATTAGATAAGTGGTATAAGGCTAATGTGTTTGTTGTTGTTGTTTTGTTTTTTTTCAAAGAAACAGCAAGTACAGAAATCGATTCGTACAAATGTTTTCTATATATTTGTTGCATAAAGAACGTAACATTACTATTGCAATTATAATAAAAAGTCAGTAATACTTCTTTTATTAGGTATTAGAATTAGTAATTTTCAGTTAGTTTTCACTTTATTTTCAGTTGTTTTCCCAGAGAAAAAAATCATATTTATATGTCTTGAACGAGTTGTTACCCTTTGACACTTGCATGGCATGCGTACTAGTAGATATCTAATTTAAAAGCATGTATAAGCTCTCACCCATGATCTTTAATTTTTTCGGCAGAGCCTCGTTTCCGTCAAAACAATTACATTCAAGACAGATATTCCAATTTGCAGGTGAAACCAGCGAAAGATTCTTATATGACTCATATGCATACTGGTACTAATGTTCTTATGTCTAATGAAAAAACTTCGAGCCAGTGCAGCGCACAATAGGCAGTAGAGCACAGTAAGCTGTAAAGAAAACATTGTATTCAGTGAAAACACTGGTAAGATCCAATTTGGAATTAGATTTACAAGTCTATGTCAGAAACTGACCATCTTCATAATTAATTTTAACCGATGTTTTTGCAAACTTTAAACATCACGGAATTGTTCTCGCGATCGTGCTGACATACAAACTATGCATTTGTTATAAACCAGTGGCATTGACTTCTCCTTGCCTATGTCACGCACATTACAGATCAAGAATTTAAGCTATTTTTCAAAAGTGAAGCGTTTTAAAAAGGTTTTCTAACATGATTGTCATATTGCGGAATTATGTAATAGGAGAACAATTGAAGAGAAGACGCTTGAGGGAAATAATTTTTGCGGATCAACAACAATAGCTAAAAATAATTGTTGTTATGCAAATCGGGTTCAATAAGACAAATTCTACGTACATACGGATGCGTTTAAAACCCTAGCCTGGTCACCAGGCCCTGAAATATCCCTTTTATTAATTAATTAATATTTCACTGTCTACTATCCAGCGCCGATTTCATGATAAAACTGCCCCCAGTGTACAAAGCAAAATCATATAGAATAGACTGGAAATAGTGCATGAAATATAGTATATATTGAAAAAAACATAAATTTTATCAGACTAGTAACTAGTCTAATAAAACCCAATTACTTGTCATCGCACGTAAAAAAACCAGATGAACGTCGCATAACAAATACAGTAAAGCATGACAGTAAATCTTGACAGATTGAAAGTAACAACTTTCTATCTGTAAGATAAAAATATATAAGTCGTCATTTGTCTATTAAAGAGCCAAGTGTATTTTTCGGCTTTGCAACAAAGTGCAGCAATGACGACATGAGATAATTAAATTAAATATACTGATCTTCTTAATTTCTACTTTTCAAAGCTTTTTGACGATCTTTCTATGGAAAGGTATATATTACTTACTGCGTAAAAAGCAAGCACATCTGAACGACTTAAAACATTGTCATTTTAATAAAGCGATATTGAATTCGAGATTATGTAAATCTGTAATTGTTGCACTACTTAAGTGTTACAGAGTCTCCGATACACTATAAATGTTCAAACATATTCGAATACAACCTCGGGATTCAAGGATGCTAGTTTCAAATGGTTTCGTCCAGTTCAAATTTTTATACTTCCCCATAGACAACGACAGAATGTTTTTAATTACAAATCAAAATCAAAATTCTAAAAAACAATCCACATATTCGATAACTTTGACAATATAGTCATTTCTGTTTCGCGATAATCTATTGCAGCTCTAGTTCCATGTTTGAACTACTGGTATTTTGATTTAAAATGATTTTTATTTGAAAGCTCTCTTTATTTCTTTGCATAAAGAGACAATTGTTGTATTGTAGAATACAATTGTAATATCATTGAAATCTACCAAACTATTTATTTGACATTTCTGAAGTATATGAGGTGTTACGAAATCTGTTTTAGTTAAAGATAAAACTGGATCATTTAGTTTAAATATATCTATTTATTTTATGTTTTCAAGTGAATTATAGAGTTTTCTCAGTGAAATAAAAGTGATAATCCACAGTTTTGAAACAGTGGATTACCATTTTTATTTTTCACTGTTTTTGCAATCTTTAACCCGGATTTACGTCAAAAAGTATACCGAGCGTAATTAATGCTGGAAACCATGCGACGATGACGTCGTTTAAATGACGTCATTTGCGCTATGTTTTTTGATGACGTTTCCCGTGATTTTCGATATCTTATAGAAACAAACTCAATAAAAGTAGAGTTTTAACCATAAAATAAAGAGAAAAATTGTTGGTATCGGTGTAATATCACGTTAATTTCACTCGTGAACACCAAAAATTGTTATTTTCACTCGTGGCTGCGCCACTCGTGAAAATATCACTTTTGGTGCCCACTCGGTGAAATTATAACGTGATCTTACACCGAAACCAACAATTATCCTCTATAGGAAGTTACTTTAATGAAATATCCGGTTGCGTAACAAATAAGTTACCAGAATATTTCTTATCATGTACCTGATACCTGTTTCAAAAGTATGCATATAATTAATAGCTTTCTCCTTTTTACGATAATTTATAATTTCTTATTTATCCTGTTTTTAATTAAATTGTCATTTATGTCCTTTGTAATCCCAATTTGTAAACTATTATGTAAAAAAGTGAAATTTTTAGTATCCTAAAGTTAAATGTGACTTTTGGTTAGCGAGGCACAACTGTAATTATTAACATGATGTATATATGGGAAAAAATATCATAGACACAAAGGATCTGAACATAAACAACTGCTATATTTTATCAAATAGTTTTAATGAAATGGTATACTTCCCTTTTGGATTATGCCCCTGAGGACATCACCCAGTATTGTAGCGAGTTATTTTTATGCCAAAGCTTATCTTCCGAGCGCTTATTAAACTATATCTATTCAAGCTTCTGTACTACATCTATTTTTGGCCTGGGGACTGAAAGTCCCCTAGGCCTAAGTTAGTATACCACATTTCAAACACTGCAAGAAATTTAACTGTGCTATGTGCGAATAACAACTGTAAACATGCGCTATGCGAAAGTAGTGCAAGACAGACCAGATCAATCTTCTGTTTGAATGTCGCATATGATAAGAACATATTACAAATAAAAACAGTACATAAAACTTCAAACGACTGCAGGAAGGTATATAGCTTACGGGCTGCATTACACATTTTTTTTTGGTTTTAGAAATTAATGCGCTGTTAGCTGATTACGGAAGATAATCATATGCATATCACGGAAAAGTACGGATATTTACGGAAATTTACGAAAACGTACGAAGCTCGATATAAGAGTTTGTAGTTTGATTTTCAAATTTCCGATGTTATTTCATTGACAACTTTCTTATTTACGAACGATTACATATACATTTACCTAAAAATAAATGTCTCTAAAAAAAGATAAAATTTACGTACATTCCCGAGAAGGAACTCACGTGATCAAAATCACCCGCCATTTATCGAGGACGCTGCATGTCAAGGCCCAGTGAACGGTTTCACCGCTTATAAGTACAAGGTAACCCAGAATCATTTTTGGTTTTCTCTGTTATACACATTGTACAGTACTGTATTTATATTTCATTGCTGGTATTGCTTTGTTTATTTCTGTTTCAAGGTATTGTCCTTGGTACACAATAATTTTCGATCCACATCATCAGATCATATCGCTTGAAGTTGTACAAAGCGCAGATCGAATTATTTTTATTGGCTTAAACATTTTATAATGTTGACTATGTGATTATTTTTCATTTAATGTACGTTTTATAATAAAACAAACTTCCCTGCCACCAATATAATTGTGAATCATTCATTCTGTGTCATATATTGAATTTCGTCCTCTGCACATTTCGACCCGCGCTTTAGGTAAGATTCAGTGCAGCTTTGGGTAAGATTCAGTGCAAAACACGTAGGTCAAAAGTTGTTTTTCGGGTAGCCCCCTGGCCTTCAGCGCTCACAGCGCTTTGATTATAACTTAGCACTTGTGACATAAGGTTAAAACATTTAAATTTAGTGTCAAGTTCAGAAATTCTGTTCTACAGAAATATATACACACCAATACGGTTTTCTTTGGTTTATTTTGTAGTAATACACTTTTCCCTTTTTACGGAGCTTACTGGCGGACAGCCACGTGAATGGCAGTACTGCGTCGGTCAATTTATTTGTAATGGAACGATCTATATAAAACAACACCCGTATCTACATCATGGACCTATACACATAAATATACAGGTCCGTCCGTTCGTCCGTACTTGTTCGTTTGTCTGAAGGTAAATGGTCCTGTTACAGTATGTTTAGCTTTAATCTTCATGAATTATTCTCTCAGCATCGACTTTTCTCACAGAATCCATTTCCATCAAAACTGGTCAAATAGAAAAGAATAATCAAAGGGATGCCTTTTAAGCAGTCAACTTGTCTCAAAAAGATCAAACTTTGTGGAAGCAAGAGAGCTAACAAAAATTCAAACGTAGACGTTATTTTGACAACTATTCAGCGATCGATTTCGCATTGTTCGGCTTATCCTTTTGTATTCCCTTACATAGATAGACCAGTTGCGTGTATATTCCATTTTATGAGCGTTTTCAAAAAGAAGCAGACATTCAGCTAGCACATGTTCATGATAGATGTGCACCTATTGACGTAATACCATTGATCAAACAGCAAAGGATGCAATACAAGTACTTTGAAAAAGATAGTCGGCACAATTTTGAGTATATGAAAGCGATTGGAAGCTATATTTTATAGTAAAAAGTCATGTCCCATTTAATTTGCATGCAGGTAGAAGGCGCCAGATGTCAGAGTGAAAAAAAACATGTAGTCAAAATATTATTCTAGGAAAAACTAGAAAATCAGCCGCAGAACAAAGTAGAAGTCGTAAAGGTCTGACGAAGCAAATGTGGCATTAATCTGCAAAGTGGCACTTCCTTTTCAAAATACATTATCTGTAATAAACACATTACGCTTTATTTCAATCAGAAAGTAGTTTGTAAAGCTATCTCAATTTCTAATTTTCTAATTTAAAAACGAGAAACCTTTCAAGTCTATCGAGATTGAATTGTCAAAGCATCTAATTAAAATATCACATTTCGGATCAATTAGCTATACCTGCAAACTGTTGATTAAAAATAACGAGGAAAATAGTAGTTTCAGCTTTGATCTTTTCTTAAATGTGTTGCACTTTATTTTTAAATGTTTCATCTCATGTAGGTTTTTTTCAATTAATGTTATGAATAATTAATCGATTAACCGGCTGCATTTGTTTCGGGATATTTGGGTAAACTCTGAAGTCCTATCAATGTGATCAAACCAAATCGTTGAGCAAATCATATCGCTCTTTGACATGTTTGTGTGACAAATCTTTCATTCTCATTCGCATAATTCAGCTTTGATGTCTCTTATTTTGTTTGGAAAAATAAAATTTGCATCTGTTCTGTTATTACAAAAGTGTATTAAACGCAAATCTAGACTTAATTCATACGGATTTTACTGATACAATATTAATGAAATGATTAAATGAATATAATGTTTCAATTACTCATTACTGATTCTTGGATTGTATGTTTTATACAATGCGACAGACAGATCGGCTGTACCCGTGGATGATCAAACACATGGCAAAGACGTAACTGAGAAACAAACGTGATTTAAGATTAAAATACCACGTGTCCTGCATGTGGCGGTTTGCAGTTTTTAAACGATCTGTGAAAACAAAGGTAGAGGGAATACAGCACACAAAACAGCTCAAGCCAAACATAAATGCGTACATTGCAATTGTAGAATAGGTTTTCATCAGTGATGATCAATTTGAAATGAGATAGATCAATCGAGTTTACGCAGTACGAGGAGCTTACACACAGTAATGGTCATTCATCGTTATTCCCTTCAGTGGAAAAGGAAATCTGTCTAAATCACTCATTATTATAGCTTTTGGGTAATGTAATAATACACAAAAAGTGATCTAGTTCAATTTAACGATGATAAAATCAATATCCAAAATGTTAAAGCTATTCTATTACACACATGTACATTTTTTTCTTGTACGAAAGGCTATTAAGTATAGCTTGAACCTAGTAAAATGAAAATCAGAAGACTAAATATAGATTTTTAAGTTTTCGTTTAAATTGTCAACTGAGCAATATCATGATAAAAGTGCACAAATGAGTTGATTGATCGCGATCTGCAAAATGACTTGTTGCAAGCACATGCATTTCCATAACCGAGCTTTGCAGTGATGCAGTTAGAAGCCTCCGAGTGTATAAACATTGATCCGTTCTGGTGTATAGTAGTCACATACATATCTGTTACTAGCGCAACGTAAACTAAAGCGTTCTTACTTTGCATTGCTAGACGAAGTCGACGTATGGTACAGTTTCCAAATGCAATGCATCAACCTCTCCTATCGTATTCTACCAAGATGTACTAAATGTATAATGTTTCACCCCCCGAAAACGGAGTTTTATTTTGTTTCACTTGGACTTTGATATTAGCACATTTTTAGTTATACAATTATATCTACAATAAACAATGTAAAGTTGCAGTAAAATAGTCGTTGACATAACGTTGATTACACAGTTTTAATGCGACATGAGAAAACCTGACACCAACTGAAAACAACATAAATTAAACGAGATAAAAGTTTAAAGCATAAGAACGTGCTCAGACTTATTGACCATTATCAAAATAGTTACTCGGGTAACTTTTTGGACAATGAAAAATATTCTCGAACCGAATGATGGTCAAATCAGTTTTAGACAATTAAGCAATTATTCTTTTATCGCTTCAAAACTTTTAAAATCCCGACAGAAACGGCATTTTTTTGTAATGGTTAAGTATGAACAAGACTGTGTGAAAAAAACCTTACTGTATAGTTTGCGTGCCATTAACTTGGAAATCTTCATTTTATCTTGAGAGACGTTTTTGCGTGTTTCCGGAAAAAATGAATTAAAAATATTTGAAGAGAAAAACTACAAGCTTTCGTTTTGAATGTATTTCGGGAGAAAGCGTTTGATGATAAATGGCTAAGTGAGTCATCAATTGATAACATAAATCCCAATACATTCGAGGAAATCTGTATAAAATTATGGCTGCTAATAACAGATGGAATTCTTACATATAATACCTTCTATTTACAGTCACACATATTTTAGCATGGCAAAAAATAGACACGGTATTATTATAGCATCAAAAATGATTATGCTAGATCCACTTTTTCACTCAAATAAAAAAACCAACTGACGGTAAACATCACGTAAAAAGTCTTGGAAGAAAGGTTAATCAGAGCGTGCAGTGACACTTCTTAAACTAACATCTATTTGCAATAAACAACCCAAAGAAAGTCACAAGTTGACATTTCACTGCCATTCCTTATTGATCGCATCGATATCAAATTGTATCCAACAGGTTTAGCTTAAGATTAATTCTCTCTTTTTTTTATTCATCACTGAAATTATATTAAAGATTCTCTGAGATTTCTATGTTTCTAATGAACTTTTTCCATGGGACTACTATTCCAGAGATGTACATCAATATATGATAGTTACTTCCCACATACAAAAATGAGTGTATTGCCCAGTGTCAGTATGCGATAGCAGCTTAACGTTTTTTGCCAGTATGCGTTAGCAGCTAAACTCTTTTCTGAAGGTTCCGATGTATGAAAATGCTACTGAATAAATAAATCTAAGTATTCTTTTCATGAGCGATAAATTATACAAAATACAATGTAAGTGATTAAGGTACACGAGCGTACATTGTATGTAGAAATGTTACGAAAACGCTTAAAAATGCATTAAAAATGTGTTCAGAATTAAAGAGAACATATCTTTTGTGTACTATATGATATATCCACTAACGCTAGAAAAGAACTTTAAGACGTTTTTGTATGAAGTTCTGCAAAAATGTGAAAAAGAAAGGAAACCATATTGACACTTATTACATTGAAGAACATGTCCTCTCTTATCTACCCGACAGATACTGCTCACATTTTCAAACATGTGTAAGGGTACCACACCTTACCACTAGAAGGCTCTTTAATTATAACGAAGATTACAGAAACATGATAACTATCGTAATTAAATTCAACCATAAACATGTACATTCTGACTACTTAATTAATTGATTCTATAAACATACCACTTTAAGTTTTACTCTGAATAGCGTGATTTCGACTCTCGTCTTCCGTTTGTTCTATTTAAGTGTCGTCATGTTCGGGTGTTTGACCTCCGTTTTGTTTTGCAGCATTTCATATTACATTATGCAAAATAAACAAAACCTAAAGGGACACAGGAATTCATACAATATTTCAATCTTTCAATTATTTTAAATAACCCCCGTATAACAATATCGTTTTCTTATTCTGTGAGTCAGCAAATATTGTTGACACTAGAACTGCGTTCTTTCTTAAAACATCCCTTTAAACTTTCCAATATAGTATGCTAAATTTACAATTTTGTAATTTAATTAGGTTAGGTTGAACAGAATAGTGAAGGGCAGTCCATACTTTGTCAGTTTTAGAAAGGAAATTCCAATAAAACAATGCATTTGGTAACAGCACTACATTTTATAACGTGTAATATAATGTCTTTGCTAACTTGTTATCAAATCGGTACTGCACGTTTAAAATGCAAAATTTCGTTTCTTAAAGATTAACACTGTTCTATAGATGTTTTCTAATGAACATCTCAAAAGAAGGAAAAAATATAAATGATAAATTGTCCCGTTATTTGCCTTGACATTGTGTGATTGTTTCACTTGTTAAGTACATATTATTTGCTGAATTAGAATTATTTTGCGAAGGATGGCTTTAAGGTGCGGGCAGACATACATGTTTGCATTTTGCAATTCAGTCCAGTCATCCATTCGTACACATTACAAATTTAATTAGTGTTTTTACGATGTTGTAAAGTCTGCAATCTACGCATTAAGCAAATTTAGACTGTTACTACAATTGAAGAAGCTATTTTGTAATTTATTATTTGCACTAATTCCTTCTTACTTGGGGGGGAATTGCGATTAAAACGGTGAGAAAATAAAACTACCATTTCTATTTAGTTGTGGATAAGGAAATCCAACCATCGGGTTGACATATGTCCAAAAGAACTGGGCAGAACCTCTTTTTTGGACGTATCTCAACCCTCGGGTGGGATTTCCTTATCCACAACTCATGCACATGTTGGATTCACTTTATCTTTTTCATTAAACGTTTAACATTAGTTTGTATTTGCGCATGCGTAGTGCACAAACAACCTTACACAAAAGACATAAGGGATTCGATATTTTAAGTACTAGAGAGTTTCAGTCGATTTAATCATAAGACTTACGTACATAATTAAATAAGAAACTTTCTTTATAATTGCATTTATAGTTTGATCAATTGACCACATTTTTTAAAAACAGAAAATATAACAAAGTTGACCTAAGTACTTACTGACATGAAAATAGACGGGAAGTAAACATTCTGTTTCTTCAAAAGAATCGATATATAAATACTTTAAGATACGTTAACAATAATGTACTTGCTTGAGAGAAAATACAAATTAACGAGCACTTCTGTTATCAATAATGCAAGAGGTTTATTATCACTCAGTGGCTGTTGAGTTGTCTACTTCTCTTTCTGACGAGTTCTTTATCTCTTTTTTCTATTTGACACTGTTTGATATGCACACCATTTCAGTTTTCTATGCGGTTTTTCTCTTTTTACCTTTCGTAAGGTTTGAAATTTGAGAAACAATTTAAACTTAAATGTTTCTTGTTGTTTAAATGTCTAATGTTTAAGTAAAAAGTTTGGTACAAGGTCTTATCAACAACTACAATTAGCGTGTAAGGTTACTTTCAACATGCTACACACGTAATAAGCTAGGCTCATTTCTTACAGACTATATTTGCTATTGTAGCGTTATGTTGTAGATGAGGGTGTTCCAAAAATGTGTGAAAACTGTAGCACAGTTGAAATGGAGTATGACGAATGCCAAATATACTTGTCTATTTCGCTTAAACTGTGTAGTGTTTTATACCTCAGATTTTGGTGAAGAAAAAATTATAATAAAAAAAACTGTCTGAAAAAAATATATGTTAGAATGAATAATAAAATAAAAAGGTTCCAGTATAAATTCCTGCAAAGCGTATCCGTATTATTTGAACTTTTACGAAAACCAAATTATAAAGAGTTAAATATAGCGTAGCGGTGCCGTTAAACTAAACCCATCAACAGGTTCAATGGATTTTTGCAAAGTGCTACCTAGATTTTTTCGTTGTTGACTCCAGCCATTGCGTTTACATTTTATGTTTAAATATATCATTTTTTACAAATGGATTTTTTCACAGGTTTGAAACTGTGAACGAGTAGCTTCATGACATAAAGAAGAATTAGACATGATTAACGTACACGTTACAATGTACTTGTGCTGAGGCAGAAACGTGATCTGGAGAATATCCTAAGATTTTCACAAGTTTTATGTCTCCATTATTCTTTGGAGATTTGTTTCTCTACGCGGATTTACGTTCTTTTGCCATGTTATATGTTATTATTTCTGCACCCTGGAGGAAAAGTGAGATATTGCGTCGACGCAAATCACACCGAAACAGTTTCCTAATTCTTTAAGAATACAAGTAGCGCTTCATGTTAGTGATTTCTCTAACAGCTCCTAACTGCACGCTTGCAAACCTTTATAATTATATAGAAACGATTTGAGATCATATGATATTACCGTTGTCTACTTTTCGTTGCAAGTATTTCTTCTAAAGCGAAATTTTTCAACAAGGATATATGGGTAGCGAAAATTTAAGTCGGGAAAAAAAAAAAAAAAAAAAAAAAAAAACAAAAAAAAATAAAAAAATTTTTTTTTTTTTTTTTTTTTTTGGGGGTTTTTTTTTTTTTTTCCAAAAAAGCCACTAACGGCAATCCAAGATTCAATAACCCGTAAATATAACGACACGGTATTCAAAACACAAATCACGATAGACCGAATGCCGTCAAGGCCAGCCCGAAACAAAAATTCTTAACATTGTCGTGTTCTCATTTTTCGTGGTTACGACTCTCGACTTCCGGTTTGTTCTATTTAAATGCCGTCAAGAAGCTTCCTATTCGGGTTTTTGGTCTCCGCTTTGCTGTGCTCTCTTCACCGCGACTTTCCTGTTATAGTAGGCGACTAAAACCTACCCGAAAAGGACGAAACAGGAGTCCATAAAATAATTGGTAATCCTCTTGAACTGCAAATTACACAGATGTCAGAATGTCATTGTCTTTTTCTATTAAATTTATTAAATACGTTTTACATGAACGAGAAGGAAAATCCATACTTTTTTTAATTAATGCCAAAAAGGTTAACCGGTTATCAAAACAACACTGAACATTAAAAATGCAAAATGTTATGTTCCAGGGCTTGTCACTTCCAAACAGTAATTCAGTTTTTTCAACTGCCTATAATCTACAGTCAATGTTAAATGTTTTCTTAATTTTGGTAGATTGTTCCTCTTGAAATGATATAAAGGAGGGTTTACCAGCTGTTATCGCATAATATCAACTAGAATAGATTTCCTTTGAAACTTGCTGTTCTCCAAATTCCTGGCATCAGGCATAGTATCTGTGTTGTAACTGGGGTACCGGGTACATATTTCAGTGCTCTAAGTGAAGTATCAGTGACAGGTGATTTACATTGGCTGAAATCTAGGTTGCTTAATTTTGATTGGTGTATCTTTTACAGGCTTAAGAAGCTGGGGTAATAGGTAGGGAAAAATTTCATTGTTAGAGTTTGATCTGTAATTTAATATTTTGAATGGTTCAATAAAAGACATGCACTTTGGTTAGATAAAATTGTTTTGACAAACTCCTAGCGCTGTTAAGTGATAATCATATATTAATAAAGTCTAAGTATGTCAGTAACAGACAGTTAGAGGCCAAAATAGAGAAATTTCGCTAATGCCCATTCGTTTGGTGTTTCATATCTTTTTATTGTTTCTGTGTAACTATTGAATATAGTCTTTTGTGACAGGTTTACTCTTAACACTAATATAATTTCTATTTTCTAAGATTTCTTCATAAAGATAGATACATATCTTTCACCAAATTTACTCTTCGTACCTCATTAATATTAATATGTCTTTCTCTGTATGGTGAATATAAATAATTGGCAAGTGCAAAATAGACCATGTTGTATTTATAAATTACAGGTTTGTGTTAATCATTCGATTTGTTGACTTAAAGAGATACTCTATAAGTGGTGTCGAATTAAATAACTTCAAAGGTATAATTAATAGAATGTTTACAATTACTTAACCTAACAGTTTCAGCTATTCATTCAAGGAATTATCGGTAAAATCAGTGTTTTACAAAGATATGTTGCAGTACCGTAAACCATTCAATACTCTATGTAAAGTTGTTGTTGTACAATTAATGGATGGATAGCAATTTATCGCATAAGGTTCTATGTTGATTATTTGTGCTGTATTTATTTATCATTTACGTTCATTGAGCACATTATTTATGTTTCGATGATATAATCTGCGAGATGTAGGGAGTGCCCCTTTAAGGTCAAATGTAATTTTATCTCAGCTAAAGACCGATGCACAACGCCAACATTTAGTGTAATTATGAAACCAAGAATCACTCCTCCTACCCTTTTTACAAAAAGCATTATGTTTGTTGCATTGTGCCAGATTACCCGATGCATTCAGAAGGAGAAGCGAATTACTGTTTTTGTTCTTTCTTCGGTAAACAAAGTTGAATATCATATTACATTTCATGCCTAAAATAGGCAAAACGTTAACTTTACTGATGTTTCATGTGTAAGGTGGTATTTGAAATTCTTTGACTGAACTAGAAAGCTTGTTTGATAAGAGCATACTGTACAAAAGATGCATGCGTATAAGACAAAGAGAATATAACACAAGTCCATATTGAATGCAGATGTTATTTATTAACTGCAATTAACATTTTGTAAAGCATCTTTTTTTGAATCAGTGAACAACTTACTTATTAATACATTTATTATATCTTTGTCGTTTCAGATATTCTTCAGAAAAAATCAATCTAATTCCACCCGACAGCAACTAGGTATACATTCAAGTGAGTGATCAGCTTTAGTATATTATATATCAAAATCTACACACAAGAATTCTCATATATAAAATGCCATAACCATTAAACCGGACATCTACATTTACGCTGGATTACGTTAATGAGAAATTGCTGACAAATCTAAAAAAAATTTATGTAACGCCACATCAATATAGATTTCTCTAAATTGTATGGACAGTTATTTTGTCTATTTCATCCCCTGAGTAAACACCAGGTCTCTGCTTATTTTCTTCGTGTATATTGGATATTATGTTTGTAAATTTTACATTTTGCTGCTAAAATCTTTAACCTAGTGTGGTTTAATTTGTTTGTGTGCTCTTGTGAGGTATTTAATCACTCACCGTCCAGTGACCGTTTTAAGTTTATGCGTCAGTTCTTCCATTTGTTTCTTTAAACGGCATCTTTTATGAAACAACACGATGAAAAATGATGAAACTTTACATAGATTTACCACATTATAATTTTGCTGAAAGAATTCCATTTAATGCGGAACTCCGAAAACTTTGGCACATTGTTCAAGTTGGTCAGAGATACATGTATACATGTATGTAGGATAAACTTTGAAATCTTTCTTGTTCAAAATCGCAACACACATATAATAGATAGTGTATCATTGTCTAGTGGATCTACCACAGTGACTATGTACATATGTATGTATCTGCCAAGTATGTAGCATCATGCTCCTGGTGTCAAACAGAATCCCGCCAGGGGGAATGATTCATGTATCAAAAACGACATTTAGACGGAAAATCTTTGATAATATGGCTTCTAACTGCAAGGCCTAAAACTCAAAATAGTCCGTGTGAAGCCTTGTCTAGGGGTACTTTGTTCAAGTCTCTCGGTTCAAACATAAATCTGCCCGAGGTCACTTGTTTTACATAAATTTGAACGGGAAAATTCCTTGTCCAAAACGATAGAGTGTGATATATATATAATTAATATAAATGATGGTGACCTAAGAAAAGTTGCTGCAAGGGGCATGGATAGGTTTCGTATATGACGTTTCATCTAAAACCTCTTAGGTTTAGGTAATGTCACAGGAATTCTTCTTAAGCGACCTTCAGCCACACACACATTGTCAAATTTTTACACTATCATGACTGCCACGGAGTATCGCTTGTTCCTACATATAGACAGTGTAAAACTTAAAAAATATGAGATTTTGAAATTATTTTATAGGAGTTGCTGATGTATGTACCTCTATCAGCGTTTAAGCAGGACATGTTTATTCACCACAAACTTTTAATGAAATGTCTTAATGTCTCTAATTGCTATTGAAGGTGCACACAGTAACTCAGATGTATTTTGTTTCTTCTACTATGTACAGTCAAACCTGTGTTAAAAACCACCCTGCGAATAGAGACATGCAAGAAGATCACTGTACACTATTCATATATAGTAGACACACCTGTGAATAAAGACCACCTGCAAACAAAGAACTTTCAAGGTGTTTCAAAATCTTACGTATACAAAAACATTGATACAACAGCATGGTCGAAACGTTCTCATTTACGACATGTCACGTGCTGGATTCTAAGTTGGACGTGATAATTTAATTATAGGATGACATTGTTATGCGAGGTTTGAAATATGCATAACAAAATGGATGTTTTAGGTGTAGTTGCCCATGGTTCGATTCCTACGTCTGAGGCCTAGTCTATAATAGGTCTTTTCTAAAACGCACAGGCCCTAACTTACATTGCCACTGTTTCTTTAAAACAGTATTTAGATTGTTTTACATACATGTCTGTGGTTTCCTTGCTTAAAACTAGATTATATTAGCTTTGTACTCGATCATTGTCTGACGCTAGCAAAGAAAACTTCTCTCCCGGTAATTTGATAAAACCACTGCACAAGAACAAAACTATAATGTACTTGCGGCGTAAAGCTTAGTGGAAACTGAATGTTATTTGGTTACAAATCTTGTAAGAATTTAACCTTAAAATGTCGAGGTCTATGCAATGCATGTTGCAGATACATGTGTTTGAGACAATTTTATATTCTTGTACAATGTAAAATGAGCAAATACCAGCATGTTACATGGCATTATAACGTATATCAATATTAAAAGCAAAACTGAATTTGCTCATACCCTGTTGCCGGCAAGTTATTCAGCCTTTGCTTACTATGTCTGTAATGCTATTTATTTTGTCAGTAAATTTTCAGTGATTATCCCCACTTAATCTCAGTGAAACTCTCCATACTGAAAAACGTAAGAACATTAGCAGCTTCAGGGTTTAACACATACATGTATATTTCTTCAATTACGAACTTGTCGACTGTTTATCGTGCTGAAATGCAAATCGTGCATTAGTATGTTCCCCTTCTTAAAAGAATAAACGCTATCAATTTTGTTTTTCATATCGCTGAATTGCAAAATAGGAAGACATTTCAGGAGAAGACACTTGAGAGACCATGATTTGCGCATGCGCAGTCTTTTTAATTTAAAAACGGATCGACAAGCAATAATGATAGCACGAGAAATATTGGTCTGTTTCAGGCAAGTCGTTTGCAGATGTTGGTGTATAAATCCAGTCATTATTGACAAACCGCAGAACGTTGCAAATCAAGTACTTGTATAGCATGAAAATCTGGATGGTCTGAAAATAACATACTTAATCTTTTAACAGTTTAATAAAATGTAGGCTGCTGTATGTTTGCAAAGGGACTAGTGTATTTTTCTGTTTCGCAACAAAGCACAGCACAGTAGTACGTTTTAAGTTATTACAATCAATTTTATCTATAGATTTCTGTTTCAAGGTGTGGGGGTCTAATGGACACTATTCCAATACACATTAAACTTAATATCTTAATGATCTACATCTGTTATCTGACTAGTGTGCAAAATTTAAAGACATTACACCGTTTAATCAAAAATGCATTTCTTTTTTGTTGCCTTACCCCCACTTGAGAAATACTGGCCATATTTAAAATTACCCTGATAGATAAAATAGGCATGTTTGCAAATATTTATTCACATTTATTTTTGTTCTAGGTTCCAAAATGTATTACAAGCAATGTAGAATTACAAAACATTTATTTTAATTATACAAGCTTAACATGTATAACATAAAATGTATACACAATTTACCTTATTTTTCCGGAGACAGATCACACATGTAAATATACAAGACGAGTAGGAAAGGATTCGGAGTAGGGGCATCACTTTTGATTATAAAACTTTTAAAAGTCGTATATGAAATGCAATACAAGAAAAAATGATGGTGTTTTACCGTCTACTTTTTGAGATATTGGACTTTTAAAAATCAGCACGTTCATTTTTTGTATTTTCATGTAATTGGACAGCTTGAAAAAATTAAGGAAAATTAGTAGACAGTTTTCAAATCTTGTAAAATGGCATAATTTTTCATGTAATTCAATTCAATTACTAAAAAGGAAAAATAACGATGATAGTTTTAACTCCTACGGGGATTGAACCCAGGACCTCTTGATCTCAAAGCTGTCGCTCTAATCACTGCGCCACAGTAGAGAAAAGGTACAACTATAAAATTAAAAGCATTCCAAATGGTCATTAAACAGGAAGTACTCATTACAACCCCACTTCCTTAAGCGATCTTTATACATTCAAATATGCCATTCTGCAGTGACTCCTGTATAAATAGTAATCACATCTAACGACTTGAAACAAACAGATATTGACCTGAATAAATGCAAAGAACGCAATATATCGTACAAATTATGTTGGCTAATTCAAAACAGCCGCATTATTCAAGTTATAAACTATCAATTTATAAATGTATATATGAATCGGATCAGTCAACAGTGAGTAAACTTTAGAGGATTCTAGTACAACAATTAGTTGTCTAAAATTTACAGTGGCCCGGTCGGGAATCGAACCGGAGACCTCTGGAATCAAAGTCCGGAGCGTTAACCACTTGACCACCGCGACATTCAGAATATACTATAGCGACTTAATATACTATAGCACGTTCCTCTAAACATAAAAAGGATTTAAATACAAGCCAAAATAAAAACAAGAGGGCCAAGATGGCCCTATATCGCTCACCTGCGACATGTGACATGTCATATGACAATATGTGACCAAACTTCAATTCTAACTATATATCATAAACACAAACATTCTGTTTGACCTTGACAAGGCAAAACTTTTGACCAATTTACATGATGATTGAGTTGTATATGTCGACTGTATGGCGAACACTAGGTTTTTGACCGGGTGGCCTATTTTTTTACCTCAGATTACCCATATTCACACTCGACCTAAATTTCATCAAGACAATCATACTGACAAAATGTCATGAAGATAGAATGTAAAATGCAGCCCGCATAGCCGGGTTTTTTTTGGTTTGGCCCCGGACTTGTTTTTCCCTTGCCCATGTTAACTCGGCCTAGATTTCATCAAAGCAATCATACCACGAGTGGTAGGCCCAAAAAAAAATACAACTTATTTAGCATACACAAGGTTTTTCTATGATTTGACCCTGTGACCTAGTTTTTGACCCTAGATGACCAATGTTCATACACGATCTAGATTTATCAAGGCAATTATTCTGACTAAGTTTCATGACGATCCAATGAAAAATGCAACCTCTATTGCATACACAAGGTTTTTCTATGATTTGACCGGGTGACCTAGTTTTTGATCTTAGATGACCCATGTTCAAACTCGACCTAGCCTTCATCAAGGCAATCATACTGACCGAGTTTCATGAAGATCAAATTACGACCTCATTGACCCACATTTTTTCTAGATTTGACCCTGTGACCAAGTTTTTGACCCCGGATCACCTATGTTCAAAATCGACCTAGATTTTATTAAAACAATCATACTGACCAAGTTTAATGAAGGTCCAATGAAAAATGCAACCTCTATAGCATACACAATGTTTTTCTATGATTTGACCGCATGACCTAGTTTTTGACCCTAGATGACCCATGTTCGATTTCGACTTATGAAAAATGCAACCTCTATTGCATACACAGGATTTTTCTATGATTTAACTGGGTGACCTAGTTTTGACCCCAGATGACCTATATTCGAACTCGACCTTGATTTTGTGAAGGCAATCATACTGATTAAGTTTCATGAAGATGCAATGAAAAATGCAATCTCTATTTCATACACAAGGTTTTTCTCTGATTTGACCCCATGACCTAGTTTTTGACCCCAGATAACCCTTATTCGAACTAGACCTAGATTTTATAAAGGCAATCATACTGATTAAGTTTTATGAAGATCCAATGAAAAACGCAACCTCTATTGCATACACAAGGTTAAGTGTGGACAGACGACGGACGACAGACAGACGACGGACATTAGGCGATCATAATATTTCACTTCGTGCTCAGGTGAGCTAAAAAATCGTTGCAGAAACTAGTGATCTATGAAATATAAGAATTGTTTTTACTTAAAACAGAATTCAGACAAAATTAATTTTGTATAGAGTGGTTCCCATAGTTGTACAGGTAGGCTATGTTAGGTTAGACATTTTATCGCATTAGAAAACTTTTAATTTCTTAATTCACGGGCAACATCATTTCTCTCGTTTAGTTTATTTAGAAATGCATACTTTTTAATAGATTTACATAATAGGAAATATATCAAGGTTTTAATGATTATAAGATTGTAACGAATACGGTTGAAGGCTTTAAGGCCTATTACTACAATAAATTGTTTATACTGCATTGATATTTTAGGCCGCCCAATTAATCGTGAAGCTTGAAATAACGATTTCTGTGCATTTTAATTTTTTTTCTCTCAACTTTTGCACGGCTATTGGTTAGCTTGAGATTACATGAAAATCAAACATGTCAGACCGATACTTTCAAAATGTGGAAGCCACTTGCACGCAAAACATTCACATGTACTTGTGAAATATGAACATGTATCTAAACAACCCTCAACCAAAGAAAGAAAAACAATCTTTATCAAATATGTATTATAAACTGATTTACTAGTTTCGCTCAACCATGTCTTTCAATACTACATACAAACACAAATTTATCATATCAAATTGATGGAAAATCATTTTATGGCCTGGTGGGTCAAAACAGATTTTGTCATTTTTCAACTACACTCAATAGGAATAAAACTGTTGCAGTATATATGTATGTTATTTAGCTATATAGCTTTCGAAATGCTTGCTTTTTAATGATGCTAAGCCGTTGGTGAATGTTTTACATTAAATTGCGATTTTCATATTGAATGGTATTATCACTTTAAAATGTTGCACAATGGAATTACTCATCGACAGTAATATTAAATGATTTAAGTTCATGTAGCAGAGTAACAATGTGAGAAAGCAATGAAAAATAATGAAACTTTCATGGAAAACGTTCAACAAAATTTTAGATTCCTAGAAAGTAAAAACGGGGAAACAAAACATAAGGCTTTTATCATAAACTGGAATTTCTAAAAACAATCTCTTCCTCTGAAAATCAGATAATTATTTGGTTGCCTTAAAGTATTATATTAAAACCAATGATTTATATCAAACTGTTTCATGCGACTTGTTCGAAGTTAATGAAAACGCTCAAGCAAGTGCCGAATACTTTTTGTATTACTTTACACTATTTGTATAGATTGCACAAGCATTGAAACGGTTCAAACTCGCATTTCGTTGCTACTAAAATAAAACGCAGTACTTTCAAAGCGAGTTGTTACATTTCTTGTTGCTGTTAGGAAATATGCCTGTCTCTAAAAAGTGACAAGGTACTTCCTTATCCGGGAAACGCTGCCATAAAAGCAATGATTTAACGCTTGAACGTTTTCTAATTACAGTAAAAACAAGAAGTTGGATGAGGTAAACATATGGAATTAATCAATGTAATCGTTTCACTGCATAAGGAAGCTCATTAAGTTCTTTCCGACAATAGTTCTACTTTCTGAGCGCCATTGCACTACAACCAACTTTATACCTTAGAGACCGATATTGATCTATCCAGATCATTCTGCATTACGCGAGTCTAATCTGATACCATACAATTTTACATATTCATCGCAGGTAGTCTTGGTTACATTAAAGTATATGCTACATATATTATATTCTAATAGTAATTTGCAATGATAACATTCTTTGAAAAGAACTACGGTTTTTCACGCAGCACGGCATGTGTAATGCATGAAGTCGGATGTATTTCTGTGTGTAGGAGTAAACTCGTAAATGATGGTGATATATTATATGGAAATTGAGAAGAACGGGCGAAGCTGTTGCATGACCAATGACAAAAGACTGAGTATTCTTTAAAGGTGGCTGGCAGTTATATATTTGTTTTCACTGAGAGATTCCTTACGGTATTTAAATTTCAGATAAAAGATTAGGAAAACACACTGTAAACATGGTAGAATAACTTATAATCTGAATTATAAAATTCATAAAGCAATTTCAGCAATTTCGGCATTTCAGTAACGCGTACAATTTTAAATTTTATCTAATGAATTGGGCTGTAAAGTTGTTTATAGCTGACATTGAATTTCTTTTGCCGAACTCTTCAAGCGGTTTCTATCTTTTATTTCTTGTATGAAGAAAAAGTGTACACATTAAATTTTAGCAAGGTCTTTTCAATCTTAAAACAAATCATGGCATTCATGCTTACAAGAAGAGATAGTGAATAAGGTCATGCAATTTCTTGCTCGTCTTCAATTTCTAACCAGGCTTTTAAATTGGGTTAACCCGTACTGTCAAGAGTTTAATTGTATGGTAGGTGGATGTAACTTTTCACAGCAGGAAACAACTTGAAGACAGATATCTGTGACACGATTACTTTATGCAGGGAATTGTTTCTTAAATGGGACAAACCCTTTGTGTACATACAAGCTGTGTTGCAAAGTTAATGATAAGTTATACATTATACTACATTTTGTGACCTATTTTGTGTATGAGCAGCATCATTTGTTTAGTTTACTTGTTAAGATATTGCATAAACCTTCTGAAAAATGTATATGTAACATACCGTCTACACACAATAAAAAAAAGGTAATTTTTTTTTTGGGGGGAGATTTTGGCAAAATATATTCTATATATTTAGTCAGGCGTATCGGTTGAATAAGTCCAATAAATTTATGTTAACAACGGTTTTAGCGTCCGTTAAACTGTGTTTA
Organism: Saxidomus purpurata; assembly: GCA_022818135.1. Classification (NCBI taxonomy): domain Eukaryota; kingdom Metazoa; phylum Mollusca; class Bivalvia; order Venerida; family Veneridae; genus Saxidomus; species Saxidomus purpurata. The sequence goes on from JAFMSR010000015.1 coordinate 37,614,078, forward strand.
AGGCGGCTTTTCACGTTTAGTCAATCTATGACTACAGCAGTCTTTAGTTTCAGTATAGAGAAGCGAACTTTGATCAAAATTAGAATACCAAATGTCTGTATAATATGACTTTCAATTGTAAGAAAATAACGAACTCGTCCAGTTGACAGCGTAAGAGAGCTCTTTAAAGTGAACGTAAGAGGGATGTGTTTATGCAATTCAGTACAACAAATAAAATACATAAATGCCAGAGAAATTATCCTTCTGATCAATAAACAAGATGCGGGCAAAGAAGTAGCTGAACAGCTTTAATCAAAGATTGGCAATGTGTATTTTCTAATTTAAGAAAATATAGTTACTCCGAGATAAATTACTGATGAAAATACAAATGTGTAAACAAGTGATCAAACATGTTAAATAAAGAACACGTAGACGGGCATCACATGATACACCGATTGCAACGATCGCACAGCAGAAGACATTACAAGAGCACAATTGATGATTTGCATTTGTATAGTTAAAGCTGCTCGCTCTCAGATTTTTGTGAAAAAAAGGAATTTCATCAAACTCTCTGAAAATGGCATATTTTAGAACTGAAAGTCAAATAAAAAGGTTGAAGTATAAATTCCTGTGAAGTATATCTGTAAATTTGAAATTATACCAAATTGTAAAGCGTTACTAACGCTTTTGAAATTCCAATATAAACATATAGTGAAGCGGTGCCGTAAAATCAAGTTCTCCAACATTTTCAACAGATTTTCTCAAATTCCTACTTAGATTTTTACTTATATTGTTGATCCTAGCCATTAGTTTTACATTTTACGTATTAGTTTATCATTGTTGAATTTTTTTTATTTTTTCAACAACCACTATGAGCGAGCAGCTTTAAAATGTATGGACAAATAAACAGCAACATGCTATATCTTACACAGGATGCATTATAACGTCATCAACATTGTAAATCAAGAAACTTAAAGAGATTTATGAAATTTTCTGCGTCATAGTTGCATGTATGTTTCTGAACATTATGTATTCCCTAATGACATTTGATTGACGACTTTGCCACTGACTTAAATGCTTTCAGTTACGAGTTGAAGACGAAGTATCGATCAATGCTACAGCAAGTGAAAAGACCTTTCAGAACTTCTTTATGGCAAATTATGACATTTCTAAATAGTCCCGTGTAAACGCTCAATTTATTGCATAGCTCTTCAAAGTTAATATATTGCATGTAATATATTGCATATTCACAATGACTATATCAATTATTGGTGAAGAATGAGGATAAAACCACAGTAGATACTTTGATCATATTTAGGAAATGGGTTACAACGTAACTGATCTACTTCTGTTTTGTCCGATATAAATGGAAATATATCTAACACATTGGATAGAAATACTTAAGCAATAGGCATATAATTGTCTTACAGAATTTAATACATATTTGTTATAACTATGGCAATGTTCATTATTCTAAGAGAATAAATAATAAATCAAAGTCTTTTTTCGACGTAGTCGTATACTTTTGATTTGAACTTCCGTTGGTATGGACGCGTTGCTAACCAACTTCGTTATAATGTGACCAATCAGAATCTGCAAATTATTGGCTAGCGTTTCGGTACCGGAATAAGCAGTGTACTGCCCGGGAGCCTTCTGAAACACAAAATGTGTATATTTTTTTATATTATAGTTATTTATAATAAATCATGTTGCAAAAAAAGAAAAAACAGAACACGTTATGTCAAGGTTTCTGGACAGTACGAAGATCAACTTTTGTATTCAACGAGGTGTTGTCCGGGGCCGGACATCTAGCGTCATTGATTATTGGCTAGCGTTTCGGTACCGGAATAAGCAGTGTACTGCCCGGGAGCCTTCTGAAACACAAAATGTGTTTATTACGTCACCTACGTCGACCATCTTTTTTTTTTAAAGATATTACTTGTTATAGTTATGATGGTAACTTTGAACGTTAAACATTAATATTACTTAAAACTCGCTTTCAAATACAAGATCAGTGTATGCAAAGTAGGATAACAGGCGTTAACACAAGGTACAGTGTCATAAACGATTTCTGTTGTTTTTTTTTCTGATAAAGGGTTCTAGCTCACCTGAACCGAAAGCAGCAAGAATGAGTGAAACGATCATTAGCCATAATGTCACATTGTGTTCTTGTGTGTTAACAAATACTGAGACTGTCTGAAGAACTGCACAGCGTCTTTTTGTTGTCTACATGTTTTTCTAAAGAAAAATATCTCCATATCTGTTCCATTTATAGACCACTGTTATTCGCGATTTCATTGATTTCTTACCAAGTCTGTGATGACAACGGAATTTATGTTCCTACAGTAGTTATCTTTGCTTAAAGTGGTTTTAAGTGTACCGTTAATTTGCGTTTATACCGGTGAGTAACGTCAAGACATCAAATGCCAGAAAAATCATCTAAATAGTGTGTGGGCGAAGAACAGAAATAACTTGATTCCGCAATATGCACTTTTTATTTAGAAAATATAGTCACTCCAAGTAATACTAGTCACGGAAATAAAAGCATGCTAGGAAAGCAATAGCAACGGAAGAATAGACGTAAAAAAACCAATTCAGTTGGCTGATCTTACCATTTAGTTGCAAGCTTCGTTATGCAGAAAACATGTTGAAATAATGTGGTAAAATTACATTTAAAGTTTAAAGTTTATTTAGTTTATTTAAGTCTCACTTCACATGATTCAAAATATCACAGACTAAAATATAAACGCATACTATCATGCAAACCTTTCTATACAGAAATATGACAGATTATATGACAATAATAAGACAAATATTCTCAACGAAACATTTGTCAGCTTATGAAATTAGTAATGTTTGCATTCATTAGTCGCCGGTGGGAAACCGGCGACTATATTTGATACGATTTAGGATTCTTCAGCCGGTAGGAGTAAAATGTATGAACTTGTTACAATTTTGTTCTGACATCTTAACATTGATTGTTTGAAACAAAAAAAAACTATTTTAAAAATCGCGAAGGAAGTTGAAGTTCGCGCTAAAATTGGCCCTTTTAATTAAGCTAAAATTGGCCCTTTTAATTAAAGGGGAATAACTGTTTAAAATGTGAAAAATAATGACGCTCCCCAGACCGGTGTTTACAGTATCTTATACCAAGAGAAAAGATCCGCCTGGCGGTGTAACAGCGTCGCAGGAAAATAACAACAACGATGAACATGAACACTCTTTCAGAAACGAAGTAGGTATGCATAAGTTAATATTTCCATAGCCAAAATAAATATCGATTTCAGCTTGTTTTGTTAGATTTAGCAGTAATTTCGGATTATCGTTTGTTCGGATACTTCACTCACGTGTCAATGCACTGGAAAAAATTAAATGGTACCTTTGAGTTTAATGTGCTTCTTATTTAATATTGACACGAAAGACCCATTTTTGTTATTCACAGGTCAAGTTTTATAAATTAAATAGTAAACAAATCTGCACCCCACCACTAGGGTCTGGTTAATTTAATCAATTTCACAATACACCTGTACTATAATATTATTTATTTTTGACCAATGATAATGTATATATTTTACATATAGTATACGTTTTATATATAGTTACCGGCGACCTTTGATGCTTTGCATCAATGGTTTTCTTGTTTGTGTTTGATGTCCATTCTAAACTATGGGGAAACTGCTTTTAAGTTTTTAGAATTCAATTAGACACAAAAAATCATTTTATTCGCCCACTCCAAAAATTGTTATGTCATAAAGAGAAGATGATTCCTTTAGAACAACTCAAACGATCTTCTTTATATCCAGTGGTCAAAGAAATTTAAGTTCATGAAAATGTTTACCCCTTATTAATAGAAAATCGAATTTCAGAAATGAAGCCACAAAGGTGTCGCTATTTTACTGATACAAGTATATTCCTAAAATTGTTTTAGGTCGGGATATCGGTTAATTAAACATACTTGTTAAAATGACATTCATTTATTTTAATCACGAATATAAGACCATTGTTTATTGGTGCAGCAGAACTGTGATTGTTATTTATTCCCTATGGACATTTAACTAATGACTTAGCTAAGTGTTTACATGCATTCAATTGCGAACACTAAGACGAAATATTGATCAGTCCATGCTTAACAAGCAAAACAGACACATCTAAACAGATGTGACGTCTTTATGACTATCATCAATACAGTTTTGATGTTTTAGTTTAATTTCTCAATCTCTTGTGCAGCTTTATTTGCTTCTTACATGTAACAACGCCTTTAGTCATATCCATTCAGTGTCTACAAAGTTAAAGAACGTTCGATGGTGTACTCCTTTATGATGTATACAAACCGTTGCTAATATTTTTAGTATTTTGCTATTACCGAATGCAACTAAAACTGCACTGCATTATATTGAACTTTTGATCAAAACCAATCTTTTAACGCAACAAAACTTTGATTGCATATTTTGTGTTCAGGATTGTTTGCTCACCTGGACCACAGTGAACGAATAGAGTTGAAGTTTTAAGAGGTTGTTCACGCGCTATTTGATTCTATGCTATGTTCTAACACACGTTCGTCATAATGTCGTTTTAATCATGTTAATTGCTTGCTTACGTTTTCTACGACTTTCTCAACTAGTTCAAATTAATTAAACTTTCGCAACCTACATTTTAAGCAAAGCAACAGTACTCGGGACAACAGAGCGAGTAATCAAGAGAGAGAGAGAGAGAGAGAGGAGAGAAAGGAGAGAGACGATAGAGAGAGAGAGAGAGACGGGGCAGGGAGAGGGGAGGGAGAGGGGGAGATAAAAAGACAGACATTAAGAGAGATAAAAAGAAAGGGAAAATAATAGAACTATATTCGAAATTGTTTGTTTGAAACTGGTTAAGACAAGTTAATTGCTAAAGACAATTGCAGTAATTTTGCAAATGCTTTTTAGTGTACTGTTGTTCAATATACAATACATGTATAACGGAGAGCTGTTACGTGCTGATAATTTCAATATCCGAAATGGCTACAAATGTTTGTTTAAAAACCCAAGTTTATTCTACGAAACGTTTCGTTTTAGACGAAAAATAGATAAAAGATCAGTGTTTTAAAGGGGCACTCCCTACATCTAGCAGATTATATTCTCGAAACACAGATTATGTGTTCAATGAACGCAAATGATAAATAAATGCAATTTCAAAGAAGAACCTATGGCGAAAAATGACTCATTTTACCACAATTAATCAAAATAGAGGATTTCTGTAATAAATCGCATCAACCCATTAATTCTTCCAAAGATTATATTACTTATGTTTTGAAAGTGATTAAGTTTGATATCAGTTATAGGGTATGTCCCTTTAAAGGCACAATTAATGGCTGGATGCGATTTATAATCTATGTTTCGAGAATATAATTTTCTAGATGTAGAGAGTGTCCCTTTAAAGACATATTGTACACCTAGAAATGATTTCGAACGTTTTAAATTAGCGGTTTTTATGTTAGTGTCTTTCAACTATAATATTAAATAGCCGCGAATAACACTGACATGATAAAATCGCGAATTTTTTTAGCTCCAACTTGAGATAATGGGACTGTACCTTCACATGCAGTGAAACCACCATTTACATCCTCATTGAGGTTTGTGTGCAATATTTTTGATGTGCACACATTTTATTGTTGCAAAACATACAACTAGTTTGGCAGATCGCAAGACTTGCATAATTCGAGTTTGGAACACAACGTGGAATACATCATCAATCTTGTACACTAACCGATATGTTGTATAATACTAACCGGTATGTTGTATAACACTAACCGGTATGTTGTATAATACTAACCGGTATGTTGTATAATACTAACCGGTATGTTGTATAATAATACAATTTATGTTCACTAAAAATCAAACGGTCTGAGGCGATATTTGAACTTCTTTTTTTAAAATGACAGAATCTACTTATTTTTCGCGATCGTTAGCTCCTGCGAAAGTTCAAAGCCGCGAAAATGTCTAGTATTTGAAAAATGCTAAATACATTATACTCGAAAGTTTCTAGATACCCAGTACTGACTTTCATTATTTACTTCATTCACATAAGCAAACATTCTTGAATGTTGTACATAATGATGAAATGGTTCTGAATCAAGTTTCTGAAGTGGTCAGAGATGGTTTTATAGCAGTGGCTTTAAAAACCTTAGACATATAGCTATCGGCTATACACTTTAGACATGTAGCTATCGGCTATACACTTTAGACATGTAGCTATCGGCTATACACTTTAGACATGTAGCTATCGGCTATACACTTTAGACATATAGCTATCGGCTATACACTTTAGACATGTAGCTATCGGCTACAGACATGTAGCTATCCTATGAGAAGTATTATTCATTTTCAAAAAAAGTATTTACTTTGATAAATAGGGTCATAACAAAATGTTCAATGCGAATGAAACTACATGTCAATATAAAGTATATCTATAAAGATATCATTATTCAAATAATTTTATCAGAAGCCACTCAAAAATACACCTACACACTTCTTTATTTAACATGGGTTACAAAAAGCAGAAATTTACATCGTTTTTCTAACATAGGTTATCCAAGCTGCATATAGATTTATATAAAGATATTTTCAATTGGAATGAGCCATACACGTTTTATTGTCCAGTGGTGCAGTTTAAGATGGTCCTTTTTTACTCGGGTGAGCGTTATATAGACCCATTTGTTCGTTCGCTTCTAAAGGACTAGGGTCCACTCCCGAATCAAGCCAAATAAACTGTGTTCTTCGGAAGGATGACACATTCCATACATGACCCTGCACACCCAGCAGTGAATAAGTACATGTAGTAGCGCTATATTATCGCTGCTTTGCACGTTGTTTGTGAGTTTCTCTCTACTTATCTCTCATAATTGTCGTGTGCTTCCATGATTTCTATAACTAACTTTTTTCCTGTGATAGCGCCTACATGTGATTTTTATATAACATCAGTGTGAAAATCCCGTGATAACTACCTGATAATATGATATTGTAGTAAACAAAAAAACTTTTTTGTCAATGTATTTAGAATATCGTCATCGTTATGAACATAGATACAATCAGTTATTGCGTGTTATATCACAGACTTACTCCCACCACAAAATCCAAAGCTTTTAATATTAAAAACAGAAATAGATTTGCAATTTCTTTAATGGCGCACGTTTAAATGAAGCATGCGCTTAATTTCCGCTCATTTAATCAGGGAAAAGGTTGTATCGATGCATTGGTATTTTATAATTGACAAATCCATACTGAATTTCATTTTGAACACTTGTCTAGCTGTGCCAAGAAAAATATCATTTTTTCAAATTGGAAGTCTCCCTAATCCCTCATTTATTTCACTCATGTCATTTTCTCGTTATTTGTGAACTGTTTGTGAACATTATTTCAAGGACATACATTTTATGGACTGCGAAACGCCAAAACGAATACGATTTGCAAAGAAAGGAGTTTAATAGTAAATATACTGTATTTGCCAATTATATTTGGTAAGCAAAGTAACAAGTTTCTTTTTCAGTCTTGCAACTGACATTAGTCAGTCTGAAACTAAAGTAACCATTGTACATGTAGCCTGTAACAGGCTAGTGTACATTGAAACTTTGTCGCAGTGTATCGTGCATATCACCTGGACTATGAACTATGTTCGTGTAGTCAGCCTCAGTGGTCGAGTGACTTCAAATCATTGCAGCTTCTCATCGATTGAAGGTCACAAGTTCGAGCCATGTGACCGACCATGCCTTTATGATCTTTATGGAAGTTGGCAGTGTCTTACGAACGATAGGGATCTAGTACTGATTCTTCCCAGGAACGACAGTTAGGTAAAATGTTCGCCAGGAACGACAGTTAGGTAAACTGTTCGCCAGGAACGACAGTTAGGTAAACTGTTCGCCAGGGACGACAGTTAGGTAAACTGTTCGCCAGGAACGACAGTTCGGTAAACTGTTCGCCTGTAAAAATGACCGAAATATGGTTGAGACGGGCGTTAATCTCATAACAACAACAACAACATCTATATCCGAGGACTGTATTTCTATTTTACTAGCATTACATTTTAACTTCACTGGCCTTAATACAAACTTATAGAGCACAAATCACGGTCACGTCTTCCTCGAAAACATTAAAGCATTAAGGCAAAATAGTTAAAGGTTTTAACAAGATTTGTTAGTAAACATAACATTCCCGTCTGCAATTATTTCGTAAAAAGAAACATGCGTCTGTTTGTTAAGATGTCAAATGGGAAAGAAATGGGAAACTGGGAGTAATTGTGAAACTTTTATTGATTCCAACGCCTACCTTATATTCAGAGACTGATTCCGTTTCATTGTAACTACTGCTCAAATCACATCGACTCTTAGACCTACCTCTTTCTTTTATTACCCTTTTAGTTATCTTGCTGTATGTTTATGGCATAATGTCTATTTCCCGACGATAAATTAGTTCCATATTCATCCCATAGAATAATTAACATTTGCTTTTCATGGCCACTAGAATATCTAGTTTAAGACTGATAACCATAAAGTGGGGGAAAACATTCAAATATAAAAAGAAAGGTTTTAATCTGATGTGATTTATTCACCTGTAAACCACTGTTGTTGTCTTTTCAAACCAAAAAAAAAATGAAGCTGTTTACTAGAACCTTTCCATTTTCTCTTGTATCAAGATTTGCTGTCTCCGTAGTTCTGTAATGCCAGAAGTTTCCAGTGTCGCCCCTGTCATGCATACTATGTGTAACAGTATCATGTTGATGGTTGTTACGGATGTACTTTGTATACGTACAGTGAACTCCGTTTATAACGAATCTTGGGTACATTTAAATTTGTTCTTATTATATCCGGCGTTCGTTATATCCATATAACATTTTCATATGAAATAAAGAAATAAAGAAACTCGGGCAGAGAAAATCTGTTCCTTATATCCAGATTTTCGCTATATCCGGGGTCGTTATATACGGAGTTTACTGTATTTACTGCATGGATTGTTGTATTTAATGAGAAAAAGGCTTTTATATAATATAGTTCTTCAAACTGTCATACACTGAAACTTGCATTGTTTCTTAAATAACCACGGTTAAACTTATGTTTGCAGAACAAATGTCGGTTGTCTTCTGGCGTCGAGTAATCCGCTGTAAATTCTTGCATTATAAGATAAAAGAAATTGTCTAGCGTAAGGTAGCTTAACTTCATAAAACAAATAATTAAGCGCAACGCGTGTAAACGATTATTTAAAATTGTCACATAGAGTACAAGACTGATACCGTTACAGTAAAATAAATGAAAAAAGGAACTAATAAACACGTGATTACAGATCATTAAATAGATACCGAGATTCTAAAAATAAATCACAGTTTACTAATTATTTACACACGGGAAATCAATTCTTGTCTGGTTGTACATTGTACCAGAAGACGTTCCCCCTGGGAGATTACTTGAGACGTGAAAGTATGGTTTATGGTTTCCTGAGTAAGTTATTAACCACAGGGCGAAACCTTTAGACCAGTTCACATAAATTCTACTGATATACACGCCATAATATGCGGAATGGAATTCCATCAAATAAATGTAGTGTAACTGATAATTATGAAATTAATGCTTCTAAATTGTAGTCTGAGCCCGTAATACCGTGACGTCATGAGAGTTTGAAATAAGATCTCACGATCTTTGTTGCGGTAGATTATAGCGTTTGTTTTTAGTAGCGTGATTTTGTTGTCAAACATTTCAACATTTGAAATTCAAATTATTATCAGGGCTCATTTTGTCGGTCTTGTATGTAGTTCTACCTTTTACAATAATTTAGTTATAATTACAGTATGCTAAATATATGTCCATAGACTTACATTATAAGGTTTACGACCAGCGCGACTACCCAAACTCTCACCGACTGCTGAAATGCATTTTATATTGCGGAATTATCTTAGGCTAACAATAAACTAGCAAAATTTATATATGTTATCTAATACTTTATACCATTAATTTAGAGCTGAATGTCACCACCCACAGTTCTGGTGCACTTTTAGTGGTCACCGACAAAAAATGTCAGTATTTCCAAATATATAATATTTCTGTTGTAGTTTATATCCAGATTTTTCTCTTCCCATTTCATTCGTGGTCAATCATACAACGTTAAATTCAAAGACTGAACTATTTCCGTATGCATCCACTTATTTTCAGGGTCAATCAGCAATGAAATGCATAGTGTACGTCCGCATGTTCCCTAGACAAAATAGCCTGCTTCCGGTTCTCACCTATTTAGCATGCTTATACCTTAAGGGCACTAATCTAAAGTTTACTATATCAACACTTGGGAATGAACTACAACAAGTCGTATTTCTGTTAATTGTTGCTAAGCAATGATTTATTTCATGACTTGAACTTACGTAGTATTGAAAATAGTCAGGATACAATTGAGGTATTTATCTTTGCATGTACGCACTTATTTACGTTTGAATGACTAATTTTCGCCGTCAGTTCTATTGACGTAAATAACTAGGAGGCAAGAATTTACAACAGTAATTCTAGATGCCAATGAAGCAGTAAGCCACCTGATAGGCTGTCGTGTTTAGATCTTACGGAACGATTTGCAGAGACCGCATATAAATCGAAGACTATTTGCGAACAAATACATCTAGTAATATTGCCAAATAACTTTAGTTGAAGGCAAGAACAACAAACAAAAATAGTTGTGATTTTATTGTTATAGACATTGTTTATTCTGCTTTGTCTCTTAAAGTTATGGCTTGATAATAACAGTTATATGAGATTGGTTCAAACAAACGGGCACCGTATGGATATCAATTTTGCCTTTCCGGTGTAATTGGATTGTTTGCGGTGTTTCCTGAGTAGAATGGCAACACAAAATAGTTTTTACTTACCGCTTAGAGAGAATGAAAATCTTATTTAAGCACAGAACACGTTTTTTCCGGAATAATAGTTCAAAAGTAAAATAGAAAACTTTAATTATTTTCAGTTCCAAGATGATTTGTCGTTATGAAAAAGAATCAAAAGTATTGTTGTTGTTTTTACTTCAGATCCAATGTCAAGATGAGGTCATTATTTCCCCACCTGATTAGTGTCTTGGTGCTGCTCACGATTTCTTCCTTGTCCGAGTGTATCCGAATTCGGCGTTCTGGCGTTGCTGGTTATGACGACCCATACGGATTAACGAACGCCTTCAGTGAAATGGACAGACCCAGGAGAGCCGATTATAAAACATTATTACGAAAACGCGTCTTGGAAAATGATGATTCTTACTTTAACCCGAACGCAGGCTCAAATTTAGATATAGATCCTTTGGATTACCTTAGGGCATCGCGCTACAGTGGTGATTTAGGAGGATATTTATCTGATTACCCTATCCAGCGTTCTTTGCCGTCGTATGACGCTTTGGAGAGGTACCCGTTACCCTTGTCGTACAGAGAATTTAATGATCGCGGATACGGGCCACACAAACGAACGGCATATAAACCACACAGAGTAGTTCCAACTTTAGACGAACTTAGGACTATCTTCGGGGAAGCAGACGTACCTATGAAACGGTTAGCGGTAAAACGCCAAGAACCTGCAAAAGAGACTAAGCAAAGCTTTGATCCCAAGGAAGCTGCTAGTGAAAACATTGACAATATGAAAAACAAAAAAGATTTGGCAAAGGAATGGGAAAAATTAATCAACGCAGCAGAACAACTTACTAAGGACAATGTTAAAACTGAGACTGTAAAAGAAACATCAGAGCAAGAAATTGATAAAGAAGACCTAGGTAATGAAGATGTTTTAAGTAAATCTGAAATTGACGATGATAATGATGACGCCTTTGAGAGTATCGAAAATGCCGAAACAAATGATGACAATTCAGAGTCTCCTGTAGAAAATATAATTGAGGAAAATCAGGCTCAAAGTAAATCAAAACGTGCATCCAGTGTAGGCGACTCCTCAGACTACGTGCTAGGACTTCTTAAAGACATATCTGACTTAAAACGAAGACTTTACGCACAGGAAATGCTTCAAGATTTACAAAGTCGTGAAAATGATTACTTAGCAAATGCCCTAAAGTACGCTACAATGGACCAGATAAATGAAGGCGACCAATATGTAATGAATGAATACAATGATATTGAAAAGGCTACAGAAACCGAAGAGTTGATACAACAATTGTCTGAGGGTAAGTGTATTATATGAATTTGTTTTGAGAAACTAACGTTTTTTAATCTCCGCACTCTTAACAAAAGTCGGGTGAACTTTTATTGGTAAAAGCTTATGAAACACTATACAAGATCACTTCAGTAAAATTCGCGTTGCAAAGAATATACATTCCTCAAAATTTAGAGAATTACATTGGGGTATAGGAAGAAGTCTTCACAATAGTTATTTCATGTTTAACTGAACATGTACTCAAAGTTTCAGTCAAGCAACAAAGTTACCAGTGAAATGACATGAAATATGAAATTATAAAGAAATCTTGGATATAACACGGCGTTTTTAATGAACCGTGTGTATATGAATACATATATATAATGACTTTCTTACTATAGATGTAATGTTTTACTGTTTTATTAGGTCTTGAAGCAGAAGATAGTTCAGACGATGAGGGAAGTGATACAGCGTTAGACGAACTAATGGAACCAGGTAATCAGACAGAAGTAGGTAGAGGATGTCATGATTAAACTGTGTGCTTTCAGGGTCACTAGTGTCAGATATAGATACGTATTTTATGTGAGCAATTGTTTTGTATTACGAATCTAACAGAACGTTAGGCCTACGTATAAAACTGCATGTAATGTTTTAACAATGTATTAGAATACCTCGGAAAACCCGGAGATGGTAAGCGGGAGCACGGAGTGATCAATTCTTATGCTGCAGCTGTATAATTTTAAAGTTAAAGATAAGAGGAAAGACATGTAGTGTAATGAAAACGAATAAACAACGTACTTAATAGCACGAAAGTATCTCAAAACGCAAGGCTGTGTAAGTTTTGTAGCATCTCTTTTAGATGGTTGTTGACAAATGTCGAATCTAATTGTTTTTTCAGAGGTGAAAAGAGCTGATGAAAATACAGGAGACCAGTGGTTAGAGAAGCCAGTGAACGAGAATGTGGGGTTTGGAGCTTTGCTGGAAGGTAAACCTACCTGTCACAATAGGTTCTTAGTCAATAATAAGATATTTGAGAACCTGTCTCAGCGTCAAATTGTACTAACTGTGTAAAATATAAGTGAAAATAATGAAATAATGAAAAATGGAAGAATTTGACATGTTGTAAAACCTACTTTAAAGTATGTTACATATTTCGGTAATCCATTACAAAGTTCTTACTGAAACCTTCTACATATAGAATGGGTCGTGTTGCCATGAAACCTGAAATTACAAAGGGGTTGGTTTACTTAAGGGTGGAAATTGCACAACGTTAAATCTCATAAAAATTTAGTGCTGACGAAAGCTTAGCAAATGAGCGCTCAAATTCATTTAAAACTGTTGTACCATTTTCACTTCTAAGTAAACCAAGTCCTTTAGTTTACACTATGCAAACCTATATGTCTGACCCCTTTATACTTTTTTGGAAATGTTTCAATTAGACACAATACAGAAATACCATAGTACTTAAACATATTATTTTATGATTCATTTAAACCATGTGTGCTTAAGGCACATGGTTTAAGAGCCAACTATTAGGGAGTAAAATGAATAGCATTTATTAAGTGTACTGTTAAGAATGGCATTGTATTCTCAATGACGAAACGGGTTAGTATATTTAGTGTTCTGTTTAGAACACTGAATAACATGTGAAATATATAAGATTATTTCTTCAATTTCTCGGAGATGAATATAAAAGGTTGCTTTTATTATTCACAAGTTTTCTTAAATTTTCATTTTATGTCAGTAAAACAGGTTTTCGTGTGCAGGGCTCATTTATATATACAGTAAACTTCGTATATAACGATTGCGCATATAGCGAAAATCCAGATATAACGAACAAACTTTCTCTACCCGAGTTTTTTGTTCTATCTTTATTTCATATGAAAATATTGTGCGGATATTACAAATTCCGAATATAAGGAACGCGTTTAAATGGTCCCATTGAGTCCGTAATAAACGGAATTTATTGTATACAGAAGGTTTACTGAAAAGAAAGACTTCATACACCTCTTGGATCTTCTGAATCACTGACTCCGAACGTCATTATCGGGTTTATTGACGTCATTGACACTTTTAGTGTTTTGACTCCCGACAAATATAACGAGTAGTAGCCTAGCACCTCATGTAATATAAGATATTTTACCAACCAATAAATGTATCATTTTATGTAAGTAAATAATAGCAAGTGTTTGTATGACAAACACACCTTTGGTGAAATACATAAGAGGTGAAATTTCATTCGCAACCTCGGTAGCACAAATTCTCGTGCCTCGTAGAATAATTCGATCTCGTATTTCGACTGTTTATTTCAAGGGTTTAGTGTAATTATCAAGAATGATGTGCTACATCTTTATTGAAAGAACTACAAGTTTGCTACATTGTTGTACTAACTATATAAGATGTCTTTCGAGATTTAATAGAAAATAGTTTCTATGGCTATGGAAGTTTTCAGTGTCCGCTTGTCATATCAAACAGATAACAATAATAAACTGCATTTACCTGTGTAATTGATAAATGTAGTGGGAGTAACCATAGCAGAATAAAAACAAAGCAGTTTTCTGTAATGACAGCACAGTTTGTGTTCACGAGCCGATGATATCGTCTAACAAAAACAAAGCCTGTTGCACTTTTTTCACACCTTTATAGATGGAGATCAGAACGATGAATTAGACGACGAAGACTTTGTTGGATCAGAGAGTCCAATAGATATACCATACCCAGATGATGAGTTGGAAGACGATGATGAAGAAACGGCAGTTGCGGAAATAGCTAACGAAGAAAATGAAGAGGAAAATTTGAGTAAAGAGAAATATATACACATATATAGATATGTGAAATGTGGCTATCGTATGAATATACATATGTATGCGGGCTACATTTTTGCATTTAATTCAATTTTATTTTCAAAGAACCAAAAACATTACAATTATGCCATATTATTATTTAATTTATTTTTGTATTCTTTCTTCAAAAAAATGAATAAAACAATTATTTCAAATATATCAGTTGTAGAATGCCTGTGATAAATCAGAACGTTCAGAAAGCTGCTATAAAATCTTAATAGGCATGGATTAATTCAATTTTATTTTAATACGTGATATTCTTGCAGAGGGCCAGGAATATCTCCTAGCTAACTTGATCAGCAATCTATCTCCCGGAACACTTGAGCGTGTCATTACAGATCTGGAAGAACGAGAGGAAGAAAATGGTATAAATCTCAGATAGCCTATTTTCATGATTCACAATTTTCAAACTGAAAAAGGCCAACATGTTTTACAGCTACTTATTCTAGAAAACATATGATCTAGACAATTGCAATCTTATATATAGTTTCAGAAATTACTTTCACAGTTTCCGACATGAAGTTCTAGAAATATCGATCATAGAATTCCGACTGCAGCATTTGTCAGGAAATATGTCACCAATTTAATTGAAATGCAAGTAAAATAATAAAAAAAAACAATTATATCTAACTGTAGGATTGTTGATAATAAACGCCAAACGTAATTTGCAAAATCATTTATATCTAAAGTTAACCAAATGTACGTTAAAGCAAACCAGCGAGATATTGATAAATCAGCTGTAGATGTATGTTAATACAAAGCTCTATTGTATTTAATCTGAATTTGGTATTTTGTGCGTAAAATTAAGTTACGCTTTTGTCGCAAAGGTACTTTCTTAAATGTCATGGATGGTTTTGAACGAGGCTCGGCTTATAATGTATGAATGTGAAACCCGTAGATTTCCCGTGTCATGATTTTGGTGTTATAAATACAGTCCTCGAAATAAGGTGTACAGAAATACTATACAGCACGTAATTAAACCAATTAGGGTTCCATTACTTTCACATATAAAGAAAGAAAACCAAGTTTACAAAAAAGGGGATCCAACTTTTTATACAAGCATTTATAAATACATACACTAACATGAACCAAACGTCCTAAACAGTAAATGCTTTACTTTAAGTTTTATAAAGGAAATACATCTGCACAACATGACACAACCTGCATGAAACAGTGGGGAAAATGGTGAACTTCAGAAGAACGCATTCAGTTTTATGCCATTTTCAGGTATTTGTGCTCCTGTACTGGAGTTGTCTCAGAACTGTGCCTTTGCTGACGCGAAAGGAATACCAATCGATGCCGAAGCCAGGAACTTATGCGTTCGTCATCAGCTCTGTTACACATGCGTAAGTATACCCTGTCTAAGTCTCGGTGGCCGTTACCTAGGTAACAGCTTTCATTATGTAACTCTTAGAGACTTTATCTTCTGCTCTCATATAAAATTTGAAATTATCATATTTTAAGAAAGGCAAAATTTATTTGATAAAATTATAGGAAAATTATATAATTCAAAATAATAAAAATATTATCATTTAACTTAGGAAAATATTTTGCACAGAACGTTTGAGATCCTGGTAGTATTATATAAGTGTGGGGATCAAACTGGTACAATGAATACTCCAGAGTGCTAATTCTTTCGATGCCAAAGGACAAGATTATTTATTTCCTGTCGTTTCAAAGGCAGTCAGTATCTTTTCAGACCGCAAATGAACAAGTTGTAATTATAAAGGAAATGAATCAGACATTATCTTATTTCTGCGGTAACTATATGGTTAGACCAGTATTGGTGTGTTAAATGAGCGAGGAAAGATTGCTGTGTGTTGCTGAATATTTAGACAGTTTAACTTATAATGATGGAAAAATAATGCACGAAACACGAGTTGGTCACAATTCATGTACATTTTGTATCGGGTAATTAATAAACTTTACTGTAGACTACTTTACGGCATGCAGTGAAAGAGTTACAATTAGGCGCATTTATGTTCTGAAGTAGATCGAAATTTAGTGTGTTTAAAATCCAAATGGAATGTTAAAAATAACCATAGTAATTCCTCCAATGTAGCAAGAGCGACTTTATCAACAGACTTAAAAACAAATGGGAAGATTGTCTGCCACGAAAGTAGAAAAGAAACTGCAGATTTCACGCATCCTTGCGTGAACGAAACGACGTCAATTTTAAAATTGTTAAAAGAAAGTATCAGTGAGAACTAAATTGAACAGATCTATACAGAAATGCAATTTAATTTTCAGGGATCTGCGCTTGACATTTCCCCAGACAGATGCGATAATGGATACAAAGGCACAGTTATCGCAGAATGCGAAAATGACGTCAAATGTGTACGTGCTGCAGCATTTTTCCTCCATCTTATGACGTCACGCTATCACACGTTTGAAGAATATAGTCCACAGCAATGTAGAAATCCTTGTGTTGCAGATTTTATCTACGGCGTGTAACAAAACAGACCAAGATTTGGTTATAATTTAAGATTTTCAAAGATTTAAGATAATTTACAGTTCGTTTAGGATAAAGTGACAGTGACGAAATAGATATATGCGTACACAGACGTTTACAACAATTACATGAAATGTTCACATTGCGTTACTAGTTGCAATAATCGTTTTTTGCTCACAAGACGTTAAGCTTTGGAACACAAGACGTTAATCGTTTGTACATGTCAATTAACGCTAAGAGCACAAGTTGCACAAAGTTAAGCGTTCAGTAATAAACATTACATTTAACAATGAGAAGGAAAAATGTGACCCTTACAAAATGTACATTACCCAATGAATTTACACAATACTATTGGACTCTTCTCTTACCTCACTGTCGCATTATCATAAATGATTTGTACAGATCTATTTATTTTGTCATGCTATTACTTTCAAATTTGATCTTGTACAATAATTTCAGAAATATTTATTTTTCTCCGGTAGGTCTTATATATATGTGTTGATAAAATCGTAGAAAGAATATTTAATATAACACATGTCTTAGGAAAAGGTATACAGGCCGTGACGTGTACACATCACACACGAAGATGGGTCTAATAATTGTTTATTATGATTCATTTGAAATTTGGTCGTTGTCTGTGAATGTACCACTGTTGAAATTTTTATAAACATCTTTCATCAGTCAGTCATATTCCTGAAGATAATTGAATATAAGATCATTTTTCAACCTGCTTCCAAACATTTCGTAACATCACACGCAATCTATAAATATCACCAAAATTGTTATATTGTTTTAGAAAGGGAAGCAGTCTATTATAATGGAAGTTATCAAAGAAGTTTTTTTTTAGATTTACATGGAATAATTACTGAATATTTATTGTTAGAATCTTTTATTCTCATTTAAATGAATTCAGTTTATATGTAATGAAGTTTCTGCAGATGTATATGGGCAGCTACCGAAGTTTACTTCCGGTAGATTCACAAGTATTTGGAAGAGTAAATATCGTCCCACATCGCATTAGTCGTAGAAATAAAAAGCACTGAAATAAGCTTGAAATTCAAAAATTGCACAGCAAAATGAGAGGCAATCATATTGATACGTTTACGGCTAATGAGTGTTAATTGTTCACATAAACAAGAAATTTTTATTCTTGCATGGCAACAAAATGAAAGTGCATGCGTCTTTCAAAATACATATCTCCATGCGCTACTTATTCCATTTTTTAATCGTTTAAAGTACTGTGCGAGGTCAAGATAAGAGTCAATGCAGAATCCTTTTGTGGCTCATGCATATGTCTGAGCTATTCCTCTCTTATTTTAGTAATATCAACATACTGTGAAATTAGAATTTATGGGAATATACGAAACACAGTTTTTGCCAACAGTGAGAAACACTTCTAACAGATTTGATTATATTTATAGTAATAGTTCACTTCTGTACATTCCAAACGTCTCTTGTTTTCTTAAAATGGTGATAGATTTGACGTTTAATGATTGACAAGAAAATATATGGTGACTTCATCTTCCCAAGCGCATATGTATTCATACAATACAGGTTGTTTTATTAAGTATATTTACTGTTAAATTACAACTCTATTTATACTTCTGTATTTAGGTATTTATATCCCAATACGTTTTCTTCGATTTTGTCCATATACAAGTACTGTTTTATAAATATTTGACAACCGTTTGAATTTTCTGTTGGGTTGTGGTCAGATAGATGCATCTGCATGTATTAACCTATAAACTTTCTGGTCATCTTTGGCTATATAACTGCTGTACTGTTGTCTCGAGTCTCTTTTCACAGTATACATGTACAAATCAAATGAAAGAAGTATCAATTCTTGCATTAAGGTTCTATTTTATTTATTCTAACGAGATCGTGTAGGTTTGACAATGTACTGCCTGGGTTTTGTATTTTGTACACCACTACTTTAATTATCATCTCTCTGATGAAAAAAGAACCTCTGAGTTCAAATTCTCATTTTTCTATAGATAATGAGTTGGTTAATTAGAACAGGGGCGTTACATAGATTGAGTGTCTAACAAACCGTTGGCAGCAATATTTTGGGACTGTTCTAATTAACTTATGCATTAAAATTAGTTAATGAAACAGGTGTCAGAAAATATATTCAATTACATGTATATTATCAAACAATAACAAGGAGTTGATTGTGTTATAAGTATTTATTTTCACTAAGACTTAATTAAACGGTCAATAATGATAAATGTGTCAGCACAAAGGTACATGTACATGACAGACAAGACATGTGATAATCATGCCGAAACAAGGTATTTCTATCTTGGCATACTTTCCTGCATACTAAACATTAAAAAAATTATTTCAAAACTGATTGAGATAGAGTGAATGTTTTAAATGGTTTGTTTGCCTGAGATGAGCTCTTTGTTTCTAGTAAATGTTTGAATGGATATAAGTATAGATAATGTTTGTCCGTACTGTTATGCTGAATCTAGAAACATGCACGGTTACCGACAGGAGTCTTTATGATTTGCATAGAACTGTACGGATTAATATTGTACTGAAATGGTTCGTGGTTATAGCTTTCTTCGTAATTCGAGGAACAATGAGCTACGTGTATCAGCATAGTTACTAAAGAATTCGTTCTAAGGACTTAAGAACGAGAGATTACGTCTTTTAAGTTGGACGACAAATAAAGTTGCCGACTTAACGTGGCCGTACGAACCAATTAGAGTCTTTGGCAACTTTGATTTTTTGTTGGCTTTGTGCGAATAAAATATTTCTACACTGTTGAGTAATAATGTGAATGTTTTAAATAAGAGCGAGTGTTGTGTGTGAATCTTGCTGTTCGAACGGAACCCACCAAGTTTTTCAGCTAAATTATATATACACGTGCATGTTGTTATATATCGATATTGTGTAGATTGTTCATAGTAAACTCACCGTGTTTCGGC
Source organism: Saxidomus purpurata (assembly GCA_022818135.1). Classification (NCBI taxonomy): domain Eukaryota; kingdom Metazoa; phylum Mollusca; class Bivalvia; order Venerida; family Veneridae; genus Saxidomus; species Saxidomus purpurata. The sequence goes on from JAFMSR010000015.1 coordinate 37,634,409, forward strand.
CGTGAATGGCAGACAAGCAATATTTCAATTGTTTCTAAATAGCAATATAGCGAATGGCTCCCTGGTATCAAACGGAATTTGAAATAACACAACTTCTGATTTTGAGTATTAATGAACCGTTCTAACAAGATTTTATGTGTATATGTTATAAGTCTGTATTACAGGAATAAGCAAATTTATTGCGAGGAAGCGTCAGCCAACCGAAGCATTAAGTTTGTTTATTCCAGCAATATGGACCTTTAACCGGCTTACAGTTTGTTCCATCTATACAGACGATATTTGTATTGCAATATAAATAGATTTTGGGCCGAGCTTAGCTCTATGATGCACAGTCGCACTTATTGGCAAAATAAGTGAACTAATTATGGAGTCAATATGGAGAATACAATTTGCCTTTTTGAATGAAATGAGGACATTTGATTGGACCGGAAAGTAGGACAAACTGTAATATGAAAAGACTGCAAGAAGACGAAAAGGATTAAACTGAAAATGCCAGCGTAACCGATTGACGACAAACAGCGATCGTTTTAAAAACTATCTGAATAAGTCGTCGATGCCGTTCATTTATTACGTTTTAAGCCAATTCTCCTTTGCAGAGTTACTGTTATTTACACTCACTCTCACCCGGGTCCGTTAAATAACCTAGTGAATGCCGTAGCCAGTGCGCCATTGAGGCTAAATACCACTCGCTTACACTACGGACAACCACGTTCATGTAATCCAACGGACCCGGATCCAATCCAAAGTGACGCGTTACCAGTGGTAAACACTCATTGCAACATGTGCCAAGGTAAAACCAGACGGGAATGGGTACCAGTAAAAATAATGGCCGACATGTACTAATTGTATGGGCGAATTAATTTCTCTGTCATTAAAATAACGTTATAACATTACAACCACTACTTTGAAGAGCTAATTTTACTTAAACGAGGTCGTACCTTTTGATGTTGTTGGTGTTGTCAAACTATGTAATTTGATGAATTAGTCTTACAAGCCGGACATGAAGTGCAATATAAACCTTATGTTTGATATATCTTGTTGTATTATATCTTGTTGCGTGAGAGATGCGTATATCCTGTCAGACAGGTGTATGTTTGTATTTTGCACATACATTGGGTGATATTAAACATGCCTGTATCTAATTGTTATGCAGGTTATTGAAATGTCGAGAACTATAAATCTTACTTGCGAGTACATGCAAATCAAAGTATTTTCAGTTCATGTTGAATATTAAAGCAGGACAGAAGCAAATTTTACTGAATGATGTTTCTGAATAGTTTATACTTTGGATAAGCAATTACGGGGCCGGCGAAACACCGACAAAACAAGAGTAAAATAATAAATAATTATATTTATGTACAAAACAGATTGAATTCTTGTATAAGTATAATTATATTATTTAAACGTGTGAAATATTTGTTTTTAAAGAGACTAATGTACAATATATTTTCTGACACCTTCTTCTGTGAAAGAATTTAAGGACTACAAACAGTATTTGCAGTTGGCGATGTCCTTTTCCCTAACTACAGACTTCATTCAAACATTCTTATACCTAAATGCCTGTACTTCTTTTCTTCTTGTTATCATACATTGAATAAACTCGATTTTACAAAACCAACTGTCTTATGTAATGTCTTATTTTAACTTACATGTCACTTGTCTTTTTCTGTAATTTACTCTTCTGTTATAAACCAAGATACAAAATGTATTTTTTCGTACAGTTTATTCGTACAGTTAATTCGTACAGTTTATTCGTACAGATTATTCGTACGTACAGGCTTTTCTTCGTACAGTGTTGAATATAACAACGATATGGATTCAAGTTTTTTTCAAAAGGAAACACGACTGGGTAAGCAGGACAGTCAGACGAGCAGGACAAACTCGTTTCATACACAAGTTATTCCAATAATAAAATAAAAAACTGTGAACAAAAATATGGTAAGAAAAAAGCGGTCTTTGCGAAAGTTGTCTTATTCAAAAGGTGTGACTGCTGGCGTTGTGTGATGCACTGTTTTCTACCTTATGGTTTTTATTCACATGGTGGTGTTTATGCACAGGTAGTCTTTTCAATAATTTGTGTAGCGTCCATGATTATGCATGTTTACAACTGTCCTTGTATGACACTATATTCGCTGACTATAAACTTAAGAACTCAATCCACAAGTTTTATTAATGAATAAATTAACAAAAGCACATTTTATAGCAGTAAGCACAGTTAGAAAATTGATATGTAATTTGATCTGTGAATACTATATAACAATGACTGACAATAATGGAAATTAAAATAAGAGGGCCAAGATGGCCCTTTATCGCTCACTTGGCTACCATTGGCTATAATACACGGTCAACAATAACAGAAAGGGTCAAATTTGACCTGCGGGACATTATATGAGCTTTCTTGGAAGATGCCAAATTTCTAAGCTCTAGGCCTAATGGCTTGTGGTTTCAGAGAAGATTTTTAACAATTGTCCCATTTGTTGCCATGGCAACCAGAGTTCTACATGGAACGGAAGTCTTTTAACAATTTTGATAGAGCTCCATGCAAGGAACATCCCTGCCAAGTTTCATAAACACTGATTAGAATTAGTGAAGAAATTAAGGTGCTAGAGTGTAAACACGATTAAATATTGCAAGTTTTGTTAAATCAAGGACAATAACTCTCGAAGAACTAACCCGATCAAGCCCATAATTAAACGCATTCGAGATCTAACGGTCATTTACATTCTCTTTAAATATGATTAAGATAACTGAAAAATTGAAGGTGCTAGAGTGCAAACACGGTTATATATTTCAATGTTTGTTAAATCAAGGGCCACAACTCTGGAAGAACACATCTGATCAAGCCCATAATTGATCTCACCCGAGATCTAATCCACGATCTTATGGTCATACACATTCTCTGTAAATATGATTAGGATTAAAGAAGAAATGAAGGTGCTCGAGTGTAAACAGAATTAAATAGAGCAATTTTTATTAAATCAAGGGCCATAACTCTGGAAGAACCAAACCCATAATTGAACTCTTCCGAGATCTAACGGTCATTCACATCCTCTGTAAATATTATTAGGATGAGTGAATAATTGAAGGTCCTAGAGTGTAAACACAGGTAAGTGTGCATAGGGCTTAGACAACCATATACGAAAATCTGTAGTTTACACATACGCAAATTTGGAATCAAGTTAAAGGTTAATTTATGGTCCATACGATGGCATAAATGTTTTCATAAGTTTTGCAGAAACAAAAGTGAATTTTAACAATGATTTATAAGGAAGGGTCAATTTTAAAATTCACAGATTTGAAAGAAAATAACCAGAAAACACAGCGCTTTTTTCCTAAAACTAGCTAATATCAAGTGGAACCTCTCGCGTTCCTGCCAATAACGCGCTGACCTGACGTGACGGCTTACGTCTTTGGACCTCTCCCATTCAAACATCTAAAAAGGTCTTGCCTGACCTGATTGCTTGTCAAAAATGTCTCCAGTTAGTCGAAATGGAACATTGAGACGTGAAATTGTATTCTTGTGACAGTTTAACTGCTGTGCAACGTCATGAATGGAAGTTCCAGACGCCAGCATTACTACCGTCTGGAGTACTCTCTTGTTTCCTAAGACGCGTTATCACTATTCGTGATAAACTTTGCAATATTATGACATTGTATTTTTATGTACGAACGCACTTCCTAGATACTGATACGACATTAAAATCGCACAAAAAGAATAAAGCATGATGCTTACGTGCAAATATGGCATCAGAGCTTCGTGAAATTATAGAACAATAACAATGTCAACATGACCTGTTAGTGTACTTCGGCTCGACCACCTTGTAGAAAAAAGATCAGTATGTTGACCATGCAAGGATCTTTCAGAGATTGTGGTTTCAGCTTTGAGAAAACCTTCCTCTGGGGACTTATAATCCCAGATGATAAAACAGACTGCTTGACGTTGTACCATTTCCAACTCTATAATATCTTACCTTACATCCAGTAAATGGCGATTTCTACTTGATATTTTCACGGACCTATATACCGTGATTTTCATTAAAACATATGCAGCAGTGTATAAGCAGTTAATTTTTACTAAGCTCCATATGTATCCCCACAAACCTTACATATCTCTTTACATATTAAAGATATTTCAATAACGCAGTGTAAAGAATCAACTTTACCAACTCTGTACATAAATTAAACATTTGTTGATTGACTAATTAAGCGTTTGGCGCAATGTATAAATATTTGAACATAAAACATGGGAGTAAACCAATCCATAACGCGCATGGAGTTAGACATACATTATGCCTATTACAAACACTGCTTGTATTATATGTATGTAAATGTTGACCTATTCTTTTTATGCAGGTAATGGAGGTCCATCTTTTATTGAAGATACGTGTATACGAAAGAGAGTGTATTCAGTATCTTATGTAGTACTTCCTTTTGTCAAGTCTTGCTTTCATATATCATAATTAGACATTTTATGTACATTTTAATTTATACATGAAGGTCTATGTTGTACTAATGTGTCTAACACTTGAAGACATACAGACAACCTGCCACCAACTTGGATACTTGCTTGGTTTTATAACTCCCGCATAGTTAGCACGTGTTTGCTATTTTACAATGTCTCTATGGTTCTATGTAATCAGCTTAATCAAAATGAACCCTGGTAAAAAATTAAATGGGAAACTTAAAATGCATGCATAAGTGATATGCATGTCTGGGTTTCATATCAAACTGAATGTGCTACAGAATATACAGTTACACTGAAACAATTTGCTGGTCACTACGCGAACCAATCTGAATTAAGCTTCACCCAAGTCTTGAAATTTTGCATTAAATGTCTATACAAAGTGTACTTTTTTATTCACCGGAAGTTCTGGAGTTTTTTTCAGGGAGTTTGGGTAAGGTTTAAATGGGTTTACAAGAACTTCAAACTTCCTATGAAGTATACAATCACACATTAGATTTAAGCCCCTGTCATATTGGTGTTGGTCTAGTACCAGAAAGACCCCATCCAAAAATTGCCTACTGTTTATAACAAAGCATATGTCTTAATTAAAATTGTATACATTCCAGATAAATCAATGTTCAAACTGTTTGTTTTCAGATAGGCAAAATTTGGAATTTTAAACAATTTAATCAACACTTCTAAAAATGAATTCAGTACAGAGGGACAACTCACCATGGCATAAACTCTGCAGGACTTTGTCAATTTAAAAACTGCAAGCTGTTGACGGAAAGTCTGGTTTAAATATCAAGCGCTCAAACGCTATGCCAGTTCAAAATTATACCACACATGTTCATAAAAAAAAGTATTTGTGAACAATTCACACTAAAGTAACCATCAATTTTATTAAGACCCTCTGGGATAAGATGCACTCACTGATTTTCCGTTTGACCATGACATACCTTTGAATTCAAGAAATGAACATCTGCAGAGAATTCTCATACGACAACCGATGTCGGTCAGTAATAAAGTACTGGTGCAATACGCGCATGCGGGGTTTTATCCACTAGTTTTTTTGCAAGGGATGGACAAAAGGTGAATTGCATGCATCATTTTTACAAATTGAAATTGTGGTCATATAAAATAACCAAATGGACAAACAAGTATTTTTCATATTACTGGTGCGAATATAGAAATAAATTCCTTTAGAAATATTAAAATCATAAATAAAAAACAAAAGTTGATGCACATTTTCGGAAACCTTTACAATCGTGAATGCGTTTCACGGAAAATTTGCAATCAGTTGTTGGAAAATGCAACCTGTTGATATGGATGGATTAATAGAAACGTTCACTGTAATATCTTAAGGTGACGCTGAGATAGAGGGGGGGGGGGGGGGGGGGGGGGGTTTTTTTTTTTTTTTTTTTTTTTTTTTTTTTTTTTTTTTTTTTTTTTTTTAATTTTTTTTTTAAAGGGTAAAAAGATAAAATAATTTTTTTTTTTTTAAAACATACAATTTTAAATACATGATAGATAATATTCCAGTAATTCAAAACACATCCGTATCGCATCGATTTATTTCCACTTATAGAAAGTGATTATACCGATCTGCTAATAGTCTTAATGGCAATTACAGGAGATTGCGTTGACAACAAGACTCATAAAAGTCTAGTTGTCAACCAATTACGATTGATTAAGTTTCAATCATTTAAAGACGACTACGATAGGGGAATGACGATGACGATTAACCTGGTTAACCATGTTTATTACTTTCTAGTTATATGTAATGACTACTAAAAAGGCACAATTCTCACTGTATCCGGCAGACGAATATTTTTACAAACGCACGATGTAATGTTTATTTAATATGAGATGTGACAATATGTCAGAATCTCAAAATGTGTTATTTTCCACATGGTATTTCTGTCCTACCTCCCTCATGTGAATGCACATGAATTAAAATTTAAAATCTACTGGGATGGAGAATTATTATTCTCTGGATTTAAAAGTTCATGCGTCCGCACGACTATACATTTACTCGTCTACACAGTTGATCCTTGTTATTATCCTGAAATTGCAAATACAAAAGGCATTAGTAAAATAAAGTTTAAGCAATATTCGAATTATACCGCGCAATAACTCGTCTTCGTTAAAATTGTTGTATAAAGTTAAGGAAACGCTGTTCCTTGATAGCACATTATATATGCTATGTGATATACACACATTAATATGTCAATACTTTGTGACATTTGCTTTTCCATTACTCAATGTATAAAGCGGCAACGATAATGCAGCAGAAAAAAATAAAAAGGTAGTAAACATGGGTTTTCAGTTTCCTATGAATTCATCTTACTGTTAAAACAAGTGATGCAGAAATACAAAAGCTTGTGCTGCTCTAAATAAAGATAAAGGTGCTGTGGAGGAATCCAAAGGTCGGCCGGGACTATAAACAAGCTAATCATTGATGAAGGTGTGTCCATGTAATATTCCGCGCCTTCCCCACATTAAACAATGTATACTAGTTGTTTTTAAATCGGGTATATTGTTCCTTAACGGCATAACATGATTATATAACATTATAGAAACAATGAAGTCTATTGATGGCCTCATGACATGAGAAGTTTTATATTCCATACCGACAATAGCAAGTCCACCTTGTCCTGTAGCAGCACGAGTGCAATTTCTGTTACAATAGTCGTCAGTACAGCAGGCGTGGCATACAGGTACAGCTCGCTTGATTATGTGACTTACACTTCTCACAACAGGATCACACTGGAATATGTTCAAAGCGGCCCAGAACATGTAATTTGTGTAAAATACATGTGTGTAAACGGAAATAAGAGGGCTCTGATGGCCCCATATCGCTCACCTAAGTACTGTGAACTTACCTAAGGAAGTCACTTGATGCTAGGGCAAGTCAACACTTGCTAAGGGAATCGCTGGTCACTACGGGAAAGTCAGTGATTTCCATAGATCATTGTAGGGGAAGTCACTCGTTACTAGGGGACTAAATTGTTGCTAAAGATAATATTATCAATGGTTGCTAAAAAAAGTCACTTGTTCAAACGGGATAGCCACTAGTTGCTCAGGAATGCATTTGTGGCTAAGGAAGTCAGTAGTTGCTTGGTAAGTCGCTGGTTATTGTAAGAACTCATTGGAAGCTAGGGTTTTCCTTTAACTCTGTGAACAGACAAGAGACCCCCACCGAACGATGATAGTTGAACAAACTTTGTAGAGGGCCATTGTACAATACCACATAACAAATACCTAAGCTATAGGCCTTGTGATGTTGGAGAAAAAAACAAATGACAATAGTGGTAGAGGTCTACTAAGCAATGATACATGCTAAATATTTAAGCTCTAGGCCTTGTGGTCAGAGAAGAAGATATTTATTTTTTAACTTTCTTCCTATAAGGCTATGTAAAATCATGTGACCCGATGGTCAAAATTTGAACAATCTTGGTAGAGGTCCACTACACAATGCTACATGCTAAATATTTAATCTTTAGGTCTTGTGGTTTCTTAGACAATTTCCAACGTTTTTCCTATTTGTTGCCATGTCAACCAGAGCTCCACATGGTATGGAATTCTCTGATTATGTTGAGCTTCGTGCAAGGACTACCCCTGCGAAGTTTCATCAACGTTGATTATGATTAGGGTAGAAATGAAGGTGTTAGAATGTCAATATAGTTAAGTGTTGCAAATATTGTTAAATCAGGGATCATAATTCTGGAAGAACTAATCCAATCAAGCCCATAATTGAACTCATCCGAGATCATATGGTCATACATATTCTCTGAAAATACAAGAAAACCATTGACGCAAAGCATCAAAGGTCGCCGCTAAAGAACTGAACAAGAGCAAAGGAAAATGTAGATTTTGTTTATTTGTAACAGGAATACAAAAATAATAATACTGTTAAATTGTGTTTGAGCAATAACATGTTACACAGATTGTAATAAAAAAATATAATAAATAAGTTCACCCATCAAAATATGACCACCCAAAGACGTGATTCATTTCAATTTTCTTAAAACACAGTCTAATATTTAAAAGAAATATATATCCAAAAGTATTACACCGACAACTCAGATAGTTTAGTTTGTATTTTCTGTTTCTGTTTTCTTGAAAATGATCCAGCTGAATCAAAGCTTTGTGAAAACATCGCGAGTATAACATACACAGATCCGTTGTAAGAAGACTTTTCGAATAACAGTTTCAGAAGAGTGCTCCAAGTTAATACTTTGGTCATTGACCTTGCGTTTTATCAGCTAATTTTGTATATACGGAGTGGATAGTTTTATTGTGATGTGAAAACAATTTTCAACTTTCTAAAAATAAATTATGATTCACTTTCCGTAGACTGGTTTCAAATATTTTATCAATCAAAGTAGACCTTGACCATTTGAATTCGTGCACCACATGAGGGAATAGATTAAAACAATATTTTTTAAATAAAATAAAACAATACAAAAATATTACAAATACGTTTTCTGTAAAACTTTATTGTCAGTGGATAAAATTATCTTGCATCGAATAATCTTTGGGAAAAAAATTAACTCACGTGCCCCTCCACGTACAAAATAACAATCCCATTCCAGACAGTACGCGGCACTTCAGTGCGGCGACAATGATTGGAATTAATTAATTAAGAAATGAAGGTGCTAGAGTGTAAACATAGTTAAACATTGCATTGTTTGTTTAATCAGAGGCTACATATCCGATCAAGCTCATAACAGAACTCATCCGAGGTCTTGTTGCTATTTACACTGTGTTCAAGTTTTATTATGATTGTTTGAAAAATATAGATGCTAGAGTTGTGGATGGACGGACGTTCAACGATCCTAAAAGCTAGGTGAGCTAATAAAAATAGCTATAAAGAGCTAGTCTTAAACAAAGATCATACCAAAATGGTGCACGTCTGTTAGTTTTGATAAACGGAAATACAGTGTACAACACACATATTATATTTGTATTACTTACCGCTCCTTGTCCACAGCCCATCTTGAAATTTGACTGACCAAACCAATTGTATTCCTCGATCCGGCAAACCTGTTAATACATCAATTCAGTGGAAGTATGTAAATCTGTTCTATCAAAAACTATTCGAATACAGGATTAAATAGATAATAATTTGGATCACATTTACCATTCATGTGTATGCTTATAAACTAATGCTCAATTAAATTTTGGACACGATATACGTACGTATCACAAGCTGATAAGCTATATTGCGACACTAACCTGATCTCGACCACATGGAGAAACTTTGAAACATTCCTCAGGAGATGCTACATGTTCACAGTCCAAACATATCGGTCCGCGACTATCTCTTCCAGGTATACCTGTTGAAACAAATAAATCTGAGTATAACTAACTTGATTACATGCCAATGACATTGTTGGTATACCTCAAAATCTCCAAGTCTGGAGTTATCTGCCCCTTTCACTACGTTATCGAGTTGGGTATTATGCTGGAAACCAGACTAAGGACCAAAACAAATTACCAATAAGCGGCGTCTTCCTGATTACAGCAACCTGTAAAAATCGCATTGAACACACGGTGCTGCAGTATTCAATGTAAAACTATATAAACTGTTACAAAATTCTTTTTAATGCTAGCTTCGAAATCATGAAAACACAATTTATGATTTCGTTATGCATTGTAGTATAACAAAATTCTACAAAACCTTCTCCACATCCCTGGTTATTACAGAAGTTTCCGTGGCAACATTCAAAACAAACGTCATTCGAGTGTGTATACGTCTCTTGCTTTGTCTGGCAAGTCTGCAATATTAAACACGAAAATATCATGCATTCACTACTGTAGCAAAAATGTAAGACATCGACTATTCGTCAATAAGTAAAAGTTTTACAAATGAAAATAAACTTTATCAAGTATTAAACGAAATCTTTATTCTAGAATCTATGTAATGTCCTTCACGCACAAACCACTCATGTACAAGAAACTTACACAAATGTACAGAGCAATGGAAATTATTTAATAAAAACAGCCATTCATGTTGCAGAACAATTCGTGCGTTTGCTCTCTATGACGTCTGCTTTTACGTCATAACTGGAAGAGAGCGTTATTGTAAAAACGAGGGCATTCGTAAATTTTGGATCTGTTTTAGTTACCATAGCCAATACATTTAATGTTAGGGCTAGTAGGAAAATAACTGTATGCTTTTTCACTACAAACAACAAGACTAAGTCTGAATAGTCTGAATATTTTAAGTGTCTTGGAGAAATTTGTAACAAACGCGATTTCGTACGCATTTAAGTAAAATGTGTACTTTTATAAGAAATAGTGGGGTTACCCTTTCCAATTTATTATCGTCTTATTCAAAGATGCATGTGTTTGGAAAAAGGGGGGGGTGGGGGGGGGGGTTTTTTTTTTTTTGGGGGGGGGGGGGGGGAAAAATATGGGGGGGGGTAGTATATAGCTAAAATCGATGTTTAATGCCATATCAGTTACTTACATGAACGTCCATACATCCTGATTTATACTTCGTGTGACCAGATTCCACGTATTTTTCCAGGTAACAAACCTGCATATAAAAGTGTCTTAATTTCTGTATCAGCAGAAAAGAGTCATGTCTTTGCTATATACATGTACGTTGTGGCAACATGCAATAGGGTATCATATATTTTCCAACAATATTCCCACGCCAATGTTAAAAATATATTCACATTTTTACAGTAAAAAGTGTTCATGTACTTGTTTGTTGGTTTGTTGTTTATTTTCTTTTTCTTGAAACATTTAATACACTATGAAAGATATAGTAACCTCGTTCTGGTTGCATTGCTCGATTCTGTCACATAAGTACAGATGGCTGAGATCTGGGCAAACGTAACACATCGGACCTGTGACTGTATAGAAAGTGTATTCTGGTAAAAAAAATCAATCACATAATACTAGTATACGACTCTATGAATCTGAAAAGCAAATTCTTTAAACACATTTTCATTTTCCTACACAATCATTCGGAAGTGGAAGTAAAGCACGAGGCAGAGTAATTAATAAATGAATCAATCAATTGGTAAAGTATTTTTTTCCATACATATTCATTGTCCAATAAATCTCTATAAAACATCATTTGTTTTTTTCTTAACTATGAGTCGTTCTGGAAAATGAAAAATCATCCAAGACTGTACCGTTTATATTTGTCGACATAACTGTTGTGCTGGACGCGGTACTTTGAGTCGTCTGCTGAGATGAGCTCGTACCAGATTTTATAGAGCTTGTAGATGGCGTTGTAGCAGAAGTCATGTCTGTGGTAACGGACGTAGTATTACAGTCACCTGCAAATTTTAAAAATGATATTGACGGTTATGTGCTAATTTATTGCGAAGCAAATCTACCTTGAAATAACTATATTACAACACAGATAGCTGCAAAGTTAGACTATTGTTTCTGTAGCATTTCTATTTTCTTGTTACATTGAAATGTGTTTTAAAAAGTATTTTCATACTCTACATGAATTGTGGTATCAGCGCATGCTTTGCAAAATATGTGACAGACGAGTACTTATCAGTCACAACTTATCTACAGTTTATCAATGTATTTAACAAGAGAAATGGTAAAATCTATACTCTCAGTAATGATTTTTTTAAACAAGAAAATGTATGGTATAACTAGTGTTTCGCATAAATTTTCCAGGGAAAACGTGTTTAGCAAAGGGATCTAGTAATAACGTGGAAATTTACCTGCAAAGTTCATTCCAGCATAAAACCCGCTGCCTAAACCATAAGTGTTAAATGAACCAAATCCGTATACGAGCAAACCAAAATTCACTCCGAGAAAAGATTGTCGGAAATTATGAAAACCGCTGTCCACTTCGAAGGTAAGAACGACGTATTCATTGAAAGGCGCAGGAACGTTCAAAACGGTGATAGGATATTTGTACGACAGCCTCGGGATGCCATCAAATAGCAAATCATCTTTGTATATATTTGATACAATAACTGCAACGTAATACGTGACGTTATAATATCCCTGTGGCACAGTAAATGTATAATTGTTAATATACTGGTCAATGCTGGGCACAACCGTCATAAATGCGTCATCTACCCAATTTTGGTCGTTATCAGTACCGATACCATATTGTGTTACCGAAAAAGATTTGTCTGCTACAACAACAACAGTCTCTTGTTTGAAATGATGGTCCGTCAATGAAGCATATGCTGAAACTGTTTTGCTTGATGTTGATATTGTCATGTTTACGAGAGAATGTTCAGACAACGCTCGAATCATAAAAGCCTTCTTTGGTAAAACTGGTGGCACGATGTATGTGTTTGACCAGGTGGAAGTAGGAATCATAGCAGCGCCTATAGTGTCATAAATATTACCATTGTCGTAGACAAATGTTGATCCTGCTGTGATGTATACAATTTTATCCGAAGCGACGTGTATACCAGTTAGGTCACAGGTACTAGGACACAAATATTGAAATATCTCATTAGAATTGATTGTTGTTGAATAGATCTCGTTTGTACTACTAGTATTGTATAGTTTTATATGAGTGTTATTGTAAATACCAGCGGCTAGAAAAATACTACCTCGGTTACCATCTGGATTTGGCGATTTAAAGCTTGAGATGATATAACTTTTCCCTAGGGCACCAGCTGGCAAAATATTATAACTCTCAATTGTACCACCATGATTGAAGGCATTTGTCACCAGTACACTAACATCATTATCAGAGGAAATCCTTATACCACGTTTATCAACAAAAGTCCCATCTCTTTGTATTTGAGGATCTATACGGATAGTTTTCTTCTCGCCGTGTGGAATGTTGAAATATGTATCATTAGTAAAGTACGGTATTTGTAACCGAACTCTGACATCCTTCGGAGACACATTGGTTATGTCCAAGGCGACAATGTTTCTGTAATCGTGGCAACAGTTATCTATAGAATCTAGAATTCCAAACACAAACTCTCGTCCTTGTGTACCTTTAAACAATTATCATTTCGAATTACTTCATATTTACGTTTACAAAAAAAACTTTCGAAAGATTAAATTTCATTTATTAATCAGATAATGGATAAAGACATTAAAACTAGATAATTTCTATTGAAACGTATATGTGTAAAGTGCTTAAAGATATATTACCCTTCAAAATGGCCATACAATTTCATGGTAAAATAGCATGCTTAAAGAGGCACTCCCTACATCAAGCAGGGTATATTTTCGAAATATATATCATGTGTTCAATAAACGTAAAATGATAAATAAATACACTTTCAAAGAAGAACCTATGGCGAAAAATGCTTCATTTTACCAGAATTAATCAATATAGAGGCTTTCTCACCCTTTTATTGTACAACAACAACTTTACACAGATTATTGAATGGTTAACGGTTCTGCAGTAAACTTTAAACCGCTGATTTTATCGATAATGATTCGGAATATATAGCTGAAACTTTTAGGTTAAGTAATATTACTTCCAAAGTATCTATTATTTATTTTTTGGAGGTTATTTAGTTCGACATCAGTTATAGGGTGTGTCCCTTTAAACCACAATGAATGCATTGTAAACACGTAACAAATAAGTTAAATTTATTTACTTCTCTGATCAACAGATGGAAATGAAAATATACCTTACAAAATTGGTGGACTATCAATGTTATTGTTAACTAGGATAGTAAAAAAATGATTTCCTCAACTATAGTCAATAGAAATAAATACAGCTGTTATATAAATGTATTTATTTTAGATGTAACGTTGAAAATGTGCATTTTTCAACGAGTGTAATTCAATTCAAATGTCTTTCGAAAAAGTATATAGGTCCATTTGGAGGGTAATATTACTTCATAAATGCTAATAACAATATATTATTTAACGGAAATTGGGCATTTTAAGTTAAAAATACTTTAAATAGGATAGGAATGTCAAATATACGGATAAAATATTATAAAAACTAAAATGTTAGATAAAGAATAAAGGATGATATGGACCACAGACACCCGTAGTTTGGAAAGTGACACCCTAATTGCCTCCCCACTCTCACCGCTCCCCGGTCGGAATAATTTTATCGTCAACGTACATCTATGGTCATGCAGTAATCGTACATTAAGTTTGGTTGCTATCCAAGCATGTTCTAAAACTTCAAAATTTCGCTGAACAGCCTAATAATACTAGTAAACAAGATATAAATCTTTGTAATTGACCGAAACATTTGTAAACACATTTATTTATTCATTGAAGATACCAGCAGTGCTCTGTTCATACGTTTTTAAGGGTTTACATAAAAAATTCAAAGCCGCATTTTACAATCAAAGCGCTGAAGACGCTGGCTTTGTTTGTGTATTCAAAATATTTGTCCTTTGTTTTGTTGCGACGGCTATTTCAGTCTGTAATCTTCATTAGTGAAGCCTATACCAGTTGGTAATAAGATATAAACAGAATGCATCAGTTATAAATCGTATTTTGGATCGAATTGTCTCCGTTTCTATTCCCGGTACACATAGACAGCAGGGATTTTCACTGTACTAAACAAAATGTTTTCACCTACAGTTCTACTGTCTAAAATCAGACACTGATCGAGCAGCTAGTTAGTAGTTACGGCGCTTCGATAACACAAACGAGCAGGCAATAGCACCGATCAATAAGGGGATCAATTTATTGTGCGGACCGACAAAGTAATAATGCGTATCTATAATGCCACAATATACATTTATAGAACGAATATGGTTGGATGCGTTTCAAGATATCGAGGCCTACAGTCGAATATAGGGTAAATTGCCTTCTATTTAAAACAATCACCACCTATTAAATATAACAAATCGTTTAAACATCGACATTGACGTATCCTAACACTTGTGCTCACGCGTATTTCTAATACATGTAGGAACGCAGACTAGCTCGCGCCAGGTCCGCAGAATAAACATATCAGCAATAAGGAAAGTTATAATTACGTCCCTTGCCGCGCATTGAATAAAATTTATGAATGGATGGATATAATCGTAAAAAGAGAATTGTAAACATGCGCGTAAATATTCCTGGCTGTTCAAAATATTTCATTCTTTAAAATGACGATCAGGGTTAGACATTTTGTTGTTACAGAAACTCCAAAATATATGTTTTCTTTCCGCACAAGGTTTAATAAATGGCTGGAGGGTTAAGAAATCGGAACTATTTCTATAGGGTGTATACATTATATAGCAAATCGTCCCTTATTTTTACGCATCATTGTAAAATGAAAAACATCCGCGGTTCTTATTCGAAAACAGTTTACTTTTATTATATTTACA
>JAFMSR010000015.1:37655107-37745107 GCA_022818135.1 Saxidomus purpurata
TTTCTTTTCGCAATAAACCCCTCGATTCATGATACAAGATACAAGATACAAGAATATTTATTTAACGTCGGATACATATATAACAGATCAACATAAGCTACTTGAGCTATTTTCCGACAAACAATAGTATAAGAAATAACAAAGTAAAAAGTAGCTGTAAAAGAGAAGAAATAGCACATAATTATGAAATAGCACGGATATCGCATACATTAAGCAAAGTTAACATATAGTTCCTAGTTAAAAGTGAGTAGATAATAATAGAGTATAAATTTACGCATAAAATTTAGATAAAGTCTGTATCTAGTTAGCTTACACATGTATACTGTATAGAACCAAGAGGATCTTAAGAAATACTGTCACTAAGGATTTCACATCAAACATGCATATGAAACAAAATCACATAATGAATCTGATACAAGTATGTTGAGAAAAAAAATTAAAGAATTTTAGTATGTCACTATATTAAATAGGCTTTTTAAGAGACTTTCACTATCTTAGAAGATTTGGGGACTGAAAAAAAAGAGTAATAAGAGGAAGAAGAAAACTTAAATCTAGATAATTAAAGATTGGTGCAACAAAAATCAATATTAAGAATGTCTTTAGAGGCATATAATGTGCCACTAAAATTAAAAGTCACTAGTTAAAATTACATCACAAATTGCGTCTATTTAAATATATAAGTATTTTATAGCTACAAAACTACAAAGCAAGCATAGCAATAATCAGAGCAAACATAAAAGAAAGCAACGAAAAGAAAAACAAAAGCATTTAAAAAGCTGTGAAAAATTGCTGATCTAGACCTAGGCCTAAAAGCTGCCATAAAAAGTACATATAAAACACTGAGATTCAAAAGAAACACAAAAGTGTGACCGATAAGAAAAATTTAAGAACATTTATCACCCCAAATCAGATTTGGGGGGAACTGATCAGCAGTTTCCTCACAATACAATACATGAAATAAAATAAGGAGGGTTATAATTATGCAAATAGGAGCACACTTAAAATAAATAAAAGAAAATAGGGAAAAAAGGCACACTAACCTAACAAGAACTAGTCTTACGAAAAGCGGCATATGGCACAGCTACACTCTGGGCCGGTCCAGGTGCGGATCAGCCTTCCAAAATCCTTGAACTTGACTGTCGTCCTCATCTCATTTGGGAGACTGTTCCACACCCTGGCTGCTTCAAACCTGAACGACTTCTGGCCATATGCAACAGATCGCACCGAAGGTACCTGAATGGTGTTCTCATACCTGAAAGAATAAGTTGATGATTTAATTTTTACAAGATCTCTACTATATGTTGGTGATAAATTATTAATGCATTTATAAGTTTCCATAGCAATAGTTCTGAGTCTATCAAGATGTAATGTGGAAAGATTTGCTTTATTTAGAAGTGTACTGTATGGGGATTGATAGTCATTATAAACAATTCTTAGCCCTCTATATTGAAGTTTTTCTAGTTTTTCTGTATTGGTTTTGCTACAAAAATGCCAAATGAGTGGACAATAATTAAAATTTGAACTAACAAAAGATTTAAAAACTAAAAGTCTGTTTTCTAACGACAGAAATTTACTGATTCTTTGTAGCACATTTAGTTGCTTCGACACTTTTTGACATATTTTAGTTACCTGTTCGTCAAAATTTAACATAAAATCAATGTCAATGCCAAGTAGTTTCACATTTTCCTCACATGCTATCAGATTATTTGATATGTCAAAGTGTTTTATCTCAAGAGAGGATTTTTTACCTATAGATTTTGCCTGAAACTTATCTGGGTTAGCCTGCATTTGATTGAAATTGAACCATTGGAGAAGAGTGTTGCTATCCTATTCCAAAACATTTTTAACAATGGAAGGGTTTTTGTCAAAAAATGAAAGGATGTTATCATCAGCATAGTTGTAAATAGTAGATTTTTGTACGAAATAGAATATGTCATTTATGAAAGTATTAAATATCAGTGGTCCAAGTATAGATCCTTGGGGGACGCCCTTTATTATTTCCAGCCATGTGCTATAGCTGCTACCGAGTTTGACCCTTTGTTGTCTGTTAGTTAGGTAGCTGGCCATAAGTTTACACGAGAGATCAGAGACACCATATGCATTCAATTTTGCTAAAATCAAGTCATGGGGTAAGCAGTCAAATGCTTTACTCAGATCCATTAAAGCAGCTCCTATATACATATTTCCTATTTTACATATTATATCATGACTCTATGGATATTCGATTCCAATAATTTCGTAACTTGAGCCATTTTTGGGTCTCCATTTCTAAAATTGAAATTCCAGTTACATTGTAGAATCTATGATCTTCCTGATATATATGGAATGATATTGAGGTAAAAATTACACAATGCCTGCTTACTGTTACAATTTACTCATTGACACTGCTATTGTGCTTATTGGTACAGTCACTATGCATGCTTGCACATTCATCACGCTTGTTGACAATATCACAATGCCTGCTTACTGTTACAATTTACTCATTGACACTGTTATTGTGCTTATTGGTACAGTCATTATGCATGCTTGCACTTTCATCACGCGTGTTGACAATGATACCATGCTTGCTGGAAGTTACAACATATGGCTGAATGACAGTGCAATGTAGCGTAATTAAATATTTCAACATGCCGGGACTGTATATAAGCTTTGATATTTCAACATTGCACAGTTATAATGCTCCTAGAACAAAACACACGATGTGACCACACAAAATGAAAGATGCAATAAGCCACTAAGCAAGTTGAAAGTAAGCATAATGTTAATTGCAAATTTGCACATCACATTTTGATACCAGGGGGCGCACGTTCGTAGTTTTCGCGAAAGATCTCCGGTCTATGACGGACTTAAATTAGCTGTTGCCTAAACCGTTTCCCATCAGTTGTGTCCCTTTGTTTCAATTACTCTATTAATTGCAACCTGAACTGGTAAGTTTTATGTAGCTTTCAAGCTTTATTTACAGACAATATGTTTATTATTGGAAGAAATACATCGCCTTTTAAAAAAGTTCTCGATGTCTCTTCTATACTACTGACAAAATTTAATCGGCATCGTTATTATAAGTGGAATAAAAAATTGACGTAGAAGACGAGTACTTGAACTGGAGAAGATTCTACAAGACCAATACAAGTTATGTTTTGTCTCTGTTGTAAATAGTGTAGTGATTGTAGGTTTATAGGCGTGTTGGGTTATAACCCTTTAGCGGCATGGTTGAGTGTTCGCCTTCAGGTGTCAAGGTCCGGGGTTCGAGCCCCAGGAGGGACCTTGGTATTTTCTCACCCAGGATTTACTTTAATGGTGTCAGAAGTGTTTGACGGACTCATTCGGGGGAGCATTGAGGGTCAATCTGGAGAGCTGTCTAGCTCTGAAAAGTAAAAGAGGGAGAAGTGTAGTGATTGTAGGTTTATAGGCCACTTCCAACAGCCTTGCTGTTGGGTTAACCCTTTAGCGACGTTGTTGCGTGTCCGCCTTCAGATCACGAGGTCCGGCGTTTGAGCCACAGGAGGGACCTTGGTATTTTATCACCCAGGATTTACTTTAATGGTGACAGAAGTGTTTGACGGACTCATTCGGGGAGCATTGAGGGTCAATCTGGAGAGCTGTCTAGCTCTGAAAAGTAAAAGAGGGAGAAGTGTAGTGATTGTAGGTTTATAGGCCACTTCCAACAGCCTTGCTGTTGGGTTAACCCTTTAGCGACGTTGTTGAGTGTCCGCCTTCAGATCACGAGGTCCGGGGTTTGAGCCCCAGGAGGGACCTTGGTATTTTCTCACCCAGGATTTACTTTAATGGTGACAGAAGTGTTTGACGGACTCATTCGGGGGCATTGAGGGTCAATCTGGAGAGCTGTCTAGCTCTGAAAAGTAAAAAGAGGGAGAAGTGTAGTGATTGTAGGTTTATAGGCCACTTCCAACAGCCTTACTGTTGGGTTAACCCTTTAGCGACGTTGTTGATTGTCCGCCTTCAGATCACGAGGTACGGGGTTTGAGCCACAGGAGGGACCTTGGTATTTTATCACCCAGGATTTACTTTAATGGTGTCAGAAGTGTTTGACGGACTCATTCGGGGAGCATTGAGGGTCAATCTGGAGAGCTGTCTAGCTCTGAAAAGTAAAAAGAGGGAGAAGTGTAGTGATTGTAGGTTTATAGGCCACTTCCAACAGCCTTGCTGTTGGGTTAACCCTTTAGCGACGTTGTTGAGTGTCCGCCTTCAGATCACGAGGTCCGGGGTTTGAGCCCCAGGAGGGACCTTGGTATTTTCTCACCCAGGATTTACTTCAATATGTTTTTTGGGCATAGTAGAGTAGTATACCGTCGGAAGTGCTATTGCGCCAGTCTGCACTAGTCAATTTCAATCATTGCCTTCACACCGTTGGGGAACTCGGAATGGGAGGGAAATTGCCGTGTTTTTAGCATCCAGCTTTCCCATGCAGGGTTATGTTATGTGTTGTAACTGAGAGGCAGGAGTGTTAAAGAAGGATTTGACATTATATAAATATAGTGAAAATGAAAGTGGAAATCTATTTGTTTTTTTAACATTATACATATTCGGATATCCACGATAATCTTTCCGGCAAATAATTATTCAAATTACGGAAAAACACGACTAGAACATAGCGCCCCTGTTATCAAAATGTGACTTACAATTTTGAAATGACATTATGCTTAGTTCTATTTTGCCTAGTGCCTGATAACATTTTCCATACCGGTTATCACTTCGTGTATTTTGTTCTTGGATGCATTACAAATTAACCAAGATAACCACAGCATGATGAAATAAACCATTACGCTAGATTGCACTGTCATTCAGTCAAATGAAAATATGAAAAAGGCATCATGGCCTAAACAACATAAAAGTTGT
Organism: Saxidomus purpurata; assembly: GCA_022818135.1. Taxonomy (NCBI): domain Eukaryota; kingdom Metazoa; phylum Mollusca; class Bivalvia; order Venerida; family Veneridae; genus Saxidomus; species Saxidomus purpurata. Next base: position 37,659,965 of record JAFMSR010000015.1, read on the forward strand.
AACTTCCAGCAAGCATGGTATCATTGTCAACACGCGTGATGAAAGTGCAAGCATGCATAATGACTGTACCAAAAAGCACAATAACAGTGTCACTGAGTAAATTGTAACAGTAAGCAGGCATTGTGTAATTGTCAACAAGCGTGATGAAAGTGCAAGCATGCATAGTGACTGTACCAATAAGCACAATAGCAGTGTCAATGAGTAAATTGTAACAGTAAGCAGGCATTGTGTAATTTTTACCTCAATATCATTCCATAGATATAGGTATTGCCTATTTTCATATTGTCCGTGTATTTTGCTCAGTTCGTTTACCAATATTGATTTCTCACGCAATGGTATTTCTAACGAAGCACCGGCTTGACTCAAATCTTGACAAAATCTGTATGAATTTGGTAATTTTTGAACGTAAATTAAACTACAATTTTGAATGATGGGAACCGAATCTACATTATTGTCGTTTGTAGAAATCCAATTGCCCTTAGAATTTATAAAAGAAGCATTGGTTTATGGTGGGGATAACGAGAAATTTGTCTTGGAGAAAAGGGGAATATCCCCAACCTTGCAAGAACAAGTAAACCTAACATTTGTGAAACAAAGTACCCATTTGAAGATTACATTTGAAAAGCTTCAGCTTGTTCATGTCGATGGTGTTCATCAGTGTATTTTAAACAGCTTAGATGATGAAATTTGTAAGGAAAACTTGTTAGCACAACCACAGAAAGATGGAAATAAAATTTTATCAAAGTTGTGTACATGCAAATTCACTTCACTCAAGGAGAAAGAGCAAACGCCCATACCAAGCAAGAATGTCCATTCCTCTAAACAAGATGAACAGCCATCAGTCTCTGAAAAAGTAAAACGAAAAAGGGGAAGGCCAAGAAAAATTAAACCCTTGCAAAGTACTTGTGTCACATCAGCTGAAATTAACACTGTGGACAAGAGCATTTCAGACTCACACCAAATTCCTAGCACTGTTGCTCTTAGTAGTTCTGAAGGAAGTATAGACTGTTTGAGTGTTACCTTAAAGAAAAATTTGAATTCACAAAGTTTGCATGAAAAGCCAGCATCATGTACTAATGGGAAAAGGTATTCTTTGAGAGGGAAAAAACTGAATTCACAGGTTATGGCTCTTGTTAAAGGTCTTGATGAAAAGTTTGAGACTGATGATAGTGAAGGTGTCGGAGAAATAGAAGATGAAATATTGTTAATGTCTGATAGTAATAGTGATGAAGAAATAAACAAATTTAGAAGGACTGAAAAGAAGAGGCTGCAAAAAAATAAAAATGACACAGATTCGAAAGAAAACAAAAATTATGTTGAGATAAAGAATAAAGTAGAAGAAATACTCAGAAATGGCAACAAATTATACATGTCTAAACAAAGTCAAAAAGACACGGTGAATTGCAAATTATGTGAGAAAAAATTCCATGACAATAATGCCTTGCATGAACATGTGCTACAAATGCATGAAACTTCAGAAAGTGTAGATGAATACGTGAAGGAAATTTTAAAATCTGGAGAAAATTCAGAATTAAAAGGAGATACATGTTGTTATTGTGGTGAGACATTTATAGACAGTGTTAGTCTGAAAAATCATCAAGCAGCTGTTCATAAAGACACATGTTTTAGTTGCCCTCTTTGTACTCACAAAAGCAAAAATATGGCAAGTTTGAAAATACATGTTCGAAATATGCATGTTGAAGTTGGAAAGAAGGCTTTCTGTCATCTGTGTACTGCATCATTCAGGTCACACGGGTCACTGAAGCAGCATATTGACTTAAATCATTATGGAAATAAGCATGTGTCTTGTCACATTTGTAAGAAACAATTTTACAATAAATCTCAGCTACGACGACACATGAGAGCTCACGGTTTAGGTGTATTCCGATGCTTTAGTTGTGAAATATGTGGTAAAAACTTTTCCTTTGAATACAACCTCAAACGACATAATAGGGTTGTTCATCAACCACAGTCGGAATGTTTCCATTGCTCCTACTGTGGGAAAGGGTTTTCACAAAAGGTGCCAATGATCTCTCACGTCCAGCTTGTGCACTTTAACCTTTTTCCATTCTCTTGCAAAGAATGCAAGGACACTTTTCCAAAAGCAGTTCTTTTAAAAGAACACATGCATACAATCCATCATAAGGCAAACTTTGAAGTGCCAATTATACCAAAAAACAGTGTGTATGACAAAACAGACGAGGACAAATATTACTGCTCGTATTGTAATGACAGTTTTACCCACAAGATACGGCTGATTGAACACATGCACAGGGACCACGCGGATGCATTCCCTTTTAAATGTGAGACTTGCGTTCAAGGGTTTATTGATAGGTCGTTTCTAGTTCTTCATTTGTTGAAGGCTCATGGTGTATTAATACAGAATGAAGAAGACGTTCCAAAACACTCTGAGTCTGCAGGGGAGATAATGCAGATCATTACAACTAACCGTGGATACCCAAACAAAGTAATACAGGCAGTATCTGGAGAAGAAATGCTCACAGAGAATGATGAAAGATTACAGGTATCCCATGAGCCTTTTTTTATAGACTTTTACTTGTGTTTTTAGTTGTATACATAGAGAATATTATATTATTATGATAAAATTATGGATGAAAATTATAGAATAATTCATGATGAAAACAGGGCTCTCGGAAACGCTTAATTCAGCGTATTTGGACACATGAATTTCAAAGAGGACGCATGAAAACGCCGACCGATGATTCCTCGGGACGCACGTTTTTTGTGCACACGTTTGACCCCGAGGTGATTAAATTTTCCTGTAATCGCTACCAAATAAATTATACGCCCGACCAGTTCTATTTGTCAGCCGAATCGACAGGCGGAAAGCGGAGCCAAAACGCACTTCAATGTCGCTTTACCTATCAACATCGTCAGTCAAATGAAATTGGGCGGGACAAATCCCCTCAGCCAATTAGATCGCGAGGTTTTCCAATAATTACTGCACAGGTAGGCGGTCGTAACACCCGATAATTAATTTAACGGGTTTAAATCGTGCTTTAATGTGCGGTGTTGCTGCTGTGAAGTGTTTGCCGATTAATTATCGGCTTATTACAGTTGTTTTTCGGAACCATCGAATTTCGCACCCTAAATTATTTAAATTTGTTGATTTTTAACATGCTTATTCAGGTCATGCTGCATCATCATGTTTCAGAAAAAGTAGGAGGAATTTCTGATTTTTGGGAGGGATTTCTAATTTCAAAAGTAGAAGCCCTGTCAGGATCTCTGGTTTAAAAGTTAGTGTCTAACCCTGAATCTTGGTCAAAAACATTCCCTTAGGTTGAGAAACTTGATGTAGATGGCAGTGTACATTGTTCATTTATTGCCTTATGACTTGTTGCAGAAAATGCAGCTATGCTTTTCATAGCCAAAGATTCATTACAAGGCTGGAGCAACTATAAGTACAAGTTAACACTCATGAATGTTGAAAAATTGCCATAAACCAATAGCACAGAATTTCCATCAAGAACTCACCAGATTGCAGGATTTCTAAGTCTTAAATTAAAAGAATACCCCCTCCCACACCCACCCCCCTCGTCGCTTGCACGACTCGTAAGTACTCATGGGGACGCCTACTTTTTGGGTATTAGGAGTCCTAGGACTCCTACTTTCAATTTCTAGTGAGAGCCGTGATGAAATCTTCACCTTGGAGGCAAATAGTCGTAAATGTAACTGACGTTTTTTTGGAAAATCACTTTTTGGCATTTTTAGGTTACAAATATAAATTTTCATTAGTCATCACAGTTTGCAAGTTGTATTTTGATGAAAAATACCGTTTTTGCCAAGAAAATTAAAAGACATAACAGCACTTCAAAATTTATAATATAACTGGTTTGAATTTGACAATTTTACCTTAGGTGTGCTAACTTTGCTTACTTTACTATAAAACGGCCTTTGGCTGAAATTTCACAATCAGCATGTAGATTATTGCAATTTTCAAGGGTCATTATCTCTGATATGATATTATAATAATCCCTGCACTCCTTTTCAATTTAACCAATTTATTTTCTCAGGAAACACAAGAGGGTATTGACAATGCTGAAACAATTACCAAGGATATTTCTACTGTTGAATACATTGAGAGTGATGCTCCAATAACTTCACAGGGGTCATCATCGCTCCTGGTTGAGGTCGAACAGGGCTCAAACACATACCAGTATGTCATAGAGGCACCAGAGTCACTTAACCAATCCGGATCAGAGCTAGCGGTACAGGATATTGCAAACTTACTAATTGCTGCTGAAAAAACTGTTCAAGAGGTGAGATGTTTGATACAAACATAATTATATGGTCATGCAGAGCTATGACAGGTTTTGAAAAGCTTTTTCCACATTTTAGTCAGTTGTTAAAGCAAATTAATAATTTGAGATGAAATTTTAAGCAGTGTCAAGGCTATACTGTATGGCGCTTTAAATCTGCGCTGCCAAATGTTTACATTTTTGAACGGTTCTATTAACTGACTGTCTAAAATTAGCACAACTGCGCAAGTCACATCAAAATAAAACCTAGACATAAACTGCAAAATTTTAATCAAGGGAAGCTACTCTAACATATATGTAACTCTAACATAAAACTGTACATTTATATGGTTATTATCGTATAAATGTCCAGTAACTAAGCCTAATTAGTGATAACTAATAAGGGGTCGGCAATAATCTGTCTAGGGAGGTGTCGGCCTAAACCCTACTAAACCAACAAAACTTACTAACTACATTTAACTTTAGTGATAACATTGCGATAAAAGTATAGAAAATAGAGTCATAGGTAAAACTACAGTGAATGGTTTTAATTACAAAGCCACAGAACATGTTTTGTCACATTTGCAATAAAACTGGTAAACACTGATAATTTATACTAATTTGTGTACCATTATAGACTGATTAAATAAGTAGTTTTACAATTTTAAAATAGCATTATTTGATTATTGGGGATGGCTATTGTTATAATGACGGTGTTTAGATTTTGCGTAACCAATGGTGACCTCCAATATAGCCAAAATGATTGAACTAGTAGAAGAGCAGTTATTAGTTAATATGTCTTGAAACTTTGACATGGTGAAGAATTGACATGACTGATATGTGTTAGTGTCTTATAATATGGTGAACAGAACTTTGAATCAAGTTGAAACATTGAGAAAACCTTGCAAACACTGTGCAAGAGTCACATTTACTATACAAATAATAAAATGTGACTTTTACAGTGTTTGCAAGGTTTTCTCAATGTCATGAAAATTGGTCAGATCGTTTGACTCAATGGTTTCTAGGTCAAGTTTGAATCTGGATCCTGGTGTCAAAAATTAGGTCATGAACTCAGGTGAGTGATATAGGGCCATCTTGGCCCTCTTGTTCTGAGTTAGGCTATCAGACCTTCCAGAATGTTGGGTACACTGTGAATCTACATCTACAGTACATTTACATGTATTATACGCCCTGACAGTCATTGTTAACATTTATGAAAGATTTTTTATCAATGCTCATTTCAATAAATTTAAGAGTCAGAGATATGATGAAATTGAGCTTTCAATACATGTATATCTTTTGACAGAAAAAAAAGTAATTTGGCCTAATGACATTTCAACCAAGTGTTACTGTAACAGAAGACAAAAATGTTATGTTGACAAATTTTCGATTTGGACAAACGTCTTTCCACCAAATGTACATTGTATCTGAATATTCCTGTCAGCCAAAATTTTTGTCTGGATAAAACCATAATTAATAAATAATGTACAGGTAGTTGCTGTGCTTAGTTCATCTGTAACTCCATTCTCAGCTGTTGGTGGAATTTCAAATAAACTAACAAAAATATTCTCACTTCCTTTTGTTATGTTGTGTAGTCTGAAGTAGACAGAAATTAAAAGCCCTGTACTGTGTTATATGTACAGACTCCTGATGCTTCTTATAGTGACAACCCTTGTGTTCATTGTAAATTCTTAGCACAGTGAGGGTTCAGTAATTAACTCTTGACCTGTTTTATGTAAAAACATTCATTACTATATGTATGCATTTTTCAGGGACAACAAGAAGAGCTAGACACAGAGCCGTCCTCAGTTCAGGAAATCAGCCTTGTTATCGACAACAGTGGTCAGAGTCACATGACATCTGATAGAAATCAAGCACAGACAGTAGAAGTTTTACTTGGTCAAAATGACTGGAACACTTCCTTACTTACTACAGATAATCAAGGCCAGCCAATGGAAGTGGTAATTGATCAGACTGAAGAGAACAGTGCTGTTTTTACAATTGAAAATCAAGCACATGCTTTACAGATTGAACATGGTGATATAATAGAACTAAATGATTCACACTCAGATGGGAGAAACTATTATAGAATTATAAATGTACTTGATAATAACTGAACTAAAGTTTTAAAGGCATTTGGCCTTACTTTACATAAATATTGCGAGTATTTTTTGTTGAAAGTCAGAGAATAAAACGTAAGATTTCAGAGTTGGTTTGAATTGAATGATTAAGTGCATACACAGCTGCGGATTGTCCCCTGGGCTTTGGGGCTGCAGCCTTCAGTTTGAATAGTGCTATGGTAATGAAAACTGGTCTGTACATGAAGGTTGCTCATGGATTGCATATTGTATCTGTGGCTAGAAATAGAAAAAATGGCTTCCGGGGAATAAATACAGTTTGAATAGTGCTATGGTTATGAAAATTGGTCTATACAAACCTTGTAAACATGTGTGCAATAGAGGTTGCATTTTTAGCTCAACTTTTCAAAAAAGGAGAGCTATTCTACTCACCTTGGCACCTGCATTGGTGTCAGACCTTGGCTAAGTTTTTCGTACCACCTCTTTTTACTTCTAAACTATTTGAAGTATTGCTTTGAAACTTACCACACTTATTAACCATCTTAACCTCCACCAACAAACAAGAGTACAAAACTTTGTCAAGGTTTTGTCAGAGTTATGGCTCATTTTTAGACTAAGAAAGTGCATTGAGCTTGGTTACGTTTTTTGTACCACCCCTCTTTAGTTCAAAACCATTACAGATATTGCATTGAAACTTACCATACCTTTTTACTATCATAACCTCCACCCACAGACAAGAGTACATAACTCTGTGAAGGTTTTTATCAGAATTATGTCCTGTTTTACTTAGACCCTTTGAGATGTTGCTGTGAAACTTGGAATACTCGTTTGCATCATTACCCTCATCTGTAGGCAAGAGATGGCAACTTTTTTCAATTATACTGGAGCTATTTGAATTATGTCTGACCTGCTGGAAAAAAATCACATTTAAGGAGATTGTTTTTCTTGGAGCCAATTTCTTCACAGTTATACATTTCCTGACAAAATTTTATAATTAGGAAATAGATTTCACATTTGAGTGACATTCCGGTTAGTATATCACTGTGTGGAGTGTAGATGCATAGTAATCTAATCACGAAGGCCTGAGTGATTTATTACGAAGCATCTAAACAACACACAATGATATACTAACCGGTATTACACTCAAAAGTAAAATCTATTTCCATTCTAACATGTTAATTTAAACAAAAAAATGTTGGAAGGGGTACTATTTGATGCCCTTACAAGAAGTCGATGTCTTGAACTTGTAGTATTCCGTGCATTCCTTGCATTTCATGAAATTTTCGCTGTACTTTTTTACTCCTCAAATAAAAGGCTATTCGTCTTATTTTTGTTATTGCTGGCGATACTGGAAGTGTAGAAAATTTTACTACGATTTGTTAATCAACTTTGTAGTCTCTAACAATGGACAATTTACAATATGGATTTGCCTCCTTCAGCGGGAGATATAAATTCACTGAATTTGCTCGTTACATTGTATATGAGATATCCCCATCAACTTAAGCAGTCTGCATTTATTTGCTATATTTTTAGCTCTACTATTCAGAGGATAAGGAGGGACATTGCAGTCAACCTAGCATTGGTGTGTAAGTTGTACACTTGGTTAAAGTTTTGCATCCTGTTCACTTTAAAGATGATTGTTATTATTAGCAAGTGAGCAACTCGCCCTAACAACGGGTCCACGTATCCAAGCACATGCCACACCAAAAATTGCTTAACTTCCTTAACTCATCTGCTATGGATTCAAACCATGTCGCTAAAGGACATGTTAGACTGCTGGCAATCAGATCAGTCTAAATGCATTTAGGTAAAGGAGCCTTATTAAAAGTTGTATATGAACAACAGACTACATTACCTACAAAGCTATTGTGCGATAAACACCGGTTATTCGAGTAACAAGTAGTGCAGTGGACCTCTACTTATAATGCTAAAATCATGATCCCCAGGTCAAAATTGACCCTTTCAGTGAATGTGATTGTTGAACTTGTAATATAGCCAATGGTTGTCAGGTGAGCACTATAGGGCCATCTTGGCACTTTTGTTTAAGAAATAATAAATGTTGAATAAAATATATGCATTTGTAAGCATAGTAATTACAAACATTAATTCATTACCTTTATCACATAAATGACGACGTATTTTATTCAATGATAAAATATAGGGAACAATTTATTATTTCGATTCTAACACGTTATTTTCTTTGAAAACAATCCCGAACTTTATTTAATGCATTAGTACATGACTGTAACCTTAGAGTTATTGCGTGAAACGTTGGAATGCTTGTTTGCATCATTTACGGCATCTCGTCTGACAAGAGAAGGTTATCTGTCGAATAAAAACAGGCTTTTCCCTGTATGTTTATATACAAAAAAAAGCCGCTTGTGTTAGAATTCAAAACCTTTACAGACATTGCTTTGAAACTTATTTACCATCATTACCTCTATCAATAGGTGACATGACTAAAGTATAGTCATTTTCCGACTTAAAAAAGACATCGAATCTGTGTGAAATCCACTTATTGACTAAAGCCTTTGAGTTTTTTGTGTGAAACTTTGAATGCTTGTTTAGATCATTACCCCCATCTGTAGGCAAGAGAAGGTAACTCTGTCTAGGATTTTTTTAACTAAGGCCCTTTATCAACTTACAATCTCGGTTAAAATTTTCATACCAGTCCACTTTCTGACTTAATAATTTGAGATAATACTTTGAACGTTGGAATACTTATGTATCATCATCTACAGATATACGTGACAGGAATTTTTACTGGAACCTTTTTATGTGACTATATGTTCTAAAATGTGTAATTTTCATACAGTTTGAAGAACTTTATTTTTTTACCAAAATCTGTGAGCAAACAGCTTTAATATCTTGCAACTTATGGCCCTTGTTTCACTCTGAAAATCCTAAGGTGCTTGTTTTGCCTTTTACTGCTAAAAGTCTTGTTTTATTGACAAGCAGTGAGAGAAGTCGAGCACAGTTCTTGTTAAGTTGCTAATTCTTAGTAGTGACGAGGAACATGTGTGCCAGAAATCAGAGCTGCATCAAAGCTTTACATCAATCCAGACATCTGACAGAGATAAAAAAAAACCCAATTCATGTCACATGTGTGTTTTCTTTATTGTAATAAATGGATATGTAACATGAACAACAAAGAGGCACATAAAACAAGAGGGCCAAGATAGCCCTATATCGCTCACCTGCGACTTATGACTATATGTGACCAAACTTTAACTCTAACTATATGATAAAAAACATTCTGTTTTCCTTTTGACCAATTTACATGCTGATTGGGTTGTAAATGTAACCTGTTTGGCATACACAAGGTTTTTAACTGGGTGACCTCTTTTTTTAGCTCAGATTACCCATATTCATACTCAACCTGGATTACATCAAAACAATCATACTGACAAAATGTCATGAAAATCCAATGAAAAATGCAACATCTACTGTATACACAAGGTTTTTCTAAAATTTTACCCTTTTACCAAGAGTTCGACCCTAGATGGCCCATGTTCTAACTCAACCTAAATTATATCAAGGCAATCATACCGACCAAGTTTCATGAAGGTCCAATGAAAAATGCAACCTCTCTTGCATACACAAGGTTGTTGAATTATTTGACTGGGAGACCTAGTTTTTCACCCTAGATGACCCACATTTGAACTCAACCTAGATTTCATCAAGGCAATCATATTGACCAAGTTTCATGAAAATCCGATGAAGAATGCAACCTCTATGACCCATATTCAATCTCGACCTAGATTTCATCAAGGCAGTCATACTGACCAAGTTTCATGAAGATCTAGTGAAAAATGCAGCCCCTGTTGTATACACAAGATTAAGTGCAGACAGACAGACAGGCAACGGTCACCAGGCGATCACAATAATTCACCTTTGAGCACTTCTTGCTCAGATGAGCTAAAAAGGAATGAATGAGCATAACAGCAGCTTAAAAAACATGTACATGTACAATTATAATTGTTTGTTCTATGATTGCATGCTTACAACTGAGAACATGTGTTGTCTAGTATTAGATCTGGTTTGACAACTCTGAGCATCAGGCTGGGTGCCGTTAACATCTCAAATCAATGTTTATTGTTTTAAAGGTTCTAAACTTGAAAAAGTAGAACTATCACTGAAGGTGATGAATACCCCCGAACACCCAACTGACACAGTATATAATATTTATGTAATATTTTATGCTTTAATTATTTGATCTGCACAACTTATAGGCTTCTGTGAAGTATCATTAAATTCTTACCAGAGGTTTTGGAGATTAAAAGATTTTACTATCTTGAGTCCCTTTGACCCAGTGACCCAAAACATTGACCATGTGCAACTTAAGGCATGGGCTTATCACTTCTGTAAGCAGGTATCATTAAATTCTGACCAAGGATACTGGAGATTAAGAGACCACAAGATTTTACTATCCAGAGCCCCTGTGATTGACCATTGACAGTGACCAAAAACATTGACCATGTACAACTTCAGGCATGCGCTTATCGCTTCTGTAAAGTATCATTAAATTCTTACCAAGGATATTGGAGATTTAGTGTCCACAAGATTCCGTTTACAGACAGATGAACAGACAAGCTGAATCCAGTATACCCCCCTTACTATTTATGTTCGAGGGAAATAATGAACAAACTTCCTAAAATACAAAACAACACACTTCTGTACATTGTACTAACAAACTACAGAAATTACAATTCTCTTGTAACATGTTACACATATACAGGACTATTGTCAAATAATAATTTGTTTGGGAGCTGCAAATACTGACAAACTTGCATCATATTGCTAGGTCGTAGAAAAGGTCAAGCACAAAAGTACCAGGCCTGTGGTAAAGTTAAAATTTACCGCCTATGCACAACTGTTACAGTGTGCTTCCAAAAACACCCTCACAGAAGTGGTGCATCAAGTGCCAAAGATTAATTTTCATAAACTGACACATCTTTAAGAAATGCCTTTCAAATGAAGCTTGACTTTTCAAGAGTTTTTGTCAATCTAATAGAACTTTTTGCTTATTAGTAATTACTTTTCTAATAATAAAGTGCTTAATCAACCCAGCAGCGTTGAAAAACAATATGCAAACAAAAGAGCAAAATTCTGTCAAAATTGTTTAGAGTAAATAGAGTACTGTTCTGTTATTTTTCTATCAGTAAATGAATAAATATCCTACCAATGCAAATTAAATGAGATCTTTAAGGGTTTAATCTTCTTTCTAAGCAGAAAGGAGGCATCATTTGAAGTTTAAGTAAAATCCTGTCATTTTGATTTCCATGTACAAATAGTCAGTTGGATTTCCCAATCTGAGTTTATTTGGTACATTCAGATAAGTGAAAAAAAAAAAGTCCAAACTTCCAGGTTGGTATGGACAGTAAAGAACATACACAGACACAGAACAAGAGAGCCAAGATGGCCATATATTGCTCACCTGGCAACAATTGTCTATGATTAAAGGTCATCAACAGCACAGGGGATTCTTATTGGAACAATCTTCATAAAAGACCACTACATACCGGTTATGTTATATTCTAGCTCTGGGCCTAGTGGTTCTTGCCAAGAAGTTTTTTTTTAATTTTCCCTATATTTATAAGCCTATGTAAAATCAAGTGACCCCTGGCCGGGGTCAATTTTAAGCTCACCTTATGTACTTTCTGCTCTTGTTTCAGATGACAGTTTTACCATTTTAGACCTTTTATAACTGTAACTAACTGATATGTCTTTCACAAGAGAAAAAAATCAGCACAAAAATATAGTGTTATTAAAATGTACATATTTAGCGCCTTGTGCAAAATCATTGTGTAAGGTTGGGCTCCATGAATGTCAGAAATGCAATACACTTCATTGTACACAACTGGCATGAAAGTATAAAAAACACATTCTCTTTGTATCTTTTACAATTCAGAATTATACATATACATTTGTACTGTGAAAATAAGCATATTTACTAACAATGTTAACTTTATTAAATTCTACTGCAAGAGAAAGCACCATGTAAATTGCAATGTATTAACAAAATCACTCATAATCTGTGTATCTTGCAAAATATTAATCGACATAGAAACAACAAATGTAAAATAAATTCCTTAAGCATCTTATGTGATATGCACAACACAATAAAACAAGAGTTGTCCCTCTCAAGTGACGAATGCCCCCGAAAGAGGTGCCTCACTTGTGTCCTCTCCATGGCTCAATAAAGGCTATGTAATTTTAAAATTCTTCCATGCATGACGTAATCATGCATACATATCCATTACTTTAAACACTAATGTGACCTTGACCTTTGAGGTAGGGACTTGGGTCTTGCACACGTACTCCGCTTGAGTGCTAGACATTTGTGCCAAGTATTTTAAAATCCTTCAAAGCATAATAAATATGTCCGGACACAAATGTATGCATATATACGGATTCCATTACCTATAAACTCTAAGAGTGACCTTGACCTTTGTGGTAGGGATGTGGGTCTAAGCCATAGTCTTGATGTGCTAGACATGTGGGCCATATTATTTAAAATCCTTCAAGGCATCAGTTACTCCGGTCACAATGTGTGCATAATCATATATAGAGAACCAACCTCAAACTCTAAGGAACTAACCTATAGAACTCGTCTTATTGATTTGGCAAGTTATTTTAAAATCCTTCAATGCATGACTTACAGTGGACACGAATGTGTGCATATATGAATATATAGAGGAATACATTACCTAAACTCTAAGTATGACCGACTTAGTGGGACATGGGTCTTGCGAGCGACACGCCGTCTTAATGTCTAGACAGTAGTTATTTTAAAATCCTTCAAGCATGACAAAGTTACAGTGCGGACACGAATTTATGCATATATAGGGGATTCCATAAGCTTATACTACAAGTGTGACCTTACCTTAGGGGGATGTGTCTTGCACGGGACACGTCGTCTTGATGTGTTAGACATGTGTAAGTTATTTTAAAATCCTTCAATGCATACAAATTATAGTCGGTTAGCAATTATTTCATTTTGCAGTCTATTATAATATGCCACCCTTCGGGGCTAAAAATGAAAGACACTGAATTCACCTATTACTATGAAACTCAATTCATGGCCAATTAGAAACTCAAATACCCCTAACTATGATATCAATTAGCTAAATATGTTGTTAGGTGAACAAGGTAAGTCATAGCTGTATGGCCAAGTGCAACTGTTATTTATTATTTACTATATTTTTTTTATTTATTTAGTTGCACTTGGCCATAGAATTTGTTCATGTCCAAGTCTAACCTGACAAAGATTCTGGATAATAAAAAATTGAAGTCTTAGGCAAAGTCATTAAATGATCTATAAACTTCAGTATGAGATTCATGAAAACCTCTTAAATTCTAAACAAGTTTGCAATTTATCATTGGGTTCAAGCATAACTAAATAATTATCACATGCTATCTATTGTTGGGTTAAAACATAAGACAAAAATCTCTATGTACACTTTACCTATGCAAAAATTAAAGGGCTAAACTCAACGAAAAATAATCTGAACAAATATGCTAAAGATATGCACAAAAAGACTTGGTACTGATAACCCCTGTGAGGTTTCATTGATTTCTGTCTAATAGTTGCCATAAAAACATACAAAAGAGGATAAAGAAATCCAAAAAAGGTACATGTTATTAATGATTATTCATCTAATGAGCAGTCCCGAGACGGGGAAGATTTCCTCTATGTTGGTATGGTAATACAACTTTCGAATGCTGAATAGGACAGAAAACAGTCGTAAGACTGGATCATTCACGCGGAAGTCAAGGGAAAACTTGTTACCATGCAATTGGATACCGGGGCCAAATGCAACGTCATGTCTATAAACACATACGAAGATTTGAAGCTAGATTCAACATCATTAGAAAAATGTTCTGCTAAGTTTAAATCGTACAGTGGACATTTATTAAAAACCGTTGGTGTGACAACAGTACCAGTGAAAATAAATGAAAAAAACAAATTTTGTGAAATTTCAAATACATGTAGTTACTAAGACTAAATGCAGAAACAATTCTGGGTGCTGATACATGTAAGACTCTGAATATTGTACAACATATATATAATAACATGTATAAGGTGGAAAACCCCAGAGCAAACAAAACGCCAAAAGACATTCTTGATGAATATTCAGAAATCTACATCTCAGACTTTTTAAGTCCAGCATATTTGAATGAAACTATAGAAGATTTAAATTCAGAGGAACTTTAAATTAACAACCTGTTGTGTTAACTACATACCAATATCAGAAGAGAAAAAGAAGCTATTTCAAAAAGATTCTGCTGCAGACAGTGAACTGAATGAGTTGATTAAACATGTACAGAACGGATGGCCTGTCTCGAAAGTGAAACTTGCTCTTTCAAGTTTCACAAAGAATGAAACCATACTGGAACTTCAGGGATGAAATTACTATGATTGACAGACTTTTGTTTAAGTCACACAAGCTGGTGGTGCTGAAGACATTACGTGCAAGTATGTTAGAGTTAATCCAGGAAGCTAATACACGAATTCAGAAATGCTGAAGTTGCTAGAGCTCTTGGAGCTTGTTCTAGATTGGAATGTCAAAGGACATTGAAGTTAAAGTGGCTAAATGTGAGCTGTGCACTTTAAGTCAAAAAATGTTATCAGAAAGAACCGTTAGTCAAAACAGAAATACCAGATAGACCGTGGTCAAAAACAAGTGCAGATTTGTTCTGGTTTAAAGAAAACCATTACCTTTTAACTATTAACGATAGACAGTTAACGATAGATACAGTCTGTGGCCTGAAATTGCAAAGTTAGATGATCTGTTCAGCGAAAACACTACAATGTGTCATGTATCTGAAAAGTCAGTTCTCACGCTAAGGAATACCAGATGAGCATAATTCTGACAATGGTCCACAATTCAGTTCCCAAAGCTTCGACAAGTTTAAGCAAAGCTATTGATTTCGTCATGTAACAAGCTCTCCTCGTTTCCCTCAGTCAAATGGATTTGCAGAAAGGGGAGTACAAACTGTAAAGAATTTACTGAAAAAAGCACAGGACCCATATAAAGCAACGCTTATATACAGAGACACTAACATTGAGAGTATTGGCTTGTCACCAGCTAAAAATATTAATGTTCCTTGGATGAAGACTAAATACTCCACTTCCTGTCACAACGCCTCTTCTAAAACCAATACATGCTGATAAAAAAATGAAAGGAAGGAAGCTTAAACAACAAGAAATACAAAAACAGTATCATGACAGACATGCCGGAAAAATACTTTCAGATTTAAAAACAGGAGAAAATGTATTAATCCAAGCATATGACCAAAGCAAAATAAATGGGAACCAGGAACAAATGTGAATAGTCATAAACACAGGTCATATACTGTTGAAAACAGCCGTGGTAAAAATGTTTGTAGATATTGTAAACACCTGAAACCAACGGGTCGGCGTTTGTATAATTTTGAATTTCCAGCGATAACACAAAAAGAAATGCAACCTGATTCACTGTCTAGCTCAGTAACACAAACTACAGGATCTGGTAGAACAGAAAAGATGCCATCGAAATATGAGATTTAAACATTTATTAAATTTGTTACACTAGTTTATTCTACAGTTATATGTTCTAGTTGATTGGGGCATAATATGCCTATGCAGGCTTAATCATACAAGTATTAAATGCATTAAATTGCTTTGGTTCATTTGATAAATCAGTGTTTAATTTCTAGTCATAAAATATAGACACTAGTCAGACAACTACACAGAAAAAAAAGACATAACTGATATGTAGTATTTTGATCAAGAGACAGATATTTGTAAAAAAAAAATGAAAAGAAAGAAAAGAGTAATTACATGTCTTGAATTTGGACTCTAGATATTCTACATCTAAATATTCTAGTTGTTTTTGTTAAAGAAAATTAAACTATAACTTTAATACATATAACTTTGTTAAAGAGGGAGATGTAACATGATGGTAATATTTAGTAGTTTCATACCTTATCTACTTTGTGTAATCATGATTTGTAGATTTCACTGTGTGCTTAATAAGGCATGTTAGTCAATGTTATACTTTTACAAAATATGGCGTGACAAAATTCTAAAAAAATCATACTAGGCCATGACTATTTTTGTAGGTTAATCAGAAAGTCTGAAAATAAAATCTACGCTTTAGGGTCCACTGCAAATAGAGATCTTACAAGCTCCACACCTCAATCACAATACTTAAATAAAACATTTGAATATTCAGGAATGTGTATCTGGAATGAGATTCCCATAAAAACGAGAAACAGTAAAACTTTAAAGCATTTCAAACCTTCATTTTTCAAGCTTCTTATAAATATTTTATATGGAGAATCCAGATCACTGACTTTACCTTTGACACAGTCTGAATGTACTTTGGCTTTGGAATTTAGTTCTTCTCAAATTAATCTGGTAAATTATTATTATTATGTTGTTTATACAATGTATTTTCTAAGAAGGCCTCATGTTAGGTAAGTTTTGTTTAAAACATATAGACTTAATGAGTTACCTTCTATAAATAAAGATTATTATTATTATAATTAACGGAAAATCATCTGAACACCGCATACCATAATTATGCATGAATAGGCTTGGTATCAATTACTCCTCAAAAATCACGTGATTTCCAGCCAGTGGTTGCAGATTAATAGAATGGACAAAATCTGCTGAAAAAGTTAAAGGGCCGTAACTCAACTTATTGGAGCACAACATGCCAGTACTATGAACTAAAGGCCTTGCTATTAATCAAAGGGCGGTTACGGAAGGAAATATTATCCGAGCGCAACATGTATGGACAAGGTGACTCCAGTATACAGGGGTGTGTGTATATACATATATGGTAAAAATCAGACCACTTTTGTAAAAGAGAAATTTGTGATTTAAATTAACTTTGCTGGGACATGAACTTCTGCATAGAAAAGTGTGAGATTTAGTTATAAAATTTATATAGATCAATGACTGCCAATTCTTGGCAACTTGATTAACAGTACAGCACTCAATATTCAGATCTAGTATTAAATAGGTATAAAAAAATAAAAACAACTGATGTCATGTGCCGGTATATATAATAAAGAGATCCAAAATGGACCTATATCGCTCATCTGGGTAAGCCTAAAACAAGGTCGCAGAAACAAATTAAAAATTCAGCAATTGTTAAGTTTTCAATCTTACATATTGTTTGAATGGAGGTAAAACTAAATCAAAAGGTCAAAGACATCCAAATTTTATCACTTTAGCTTCAAAAACAAGAAAAGAGTTCGGCCAATTTTGACCAAAGGGGCATAATTCAAATACGTGTGAGAGAGGATCTCTACACAATGCTACATGCTTGCTCTACACCTTTATATACAAAGTTCCCAACCGAATATGACAGGATGAGATGTGCATATGACCAAAGTTTCATGAAAATCCTTTACAGGGTTTGGGAGATCTGGTCACATTACCTTTGACCCCAAGAGTGACCATGAACTTCAGCCTGATGACATTTACCAAAGTTTGATGAAAAATCTTTCAAAGGGTTAAGGAGATAATTATAGTCTCGTGACTTTGGACAGAGCCATATTGATCCCACGGGCATGATCTGAACAAATATGATAGAGGTCCACTAGATAAATCACACACCAACTATTTAAGCTCTTGGCCATGTGGTTTTGGAAAAGAAATTTTTTAAAGATTTTTCTAGTTGTTGTTAATGCAACCTGACTTTTGCATGGAATGGAATTTTTTAGGAAAAAAAAATGAAAAAAGGTAGAGCTTCATGCAAGGAATATCCTTGCCAAGTATCATCAGCATTTGAAAAGTGGTTTCAGAGGAGATGTCATTTGAATAAAATGGTAGACGGGTGACGTATGGTGATTGGTCACAACAGCTCACCCTGGCACTCTGTGTCAGATGAGCTAACAATGGCATAAAAAGATTATAAAACAACATACAAAAATGCATTTACAACTAGATAAATGTTGTTACATAAATCAAAGATCTAGTAAAATATGGAATGAAAATGTAAAAGTACATATGCTGTTATACACTTCACAAAAATCACAAGTTTAAAGTCAATAAATGTTAAATTCTTTAAAATGTACCATGATGTTAAGTCTACCGAGCTAGACTAATGATATAAACTATTTTTCAATTAAACGTCCCTGTGACCTTGACTTTTAAACAACTGCCCCAAAATTGATAAGGGTCTTCACCTAGGCATGACCAATAACTAGCAAGATATATCATCCTACAACGAATGGTACTTCAGTCATTGATCGGAAACCATTTTTTTCATAATGATTAGCAAGACCTTGACCTTTGACCAACTGATTCCAAAGTCAACAGGGTTTGCCAATGGCCATGACTAATAAGTCTACCAAGTTATAGGATCCTAGGACCAATGGTTCTTCAGTTTTAAATAAGAAACCATTTTCATTGAAGGTCCCTTAACCCAATGACCCTAAAATCAATATAGCTTAAGTCAGTGATGGACAATACGTAGAAGGAATGGTAATAAATCATTACTGGAATAAATAATATTACATTTTGCAAAATATACAAGAGGCCATGATGGCCCTGTATCACTCACCTGACTATCATTGCACTTTAAAACAATACAGTAGGTCAAATGGTTATAATGAAGGTCAGTATTTGACATTTTTGAAAATAGGCCAAAGGTCCAGATAAGTCAAGGTCAAAGTTGAAATCTGCATTCAAACTGTACATATGGTTCAAATTTCACTCGTGTTTCACCAGACAACGCTATATGCTCTTGACAAAACAGTTGTAGACAAAAAGGATTTTCCTATAACTCTATATATATATAGTCAAGCGACCCAAGGGTGTGGTAAATTTTGACCCTGAGGTATGATTGGAACAAACTCAGTAGGGGTCCACTTAGTCTAGACAATGTTATGCACCAAATATCTAAGCTCCATGCCTTGTGATTGTGAAGAAGAAGACTTTTAAAGATTTTCCTAAACAAATCTTAATGCTTGGCAGAAATTGGTAGAGGACCACTAGATGTAGCTACATAGTTATTACCAAGTATATTAGCTCTATCCTTGTAGACTTGGAGGAAGAGATTTTTCTATTTTAAACCAGGGTGGCCATGTTGTTCAGTCAACTGGAACCACTTGAAAAAATTGAAGAGAGCTCAATGCCAGGATGATTCTGGACAAGTTTAGTGTAATTCCATGAAGAGGTTTATAAGAAGAAGTCACTTGAAGCAATTAATGATGCATTCATACATGTATGACAGACAGACGACAGACAATCATCAATCCGAAAAGCTCACCCTGAGCCAGTGGTTCAGGTGAGCTAAAAATGCATACTCAATACTTTTATGTCACATTATACACACATAAACAGTTACTCTAAAGTGAAAGATGTTATATCACATACTTTGTAAAACATGACATAATGATGCTTCAACACATAAAACACAACATACAAGAAAAAAAAATCACAAGAATGAACAATGTTCAATAAGTAAACTAAAATCCTTACAGAAATTATATTAGAATGTTACTGTTTCCATCAGTGTAGATCATGATCAGCCTGCAAATTACATCTGTGCAGTCTGACACTGATTAACACCTAGAACCAGTTGTTTGAAAATTTAACCGGCTGTTGAGTTAATCGTCGGTTAAATTTTGACTCAAAATACTACTTGTTGTGAGAAAAATTAGTGTGTTACTTTTCCACTGACCTTAAAACGTTGAATATATTATAAAGTCTTTCAAACTGCCTAAATACAACCCCAAATTTTAGTTTAGTTTATACTGCTTACACCCCAAATTTTAGTTTAGTTTATCTCACTTTGGTTTTACCTTAAAACTTGTTTAGATTATACTGCTTATACCCCAAATCTTAGTTTAGTTTAAACTGCTTACGCTTACCCCAAATTTTAGTTTAGTTTATACTGCTTACACCCCAAATTTTAGTTTAGTTTATACTGCTTACACCCCAAATTTTAATAGACTGCTAGTTTAACAGCTGCTTAAAGTTTCAAACAACCGGATCCTGTTCACGATTCAATCCTTAAACTTTCTTTTAGAACCTTTATGAACGATTAATGGTGCTATTCAACTTGAAAATGGACAAGTCTGCTTCAGAAATATCACCGGTACATATTAGGCTTGCTTGTTGTAGCTTGAAATACAAAATCATGTGACTATATTCTACCTGATAATATCTATCACAACACAAAGTAAATTAATCTAAAAATCAGAAATATAAAAATTATTTCCGCAGTTCTGGAAATAAGCTAAAAATAAGATAGGTAGGTTGGAAATATATTCAATTTTCACTGAAATTGAGCAACTTTCTCCTCAGTACCGCCAAGAGGCTGATGCAAGTTCAGACTGCCATGAACTGATTTTTTGAAAGTTAACCAAAGCAACTCCACAGTCCATTAACCTCTAAAATGAAATTGTCTCCAAAAACAACACTGTCAAACAAGTTTGTTTTGTACATAATAATATCTAGTAAACTACCCTGTGTAATTTAATGAGTTTTCATACAGTGTACTGAAGTAAAAACTTTCAGAAGAAATAGACATGAATAATTCTGATGTTGTCCAAAGTATTCCTTGGAAAAGTACTGATGACACATTATGATGTACACTGAACAAAACCTCACAGCAGCTTGAACTTTTACATGACATATATGACTGGAACTCATCAATTAGTTCTTGATTTACTGACTAGAAAAAAACATAATTATCTACAGAATACAGATATATGACATTTTTTGTTTAACTTTTAATTAAGTACCATGTTATTCAGAGAATGAGTTGGTATTAAAGAAAAATATAATATTCCATGGTTCAAAATCACTGAAAATACCATGGAATAAAAATAACTGAATAAATACCATGGATCAAAATAAACACCTAAAATACAATAACCATGGTTTGTACCTTGGTTCAAACATTACTGATTATTCTATGGTTCATTTTTACTGATTATTCTATGGTTCAAAATCACTGATTATTCCATGGTTCAGTTTTTTACTTTTACTCCATACCACTGCCTTAAACCACGAATGCATTCTTAATAGCATAACTTACAAACAGCTTGTGAGCACAACATGAGTGAACAGAACTAAGAAATATATCCTATATATGCACATCCTCTCTGTTTGTTGAATACTGTACTGGATTGTCAAAGTTATCGTAAGATTTAGGGACATGCCTGATGTACCCTTTCTTTATGCCCCAGTATATCAAAGCAACTGTTCCAGAGACCCCTATAACAGCTAGAATGATAGGTATTCCTATGATCACAAAGTATCGCCATGGCTCGGGTCCATCGTCAAACCAGGGACCAACGGTGCTATCAGCTGAAATAGAACGAAAAACATTTCTTAATCATTTACTAACATAATTAATCAAGAAGACTGAACAATTTCAATGTTCCTCTGAAATATAAGATGCTTTTTTCCAAACAGCTGTTCTGCTTGTAGTTGTCTTTACATGTAACCCTGGCAACAACAGACAACCTAGTTTGTGCAGGAAGTATGTTTTGGTAATCAACCATCCATTCCCCCTCAGGTAAAGCATAAACAATGACTTACATAATTTTGTAGATGCATCAAATTGTAATTCAATTTAGCCATATGAAAGGATAAAATCACTTTAAGTACATGTATACAAAATAGTATACTTTTGTGCATCAAATGTTAGTTTGGATGCCCACAAATTATCTTTAAACTTGTGGCATGCTTCCTCAAACACTGAACCAGTCTTGTCATGAAAGGTGAGTTTGGAGAATGACAGCCTAATTCTGCCTCAGGTAAGAATCAAATATACACTTCTTCAGTTAGGCTGGTCAGTTTTACCGTAGATTACCTACATCACATTTTTTTCTGAAACTGCAATCCTTGACACCATCTAAGATTTATTTCAACCATTTGAAAGCAAATTAAGGTCCTGTTTGGAAAATACAAGACACTCTGGACAATGTTTGACTACGACAGACACGAGCAACTTTGACAAGTTTTCAATATATTCAATGGCAATACAGAACAACATATTTCTGTTACAAAACATCAGAAGAGGATAACAAAAGAAATAATCTTGTGACGTCTGCTTTAGGCTGGTCCTGTAGTTTAGAAGCAGACGTACTTTGAGGCAAAACATGGATGACAGATGTCCTATGACAGGTGAATTAAAACTTGAAAACTTCTTACTTTGTTGAAGCAGAATTGGTCCAAAGATGCTGTTGTCAGGTACAGTGACATTGGCCTTCATGTGCCACATGTCATTGAGCTGGTACAAGGTGCCATGAAATGTAAAATTTAGTGGAAATCTGCCTACATGTTCAAACATTACATGAACTTTAAATATCACTTCTAGCTGCTTGCTCCCTACTTGTTCACCTGCAATATATTGTACAACACAATTGTCATTATTATTAAGATAATGCAATATTGATTACATTCCTTAAATACAAGCACATGTAAGACTATCTACAGGACTGGTAAAATGTGGTCCCAAAGGGCATTTTGTCCAATAGATATAGGATTATATAAGTAACGCATTTAATCCTGATTTTGTGGCCCAAACTGAAACATTTGTGGCCCAAATTAAAACATTTGTGGCCCAAATTGAAACATTTGTGCTAATTAAGGAGTGTTCAGTTCAAACATACATGCTCCTGTACACATATAATTCAAAGCTGTTTATACTAAGTGCTTGTTACTGTGATATGCAATGTATGTAAATTATGTACAATGAAAATCAAAGCACTGAGAGTACTTGTAGATGTGAGAAAATAAGAAAATCATTACTTAGTTAACAAGGGTTAAACAAAATATCTAAGCAACATGAAACACATTTCTTTGTGTATAACAAAACACTTTAAAGCAAGTAAATTTTACATACTGCTTATCTCTTTATGTAACTTTTAAGTAAAATTCCTAAGTAGTTTAACAATTGTTTAAAAGTGTGTTATTGTATAATACAATCACAATGTACATACAAAACTATACATCTTCAGAACATTCAGTTCATAAGCTTTCTAATGGATATTTTTCCAGAAAATCAAACAAGAAATCATGTCTGAAGGACAGTTTAAAATATTGCATTCCCTAAGAAGACTTATAAATAATGTTGAAAAGTCAAAGTAAAAATGAGTTAGCCTTTTTTTAAAATGTATACAATGTACAAACAAACTTCTGGTCAAATATTTCTCAAGCTTATGTGTAATATAAAAAATACACTTAAAAGATACATGACTGGAGGATTCTGGAAATGATCATTCAGAATAAAGAAACAACTTAAGATTGTGCTATTACCTACTTGCAATCTTTTGAGCTGATGTCACAAAAAAATGGTACTGAATGAGGAATTAAAATGCACATAGAATTGTTTGTCAGTGGCAGTAAGGAGGTGCTGTGATGAAGGGGTAGAGCATTGGGCTTCTTACCTGGAGCTCTCAGGTTCGAATCCCAGCAGCAGCATTTGACTGCGGTCTCCACAATCCTTTCTTTCAGCATGAGTACTAGTTAGAACTGCAGGAGGCAGTCATTGAGAGTTGTTAATATAAGTAACAAGAACCTGTTCTACAACAAATATAAAGTAAAAAAAATTTAAAGATAAACAAAGTGATAGCACCTTCCATTTCAACTGTAGCTCCAAGTCTGTCCTTGAACGTTGCCAGAAGTCCATCCTTTTTCAAGTAATGTTCTGAATGTATGAAAAACATACAGTAATTCAGTGTTCCATTGTACTCATAGTGACCGTCCCAGTGCTGGTGTTTAGAAAAAATCTCCATGTACTCTGGCTTTTCATCTGTGGTTGTTTCTGTAATGCAAAATATATAAAGATTTGTGAAAAGTAAGAAAATAGTTTTCACTGGATTTAATGTCACTTTAGATGTAAATTTACTTACAAGTAGCTTTTATAGTACCTTGAAAGATGTCTTATGGGTAAAATTTGACTGTTGTTTATTTACAAAAAGAACAGCACGTTCATAACATTGCTATAAATAAAGTACAGTTTTTTTTTTCAATGATATAGCAAAAATTAAGAAACCCCGTTTTATAATAAGAAACTGATGTATATGTCAACATTGTTTTTTTCACTAAATAATTCACAGATCTATCATGTCTATCATTATTCTATCCATAAATTGATTAATTATTCTTATTTCTATGTACAAATGTTTAAAGTGCTTATGAGACGTTAACTGTCACACTACTACCGGTAATAGTCAATGATTCCACTTTTGTGAACAGTGCAGATCATGACCAGCCAGCACTTTATTCAGCAAATCAAACTGATGTGTCACATGCATTATTGACATCCCTACATCAAATATGAAGGTCACACTTAGAGTTTAAAGGTAATGAAATCCTGTATTTATACGTACACATTCTGTAACTGTGTCATATCATATTGCATAAATGTTCAGCACATGAAGTTGACGTGCAAGACCTACATCCCTACCTCAAAGGTCAAGGTCACACTTTAAGTCTAAACGTAACAGACCCTGTATATATGCATACACTCGTGTCTGGACTGTAACTCTCTTATGCATGGAACTTTTTTTTAAACAACTTGGCATTTTTTTAAATGTTGAGCACATAAAGACGATGTGTTGCGCACATGTCCACGTCTTTACAGTAAAGGTCAAGGTCACACTTAGTTTTAAAGGTCATATACTCTGTATATATGCACACATTTGTGCCCGGACTGTAGCTGTGCATTGAAAGATTTTAAACAACTTGGCACAAATGTTCAGCACATGAAGACGACCTGTCACATGCATCTCTAGGACCTTTAGGGGCAAGGTGACTCAAGTCTAAAGGTCACACAATCTTGCATATATTCACACATTCATGTGCATCCTGTAATTCTGACATGCATTGAAGGGTTTTGAAACAACTTGGCACAAATGGTCAGCACATGGAGACAAATTGTCATGTGTAAGTCCTACATCCCAAGATTGATGATAAAGGTCACATTTAAGAGTTTAGAGGTCATGGAATCCTGTATACACGGTAACTCTGTCATGCATTGAAGGATTAATAATAACAAGGCACAAATGCTGAGCACATGTAAGTGACATGTCATGTGCATAAAGGAAATGTGATATGCGCTTTCTCTGTCTGACTGTTGTCTGTAGACAATTTTATTTGTTCAGACTGTAACTTTGAAGTAAACACTGAAGTTTTTTAAAAATAAGTTGGCATTAATGTTATACAGAGTATATAGAGATAAGTATTAGGTCCACTCCTTAAAGGTCAAGGTCACAGACTCTGAGACATTACTTTTGGGAAATCTGTCAAAAGACTACAGTGTGAGGGCTCTTATCTAATTTATATATTCATCGTTTCTGTCGTTTCAGATTTGATCAATGTCAAAAATAGCTTCATATACACTGGATACATCTTAATGTATAGACTATACTGAATTTTAGCTCTATATTTTGTTAACTTTCTAATTTGAGGAGAAAGAAAAGAAGTCAAAAGCAAGCTCCTCAATAACCTGGTGATGAAAATACTACTAAAAAGGCAACGTTAGCTTCACTCACCACAGAGTATACACTTTACTGTGAACGAAATTAATAAAAGTATCCACTGCTTCATATCTGACGCATTACAATGTGAACTATTGAAAGCATATAGGCTTCTATCTCATTATTTTCTCCTTTAACAAATCATAATAAAACTTCCTGGTCACGAAAGGCTTTACAAGCGGCGCACCAGTACATTTTTGCTCGTTAAAATGGTCGCCGTTTTAACCGGTTAAAAATAAGTCTTGGGGTTATTATCGGTATATTTTTTCATTAAGACGTCAAAAATGATATAATCTAATCCAGTCTTTAACAAAATAACGTCTCATTTTAGTCCTAAAACACCTTTTCTAGAAACGGACAAAATTTTGTCCTCTCAGCATCAGCAACCGGTGTCAGAGTAAATTATTTCACATCCGGGTATCGAGAAAAAGATAATTAAAGATGGTCAGAAAAGATAATTTATTTCTGGTAACTTTTGGCATAAAAAGCATATTCCCGATGAAAAAACCGATTTAAAGTCTATAGAAAAAGTGGTATGTTTAATTAGACTGTTTAAAGAAAAATATTTTTTTTTGAATTACAGTGGTTACTGTGTCCAAGGTCTTTCAAATAATATGAAATTAGGCACTGCCTATATAAATGTCTTAACGCCCGGATAATCTTGACAGGTTATGATATTACCTGGAAGAGATACGCCGTGACATTTTCATTGACCGAGCGATGAACCATGTATTTGCCCCAGAAAGTTTTGCAAAACCAGGCAATGGCATTGGAAATAGCACTTTAAGAAAAATAATGGTATAATTGGAAAGCTGATAAATTTTCTGTAAAACCCCATTAAAACCCTATATATAATTGAGACTATCTTTAACTTGACAATTAAACACAGTCATGGTATCCCGTCTTGCAAGTTTTAGCCTATGGCATAATTTGAGTAATTTGAATCACATTACATGTATCACAGGTAAAATCTGCATGTATTATGCTATAAAATAATTAACCAAATCCTACATTCATATCCGTTAAAAAAACTCTAATTACATTTCAATTAGTCATTTTCCATCATTATGTATACCCCAAATATATAATGGGAACCTTTGCTTACAAAATATCATCGTATGAGTAAAAAAATACCATTGAATTATTTAGATTTTGAACGGATCTTTCAAACCAAGTCCCAGAAAATTAAAATTTAAGGGTGAAATACACAATCTGAGACATTTTAAAAGATGTTCATTAGACTGAACTCCTATGTGCTTAAAAAGATGTTACACAACCCATGAAGATCATGCAAGTAGCAAGATGAAGCACTAAAATTAGGCATGTGCAGTTTTTGGTCACTTAAAAAACATACATGTATGAGGTCATAATTTTCTAAAATCTAATATTCCTGAAAGAAAAACATGGGGAAAATATACATATTATGTAATGATAAGGGAATAGCATATAGTGTCAAAAAGATCACTTTGTTGGTCAAATTACCTGTGGTAAAAATCAAGATAAACATCAATATAAAGTATCAAAAATTCTTCTTATTCAAAATGGTGCTTTAAGCA
The DNA here is from genome assembly GCA_022818135.1 of Saxidomus purpurata. Lineage (NCBI taxonomy): Eukaryota > Metazoa > Mollusca > Bivalvia > Venerida > Veneridae > Saxidomus > Saxidomus purpurata. The sequence continues at coordinate 37,687,358 of JAFMSR010000015.1, forward strand.
GATGACTTGTGTCGTTAATCTTGGCAGGTTATTTACTGTGTACCCAGTCTTTTCGACCATAATTTGAAAACTCTTTGCCAGTCAATGAAGAGTCTGCATAGTCCCGTATACAGCCTTGAGAATAAGAGGTGCTTAGGTATGCACTAAACGGGTTTAAAAAGGTAATCTAGATGCAAATTGATAGGGTTTCACCCTAGTTAAAAGTAATTGGGAAAGTCAATACTCAAAAGTACAAACACTGGTGAAATAAATATAACGGAAGTCAGTGCTCAGGGTTTCTGAAATTACTTTTATTTTACAGTAAAGGTGTCAAATTGGCAACTTTTGTTAGTCATAAAACTTTACAGATATACGATACAAAACTGTCAAAAAAAAATTCAAGTGATTGATTTAAAATCAGTTAATAATCTAGGTTTTGAATAATATGCGTCCCTGGGACACACACTTTTCAAAACAATGATGTCCCAGCTATGAAACATCATGACGCTGCCCATTCCAAACAAGTCCGAAAACAGAATCGGACATCCCTTTCAAAAACTGATGGTATATGTAGAATTATGTTGGAAAAGTAGGATTTTTTAACTTGCCCCTTACACATGGGTTTGCATTATAGCGTTGCACTTGTCCGTCGACGTCCGTCCGTCCGTCCGTCCGACGGGGCTTTCCCGCAATCTTGGTCAACGCAACTCCTCTATAAATCGTATGGCAGAGGCTTAAACTTGTCTCAGGGATACAATTTTTACTGTAGATGGTAGTAAAGGCAGGCATTTATCACGCCGACCAAGTTAACTGGATTATGGCCCATAGTTGTATGAAAACTGTTTCACTATTGTCATTTAAAACCAATTTAATAAAAAAACTGGTATAATTGGAAAGCTGATGGCAAATTTTGCTGTAAAACTTGTGAATTAACAACCTCTATATATAATTAATACTATAAGGAAGGAAGGTAAACATGGTCGATGCTATTCTCTAACAGAATTATGGCCATTGATGGTAATTTTTTTCACTATACTACCATTATAGAAACTTTGTTATATGCAATAAAATTAAAACGGATGGCAGATTAATTCATAAACTTCCAGTGATGAATAACCTTAATTATAGATGGAAGTAAAGGAAGTAATTTTCCATCATTTGACCCAAAATATATACATGAAATATGGCCTTTGCAGAAATTTTATCACAGCATTGTGTTCCGCAGTTTTAGGAGACCAGACATGTGTTTCAAAATTTTGTCGGTTTATTCAGACACTAATATTGAAATCCAGCTGTAAAGAGACCAAATATAAGACATAAGAGTTAGGTAACATTTTACATTAATACATGAATAAAGAGTACATTCAACCATGAAACACCATGCAAGTAAGAAAGAATTTTGTAGACATTAAATGAAGCTGCTCTTGGTCATTTGTGAAAACACCTGCACAGTGAGGTCAACTTTCCAATGTCCTTTGGACACCTAAAACTAAACATTCGGTAAAATATAATTGTTTGTAAAAGTATTGAGGTAATCAAAATATTAATTGCTATTAACGTAGATCTAAATATTTATTGGTCAAAAATTGATTGGTAAAATATCAAGATAATTCTTTAGCATATAAAGTACTCAATAATGTCGTGGTTTGTGTAAAAATCAAGCTTCTAAGGATGACAACTAACTCGTTATGTCACTGAAATTTCGAGGCATGTGACACCACTGATTGAATAACGTTTGATAATTTGTGACCATGCTATTTGAAGGACCTTCAATTAACTTAATTAAGATTCTATAAGTTCCGAACTAATCCTTGGTTAAATAACGGTTGCTTATAAGAAAATCGGCGCAAACCGGTTTTTTAAGGTAACAATTTTATTCTACAATGATAGGATTTCACACCTAAAGAATAGGATCATTTCTAAAGTCAATTTTTAACTCATAAAGTACAAACACTGGTGTTACAAAATAAAAGCATCTTCTCAGGGTTTCTTATATTCAAGCGTTTTTACAGTAAAAGGGCCAAATTGGGAACAGGTTGTTATCAAATACTGAGATTTTGGATTATAAAAACTAGTCTGAATAACAAGTTAATATGAAGTGAGTTTATTTAAAATTAATGAAAATATTGGCAATATACAAATGTAAATGCTGGCAAATATTCCTTAATTTAATAAATGTACAAAAGTAAAAAATGTCCATATTGATTTATTCTGGTGGATTATTATTATTTTTATGTTACTGTGTAACGTCTGAAACAGCCAGCTATGCACCTGGCATTTATAAGTTTTGGATTCTACACAGTGGCAATGCCCGAGACTCAAACATAAATCCCTGACGAATATGTGAAATTTCTTCTCAAATCTAGTATGAGGATACCCAAGTTACTGTAGCAAAATTCTTTTATAAAAAAAAATCATGCAATTTATGATACACACAAGCTGAAAGATGAGTATACATAGTTCCCATATCAACAATATTTACCTCCCTTGTTCTAATTGGCGCCATTTTGTATATTTTGTATGGCAGCTGCCCTTAAAGTTAATATGGAACAATCTACTGGAAAAATTACTGAAAATAATGGCAGATTTACTGAAACATCAAATTAACTTATTTTTTTGATGCTGGGGTATAGGTAAATGTCATTCGCTGGCTAAGAAAATATGGTTGTCAGTACATAAATTATCAAGCTATGCACCTTGGCATTATATTTTTGATTATACGCATGAATGCCCGAAACTCAAACATATTAATGCTTGAATATGAGAAACTTTTTCTCATTTCAAAGTATGGCGCCGATCTCAGATACAAGGGAGCTAAATATACTGTGGAGAAAATGGGAACTATGTATTTTTTCTATCAAATAACATGTAAATAATTTTGCTAAAATGTGTACTGTTTTATAGGTAACACATTTACACGCTTAGCCCCCTGAGAATACGAGAAAACAGGATACTCAAACAAAACATTATTTAGAATTACAAAGTAGCAGAACATGTCTCTGGTACTTTCTAATAAAATTGAATTCTGATTTATAAACTGATTATCAATTTCCAATGTACACAACTCAAAATTATTAATTACTTAATTTGGATGAAATTTTTTGTATATAATACTCTTTAAACTTTATATTAAAGTGGTCAATACTGGCTGACATATAGTCTAATGACTAGTTTATGATGACTTTTGGTTGAAAATGAATAAATGATTTAAATTGATAGAAATCTACTGGTCAATACCACCAAAGTGGCCAATATAAGTCAGTATTTGCTATTTGGTCTATCCACTCTATTGTGGTCGGTGGTCAGTTGGGTATTTTCTCCCATAGCGGTCAGTACTGGTGAATTGAACAGTTGGTGGTCAGTTGGGTATTTTCTCCCATAGCGGTCAGTCCTGGTGAATTGAATTTTAGTTTGTCTTTATGCAAAACGTGACATAAACCAGGGAGTGTCCCTTTTTTTTAGCTCATCTGGTTTTGCCAGGGTGAGCTTTTCTAATGGATGATTGTCGTCGTTTGTCAACGTTTTGATTAAAATGACATCTTCTCTGAAACCACAAGACCTAGAGCTTAGATATTTAGCATGTAGCATTGCCTACAAGACCTCTTCAAAGTTTGTTCAAATTATGCCCCTGGGGTCAATATTAGCCGGCCTTTGGAGGGTCACTTGTTTTACAAAGACATATATAGGAAAACCTATTTGGTATATATATATATATATATATATAACATTGTCTAGTGGTCTTCCACCTACTTTGGTCAAATCATGCCTCTTGGGTTAAAAATTGACCACACTCACCAGGTAAGTGGACTGGTACCAAGGTGAGTAATATAGGGCTATCTTGGCCCTCTTGTTACTGGTACCCATTCACAGCTGAGTGGCTGGAGGCACTTGTTGCATCATATTTTGGACCCATGGAAACACTTAAAGGTCCATTACTCAGACCAAATCAAATTTCTTTTAGCTCTGGCATTGTAACTGGCGTCTCCTCAGAAGGAAAAATATGGCATACTGCATCGAATGTGATCATATTGTGTTGAAAATTTGAGTTTAACAAAAGAATTAACAAATTATATTTTGCCGTTTCTAAAAGTAAAGTAGGTTTTCCAGTTTTCAAATATCTTTATTTTCCAGAAGACTCACAGAAAGAGGTTAAGCATGTTTAAGCATGCCTATTTTGAATTATAGTTGAACAAACTTTACTTCCAATTTCCTTTGTGTTACTTAGCAAGCACCATAACCATTGCACCATGGAGGCCCTAAGTCATCATTTTAGTATATGTAGCTGTTTTTATTGTTCGGATATTTTTATTTTTCAGAGATGCAAGAAATAACAGTTGAGACTTTTTGGCGTTTGGTCGAAGTCAGTTCATCAGTCTAAGATAATTAGCATGCTCCTAGTCAAGACGACATATAACTTGAAAACTATTGGTTGAATTCAAATACAAGTTTCGGATAATCTGCAACACTGTCTGATTATGGACCAGATGCACAAAAACTATAATGCACACTATACTGAGTTATTGCCCTTGGTTAATTTACTTGACGGAGCATAGGTTAAAACTAACTAGTTTGTATTGAATACAAATTCATACAATGGCCAAGGGCATTGAGATGAAGTGTATTTTACAGAACCATAAAATCCATCTCACAACAGAAATGTTCCCCATATTAATCGATTCCTTGTCCAGAAGACTTAATATTAGTTGGAATTCAGTACAACTTGATACAATGATAAACACACTTAGTGGAACAGTAATGATAAGAACTAAAAAGTATCTTAGAGTAGTTACTGTAGCCATTGCCACTTGTTACATGTACTAGCCAAAGCATAAATAAAAACCATCAGGTTGAAAGTTGATACAACTTATACAAGGTCAATAACTAGTTCAGAGGTAGTGCACCAGTACTATAACTCCATTAACTAAGTTATTCAGAGATATTGCCCTTTGTATAAATTCTTTTTCGATAGATAACCTGAAACTTCTGGTTGGAATTCAATCAATTATGTTCACCGGGTATCATTACCAGAAGCAAACTTTACATGAATATTTACCGAGTTATTGCCCTGTTACTTTTCCTTATGAAAAGGGGCATAACCTAAAACTACTAGTTGGAATTCAGTCAACCTCATACAATGGTCAAGTACATTTAGAGGAATAAGTTGCACAGGAACCATAACCCCATCTTGACTATTACAGAGTTATTACCCTTTGGTACTTTGCCTTGTCCGGATAACTTGAAAACTACTTGTTGGACCATCGAATAACCTCCATACTATGGACAAGAACATAAGGCTGTCAAGGTTGACAGGAACCATGGCTCCATTTTTACTAATTAAAGTGTTATTGCCCTTGGTTAAGTTTTTCCTGTACTGGAGCACTTTTTTCAAAACTACAAGTTGGAGGATTGCAATACAACTTCATACAATACTTGTCAACCACAATGAGAGGAACTTCATAAGAGACAAGATGTCTTTTTAGTTTGTTTGCAAGGTATTATGTTAGAATTACTGCTTCATTTTATAAAGCAAATACATTGAATATGGGTAATAATCACATTTAGTGACTTAGCTCTAGTTTTATTTTTCGAGATGCAAGAATAGCAGTTGAAACTTTTAATGGCTATTGTGAAGTCACATCATTACCCCAGTCTAAGATAAATAGAAGAGTAAAGACGGATAGTCAAGATTGGTTTTAAAAAGAAGACCAGTTTCGACTTAAATCTTGGCTTGTCTGATTATGGACCAGATGAAAACCTTAATGACAATGCTGTATTGAGATGGGTTAATTTAAAGATGGAAAAATAACTTTATGTAATGTCCAAAAACATGGGCAGTGGCCAATAAGGTTTATTTTGACCTTAAAAATTTTTCAGAAGTTTTCACATATAAATCAAATTCTTGCTAGAGACAATATTTGAGAATAGATGATTGTCCAAAACTTGTTGACATAATGATATGAGTTAAAAATGTGTTAGGTAGGGCAGTGTAACCATTACAAACATGTACATGTACTAACCAAACATAAATAATAACCATCAGTTTTAAAGTTGTTCCTACTGAGCAGTCAGATAACTAGTTCAAGTTATCACCAGTTATAACTTTAATAAGTTATTCAGAGATATTTGTATAAATTATGATAACCTAATTCAGTTACTTCATTCATTTTGTTACTGGGTATATTCAGAAGCAATTTACAGCAATTTACTAATTATTCTGAATCTTAGCATGTTTTTCCTGTTTCTCTCATTGTTGAACATTACAACCCTGCAATAAAAGCTGTTTCAACAAGTGTGGAAACTTTCAATATAATCATCTTTAACATGAATTCTAGCACCAATGTGTCTGTTTAATTTCCCATTTAGGTGTCAGTGTTTTAACAGGAGAAAAAATGTGTTAATGGGAGATTCAATCCCTGTATATACACCCGTCTCCACTTTTGCCAGATCTGGGCTCAGTTCAAAGGACCTGTCATATAAAGAGTTATTTTACAAAATGTGAATATTTTCAGATTGTTAGTAACCCATATAAGTTATCTTGGAAAATAAAAAATCACTTGTTTCAGTTATTAATTGATCACTTGAATTAGTTACATTTATGTAAATATTTGTAGCTACCTTAATGCTGAGTACAGATATTAAAGATACAGATGTACGAAACCTGGGATAATATTTCAGGTTCGTCGACTGTTCAGAGGCTGGGCACCAAGTCACTGTGATTCTGTCAGATGTTATAACACGCCGCAAATTTCGTATGTGCCCTACATTGAATCACCTGTATCTCCTTAATTCTGATTCGGTGTCACATTCTTTCATTACAAACAATGAAATTAATCCCTGTAATGTCATATCAGAGGAACTGCTCAAGTTTATATTTCAAAGAACTTTTGGCTATAATGTCACAGAAGTTATATTAGCAAAAGAGAATAATTTCAGATTGATAGCAACCCAAATAAGTTATGCTGGTAAATAAAAACTTACTTATTTCAGTGATTAATTGATAACTTTATTAGATACAATGTACAAGTCTAGTTACCTGACTGCTGTGAACAGATATCAAAGATACAGAAACTATGTATGTGTTATAATTTCAGGGACAAAACTGTTTTTTCTCATTTTTCTCAGTGTTTCTGTTTTCATATTCAACCATGTTAAAATTCTGTATTTTTCAATTTTTGGAATACCTGATTTACATCATTTTTCTCAAAATATTGTTTAACTTATAAAATCGCTAAAATGCAATATCAAAAGAATAAATAAGGTTATTGCTTAGAAATGGCAATTTAGCTAAATGTTCAGTAATAAATGGGCAAATGAGTTGAACACGTTTAGCAAGCCAAATTCATAAAGATGTAAACAAAAGAATTTGTAATGGCACAAGACTTTTGCAAAATTGTACTTTCCTTCAGAACATTGTCAAGTCTGCAATAAAATACTGTTTAGGCGAAGGTATTAACTATTTCTGACCAGTTAGAAAGAAGAGTTCTAAGACAATGATACTGTGTTGTTGTATTCATTGCACTGAGTGAAAGATAGACTGCACAGTTGATATTTATATGCAATGTATTAAGAGAGATCTTAGATCCTTGATAGTACTCTCAACTTTGAGCTCTTTGGCTAGAAAAAAATTGCATGGTAGTTACATTCATTCATAGAAACTTTATCAAAGTGCACCTTTCTCCTCAAGTCATTTTGAAAATCTACTTTAGATGCTGTCTATTGTTTACTTTATTTCCTGTGTTTTCAGGGTGAGGTGCCTTACTTGAAGGACAGATGGTGCCAGTTTGATTTCTTCATGGTTATTTGTCTTTGGATGTCAGTAATTCTACAGGTTTGTGAAACATGCTTGCCTTCTTAGAAATACACACAGATTGCATTGCTTACATAGGATTCTATTATTTAACAAACATTTAGCTATTATACATGCAGATTATCTCACACATGTACAATTCCTGTAACATGTTTCTGTAGATATAATTATATTTTAGGTTAAAATGTAATTAAAGAGACACTCCAAAACGCACTAAAATAACTTCAAAAGCATAAATAATAGAATATTTGCAAGTATTATTACTTCGCCTAAAAGTTTAAGTTATACATAAAGTCCGTCATTATTGGTAAAATCAGTGGTTTAAAATATGTTGCAGTACCCTTAACCATTCAATAATCTATGTAAAGTTGTTGTTGTACAGTTAATAGGTGGATAGCATTATTGCAAAAGGCCTCTAATATGCTGATTATTTGTGCTAAAATGAGGCATTTTTATATATATGTTGCTCTTTAGAATTGTATTTATTTTCCTTTTTACGCTCATTGATCACATTGTTTATGTTTGAAGAATATAATCTGCTAAATATAGGGAGTCTGCTAAATATAGGGAGTCTGCTATGTAGAGGGCCAAAGAGAGACTGTCTAAATGACAATTCTACTTGAACAAGTCAAAATTTATTCGAAAATAGGCTAGCAAGACCAGTAAAGAACTTTGATATAGGCTGAAATTTGTCTTAGTAGAGTTTGAGAAGTTTAGAATACAACATGATTGCGTGGAGTATCCTTCACCGAGATAGTTATTTGGTTGTGTTATAAAATATCTTATGACCTCTTTTGGTGTACATCATGTCCTATGCTTTACTTTACTGTACTAAATGAGTATGTTGTTGATTTTATTTTTCAGGTTTTTGAACTAACCAGGGTTGTGCAGCCTTATTCTTATTGGTCAATCTTGAGATGCATGCGTCCACTGATCCTGATCAGAGTGTTCCGAGTGTTCCTGAAGTTCTCTCTTCCCAAAAATAGAATCAACTCAATATTTAAGTACGTGTTGAAATTATTCTTATGACAAAATAAGTTTTTTGCTTTTTTTACAAGCTATACAGTCAATTAGTCAAAGCTGCTAGTATGGTTAAACTAGTCATTTTGAAATCTCTCACTGATTGAAAGCCATGGGTTTGAGTTCCACTACTTACCTGGCTGTGTTTTTGTGAGGAAATTTCTTAGGCAGATTCTCATAGAAGATGGGAGTCTAGTACAGGTCCTTCCTAAAAACAATCATATTATACATGTTAAACCCCCAACTTGTAAATGATTGAAGTAATGTTGAAAGAGGTATTAAACCCAGGCAAAAAATTCATTGGGCCGGGCTAACTTAAAATCAAACAGCTTCCCTTTCACTTTGGTTGTTTTCAAACCATAGAGTTTTCAGCTATGAAAAGATACATACTCTTGGACATCCATCTTTTTTGATCGTGTGCTTGTAAAATGTAAATTATTGAATGTAGTATTACTACATGTATAAACATTTCTGGTTTACATGTATTTGAAATATGATTGTAAATTTTGTACTTCGATATTTACAGACGATCTGGACAACAGATATACAATGTGACGATATTTTTCCTATTCTTTATGATGTTATATGGTATCCTTGGTGTACAGATTTTTGGAGAGCTAAAACACCATTGTGTTAGAAAGAATGTGACTAACACATCGTAAGTTCAAAATTACCACTTTAGAAACACTATATCTAGTACATCTGTTTAATACAGAGAAGACGTTATACAGGGCAAAAGTTTATAAATTTCAGATGACTCACAAATCACTAATTTCTGATTAATAAAATTCAAAACTGAAGCAAATTCTAGCCAATCAGAAAGAAGAAATAAAGTTTTAATTTTTTTTGATCAAGAAAGCATTACACAGGTTTAAATGTTCTAGGGATTTCTTTTATGTGTAGAATCTGTCATTTGGACAGAAAATCTCTCAGAGACCCTGTACAGGCATTTGCTAAGCGTACTTGGGAATTTATTTGTAAACTTTACAAATTACTTTATTTTTAATTCAGGGATTTTGATATAAGGCTATAGTATAAAATTGAGTTATTATACCAGTTAAAGCCAGATGTTGGTGTGGAAAAGTTCCATAATATGATACTGTAATTAAAAGTTGCCAAGAATTGTGACTTAAACTTGAGTTAAGATTATTCAAGGTTTCTTTTATTGAAATAATTTTAACTCCTGTCTTCAAGAAGTGGATGTTTTTGATGAAATAAAATCTCTTTGTCATGGTTAGCATTTATGTAGTTTAAACCAGTTAGAATCACTTCATTTTAACACAATACGCTACATCATATAAACATGTATGGTCTGAATTTTATTTCAGAAAGATAACGTTATATGACCTGGCTATTCCTGATACTTATTGTGCCCCAGATGACAAGCCAGGCTACCATTGTCCTAAAGACATGAAATGTATGTCTATAGATATCCCGAAAAACAACAGAGGCTTCAATGGATTTGATGAACTACGTAAGTGGGACTGTAGAGTAACATAGTAACCATAGATCATGATAATATATTGCCACTTGTAATTTTCTAAAATGCCTGTATTTTTGTAAAAAGTAAAACCGAATTTCGCAGTCATTTTACCAAAATGTACCTGGAAATTAGAATGAGAATGCCAAAAGAACTATACTGCACATTCAAGCAAAAATTAATTTGTGCATACAACATAGCTTAGTCTTGAAAGAAACATTTTCGAATTTATTACAATAATGATCAGCATAATATTTTTGTTCTTAAAAATAAGGTTTTGCATGGCCGACTTAGTATTTGCTTTAAAGAGTGAATGAATTTTTTTGCAGCTACCAGTTTCTTCACAGTGTATGAGGCAGCATCACAGGAGGGGTGGGTGTTTCTCATGTATAGAGCTATGGATAGTCTGGAATCAGTGTTTGCCATCATCTACTTCATAACACTTATCTTCCTCCTGGCATGGCTTGTTAAGGTATGCAATTGGTAGTTATACCCCCACAAAACAAAGTTTTCAGAGGGTATCCTTGACTTACCCTCTGGTTGGGCAGTTGATCCACTTTTATAACATAGGTAGTTTGTCAGCAAGACACAATTTTAGTATTTTTTATCTGTCAAGGTGTTGCAGAGATATGCCTTTTTTAACTGAGACATTAATATGTGACAAAGCGCCATTTCAGGGGTATTTAATCACAACAATGATAGTTCTAGCTCACTGTCTAGAATATTAGAACTGCTCAATCTGTAGAGTCCTTTTGTATGGCGATTCCCTTGTGACGCCATTTGTTATTACCCTTAGTGACTACATGGGGTTGCTTTGTGTAATGATTCCAAACTTGTAGTATTAAAGCTATTACATTTCTACAGCCTACTACTAAAATGTACATTTGTACACCCAAGTTACTTTGTATATTTCAGAACATCTTTATAGCTGTCATTATAGAATCCTTTGCAGAAATTCGGGTACAGTTTCAACAGATGTGGGGTTCCCGAGGCACTGACACCGATTCTGACTCGTCACAGGTATGTGTAACAGTACAGATTCTTGCTTCATTGTACACATACTTAAAATAAGACCAGCTTTACTATGCTGTGAAAGCCAAGACTTAAACTTCTGAACTGAATTTTACATGTATATCTGTATGTTCTTTTGTATCAGTGATGAATGGCTACAGTTTTGTAATACTGTTCCTGTAACTCTTGAGTATACACAATGATTCTCCCTGTAAGATCTGATATAATGTTTTGCATAGATATATTGTGTATGCTATTTAGTCACATTTGATGATTCTGTACACGAGTGTGTAAAATGAATGTGTACACGGGTGTGTATAGTGATTGCATATATACTTATTTCAGGTTATACAACAAGAAGGGAAGACATGGAAGATGGTGATATTGGATCAGAATAAACCACAGGGACTGGCTCCACCAATATTTCAACAGATATTAAGATCCAGTTCATTCCATGCTTTCATTTTGTTGATGGTGTTAGCCAGTGCTATAGCGGAAGCTAGTCTCAGCTTTGATGGCGAAAGAGCTGACCCACAAAATACCATGGATACATTCTATTATTTAGAGGTTTATGAAATTTATCATTTTTCAATGCCCCCACTTTTTGGCTTGGGGTATGTAGATTTGCCCTTGTCCATTAATGTGCCTGTCCGTAAATGTGTAACATTATGTGTTGTATGTAACGGCACATGGGGTTTTGTTTGTGGCTGTGCCCGGTGAGGGTGGAGTTAGTGCTGAATGTAGGAGCTTTGGTGTCCTATAGACACATTCCTAGTTTTTCAATCTTGAAGTCTGACTTAAGACTAGATGAGTGCCACTGAAGAAAGAAGGAAATAGATATCATAATAAATATATCTGTAAGATTGAGTATATCTGTGAGACTGACTGAATAATCAAATTTTCATTTACTACAATATGAAACATAAAGCAAAGTTACAATACTTTATACAATATTTTTCATGTTCAATACCATAGAATTCATCAGACACCAGTGGAGTTTATATAAAACACACACACCCTGTTTCTGGTATTTTTATTTACCTGTGGACAAAACATGAAATTACGCTTAACTAATTAGAGAATATTGCTAGAACACAAATTAGAAAATACAAAAGTTATAAAATGAACCATGAACTGGAGTTTAAAAGAATTTTTTTTTGGTTACAGGTGTTTTTCACTTTGCTGTTTGACCTAGAAGCTATATTCAAGATTTGGTGTTTGGGTTTCCGTGGTTACTGGCGGCGTTCATTACACAAGTTTGAACTGTGTTTAGCCATTGGTACGACATTGCACATCATACCAGCTTGGTACAGGACACAGCTCACATATTTCCAGGTAAACACAGTTGAAATTACTGTAAAAAGACCATCTGCAAATTACATATATTGTCTAATGCTTACTCGGAAAATTACTCCAAAGGTATGTAAGGAATTGAGTTTACATTTCACAAAGTGGTAGAGGACATTTAAAGGAAGTGGAGTGACAAAGAACCATAACTCTTGCCGACCCAATTCTTTAATTCCCTCCCTTTATTGTATGAAATTATGCTTGTCAGCTACATAATACCAAAATCATGAAATAGATTTACTTGATTTTAGACACAGTGATAGAGGATATTTAGAGAAAGTTCAGTGTCTTATAACCATAACTTTACCTTGTCTCTATTTGTATGATCTCCCTTTATCATCAAAAGCTTAAAAACGTGATATTTAGTACAATGAATGAGGTCATTGAAAGGAAGTGCATTGTTCAAGATTCATAACTTTATCTGGGCCTATGATTGATTTACGTCCCTTTATTATTTTTTATTTTGCTTGTTTGCCGTTACACTTTTTAAGTTAGTGAATATAAACTTGTTAAGTTTTCATTTGCAAGAACAGAACTTGTTTGATGTTCATCCGAAAATGCAGACTTCTGGGAGCATCCATCCATGTTACCTGTGCTGTTGTATTTCATTTACAGGTGATGAGGGTGGTGAGGCTGATCAAAGCATCTCCAATGCTGGAGGACTTCTGTTGGAAGGTAAGTAATCCTTTTGTCATCTGTGAACAAATTGGAACAAAATCTGTTTCATCTTTAAACACATAATGGAACAACCTGTCTGTTACAGCAGTGAAAACACACATGGACAGTTTGATTGTTTTGTTACATTTTTTAAGTATATTCCGTAGTTATGAAAAAAAATAAATCAAGTCCTCACTCGTAGTGTGCATGCACCAAATTTTTAAGGTAATGAGTAATGGATCAACAAGCACAGGGCACACACATTTATGTAAAATAATTATATATATATTACAAAGATACTTTTATCTTTCTTATGATCATATTTTCTCTTATGTTTTAGATTTTTGGTCCCGGCAAGAAGTTAGGCAGTATAATACTGTTTACAATGTGTTTGCTGATTATTGCCTCCAGTATAAGTCTGCAGCTTTTCTGTTCCATTGAAGGCTTTGATAACTTTGAAACCTTCCCGAGGGTAAGCATGTTTATTTACACTGCGTGGTACAGTGAGACCCTTCCAAACTAACCGCCATCCAGGCTAGAGAAAATGTTCCGTTTGGAGGGTTATCTGGTTTGGAGAGATTCCATTGTGCTATGTAATAATCAGATTTTAATTGATTCAAGAAATAAACAGATATATTGTAGTATTGACTTTTATGTCTATCAGAAATTTGAGTCCTGCTGTGTGAAACTAACGTTAGGTCACTGCAACCAGCATGGATCAAGATCCGCCCACACTGTCCATGTAGGCTGATTTGAATCTGTACTGTTTACTTAATATCCATCACAGGTTACCCGAGTTACATTAACGTTCCACAATAGACTGTAAAAATAAAATAATTTGTTTTCACACAGCAAGGCTCAGTTTTAATGTTTGATGATAGTAGATGTCAGATGGCAGATGTTAGTACCTGTCATAGATTAATATTTGTGTCACCAGTTGTCGGGCAAAGGATTTGAAATGTATAATTTTGTTCATTATACATGTATATTAAGATACATTTGAACAAAGACCTAGTGCATGAAACTGCCGAAAACTTTAGTATGGTTTTGCTCTTTTATAAATTAACAGATCACCAATATCAGTCAAAAAGTTAAATATCCCAATTAACAACAGTAGTTAACAAATGCAATTGGTCAATTGTTCTCTTGTATTGTTTTTAGACAGCAAATATTTAAGAGGGTGGTGAAAATATTATTTTCTTTTCCACTACATTTGAATACTTACTTTGATTTAAAAGTCTCACTTGAAACTTAAAAGCAATTTTGGATCGACTTTACTTAAGCAGAGAAATGATAACAGTTTAATTAGGTTAGGTCAGAATGTGAAACTAGTGTAAGTGCAATTCCTAGAAAATTTAAGGTACTCCAAACTTCAGAACATTGCCGAATACATATTTAGTAAATGAAGCAGGCCTATGTGAAACCTAGTGAAAGTGCACCAAAATGGCATAAGCATTTACACATACATTGTAATTAAGTATATCTTAATCGTTTGAAAAGGAAATAATGACAATTAGTTGTTTCTCATACAGAAAAGAAATAGCATAATATTAACATGTGTTGTTACTATAACAAATAAGCATTAAGTAACTGTAATGAAAAACCAAACAATAGTGCAGGAGAAGGAAATCAGTTATTATTACAGTATGTCTTTCAGCAACGTTTTAAAAGAAATTTAAGGGCAGCAATTAGTTGTGTGTCATTCACAACAGTTTTTGTGGAAATGTAAGGATTATACAGTGAGTGATTACTAGTTACATGTGAAGGTGTTTTTAACTGAGGTATATACATAAGTACATTTGGTATGTTACAAGGCAGTGATATGATAATTCAATTTTTTTATGGGTTTTAATAGATATATATGGATTTTTCAGGCCTTCATGTCCATGTTCCAGATTTTGACCCAGGAAGGTTGGGTGGAAGTTGTAGCGGCAACACTGATGCACTCTCATAATGAATTTATAAGAATATTGATTAGAGCGTACTTTCTTCTCTTTCATCAATTTGTCAGTGTGGTGAGTGAACAGGTTGCCACTAAAAACTCACTGCGTCTCCAGGGTGATCTTACATACCTACAAGATCACTATGGAAACAAAACCAGTTTCTGCTATTCAATATTGTTTTTAATGACCTAAGTACTGTTTCAGTGTTTGGCAATTAAAATGGCTTTGACATATCCGTAGTAATTTCGTCGAACTCTGATAGTGATACTGTGTTGAAATGACAAAAAATATTTTTTTTTTTTTTTTTAAATTGCATAACATTTCAATTTGGTTTAAAACCATCCTTTTGTTGGAAGCATGCAGAAAAGGCTAAAATGTTCTTCCAGTCATGCATAAAAAAGCAATATGTATGATGAAACTGGGTCCATGTAACAATAATAACCTTACAGTCTGGTGATTGCAGATTTGTGCCTCAGTTCTCAGCCAGTGGATTACAGCATTGTTTCACCTATTCTCCTCTTCCTTTTATACTAATGTATATTGACTGGTCAAATTTTACGCACCTCACTAAACTTATTAAACTAACGGCATGGTTGAATACTTTTGTCATTGTTTACTTAAAGAGTAGATCTACTGATTTCTTACTTACAGGGAAGGTCTTCAGACTGTTAACTTAAGGGAAGTTCAGCTGATTGTTTACTTACTGTGACAGTCTGCAAATTGTTTTCTTCAAAAAATAGGCCTGCATATAATTTAGTGGGTTTGCAGATTTATTATAAGGGAAGGTCTGCAGTCTGTTTGTTTTGGTAAGGTCTCAGATTGTTTAATTACAGAGAAAGTCTGCTGATTGTTTATTTAAAGAGTAGGTTTGCAGATTGTTTACTTAATGAGTGGGTCTACAGACTGTTTACTTAGAGAGGTCTGCAGATTGTTTACTTAATGAGTGGGTCTACAGACTGTTTACTTAGAGAGGTCTGCAGATTGTTTACTTAATGAGTGGGTCTACAGACTGTTTACTTAGAGAGGTCTGCAGATTGTTTACTTAATGAGTGGGTCTACAGACTGTTTACTGAGAGAGGTCTGCAGATTGTTTACTTAAAGAGTTGGTCTGCAGACTGTTGACTTAGAGAGAAGGTCTGCAGATTGTTTACTTAAAGAGTTGGTCTGCAGACTGTTTACTTAGAGAGAAGGTCTGCAGATTGTTTACTTAAAGAGTTGGTCTGCAGACTGTTTACTTAGAGAGAAGGTCTGCAGATTGTTTACTTAAAGAGTGGGTCTACAGACTGTTTACTTAGAGAGAAGGTCTGCAGATTGTTTACTTAAAGAGTTGGTCTGCAGACTGTTTACTTAGAGAGAAGGTCTGCAGATTGTTTACTTAAAGAGTTGGTCTGCAGACTGTTTACTTAGAGAGTAGGTCTGGTGATTATTTACTTACAGGAAGGTCTGCAGATTGTTTGCCTAAAAAGCAGGTTTACATATTGTTTAATAACGGCCATGTTTGCAGAATGTGTTGTTAAAAGCTAAGCTTCCAGATTGTTCACTTCAGGGAAGTTGTTTGTTCATTGTCTTTACTGGTCTGCAGGTTGTTTACGTAAACAGTGTGTTTGCACCTATATATCTTACTTATATAAAAGGTTACCAACAAGTTGTAAATCAAGTCAAACACAACAGAAATGTGACAGTAATATTTTAATTCTCTGCCACTTTATAAAATATGCTGAAACTTTAAGTAAGCATCATTAGTATTCAACATGGTTATATTATGGCTGGATTGCATACACGCCTTAATACATTAACACACATGGTTCATAATAAACCCTTGCTTGCACTATATCTGCTTCGTGATCTCTTGGTGTATCTTGCATACTCTGTTTTGACTAGTGTCTTGTGCATGATTTAACGGGGTTTATGATGAACCATATTTTGTGGTTTATGTCCTAAAGGTCTTCATTTTGGCTGGTTTAACATTTTTGTTCTTCTGTTTGTTCATCTACCATATGATGCATTGCTTAAGGTAAACACAGAAAAATGAAGACCTGTTGTAAAAGCAAAAGATGCTAATGCGTTTTCTGAGGTGCTAATGTTATTAACAAATGAAATGTTTTCCTTTTTTGGGTACATTGGGTTCATAATCTTTTGTATTATGTATTAAGATGAAGAGAAATATAGTGATTGAAATTGAGTCAGTGGGAAATCCTAGTCATACTTTATCATATTGAAGTTTGTCCATGACTTTTATCTGTTCTTTTGTCTAACATTTTGAAATAGTGGAGTAAAATATTGTCATTTGCGTGGTATATTTTTGGACAGTTGTTTATTCTTTTGTCTTTCACACCCTGTCTGTCTTATATTTGCACTTATATGAAGAAAATTTACATTTAGTCAAAAGTCAGTTCATTTTCGACTCTTTTTAAAGACCATGTTTGCAGTAACTGGTTGTTAAGAAGTTTAATTAATTGTAATTGGTAAGACCACTAAAATATCTACCAAAGATAAAGTGAAATACTTTATAATGATAATGATTTACATAAGTTGATATGTTTGCAGAAAAGAATAATATAATTCACCTCTAATTGTTTAGT
Source organism: Saxidomus purpurata (assembly GCA_022818135.1). Classification (NCBI taxonomy): domain Eukaryota; kingdom Metazoa; phylum Mollusca; class Bivalvia; order Venerida; family Veneridae; genus Saxidomus; species Saxidomus purpurata. The sequence continues at coordinate 37,705,184 of JAFMSR010000015.1, forward strand.
TGGCTTTTTAACAGATTACGTATTTGCAAAGGACATGTATTTGTTGGACATTTTTTTATAAATGTTAAAATTTAATATTTTAGCCTTGCTCTGCGGAAACTAGGGCTCAAACTCTGTGGATCCGCATAGTCGGGCTTGGATCCAACTATTTGCTTCTCCATCTCGGGAAAAACCCATATGTCATCACAGTGACTAAATTATCACCATAGCAACTAAATATTTCAAGTAGCCTTTTTGTGTACTGTAATTACGGGTTAATTAGACTTGTCGGATACAGGTTTTTGCTCGGCAGAGCCCAATGTGTTATACATTGTTTATGTACTAATTTTACTTTCTTGTACCGGTTTTCAGTGTTTTGTTATTTGAAGATACTACAGTTTGCTTTTGTTTTCTCCAGGCTTTTAAAAAAATATGCTACTAACTGTTATCATGTAACAACTAATAAGGAATTGCTTTATTTTCAGCTGTAAAAGATGGTATGAATTGCAATAATACTCCTACATACAAATATTTCCACCATGATCTATATAAAAACAGTGAAAATGTACCTTTGGAGTTTGTAAAAATTTAAGTTCACTAAAATCATCTATTCAATTAACACAGTGACTGTGAAATACATGTTGCTAAATACATTGATGTTAGACGTCAAGAACATTAATTGTAGAAAGTGTATATATGAGTCAGCCAGATAGTAAAAGCTCTCCATTCATCTATACACATCTTGTACACAGATTCATCTTAAAACATTGTGTTTTCTGTAGATAATTGATTAGTCTTGACCAGATACAACATGTACTGGGCCTTAACAGAAAGGTCAAGGTCATGTTGGCTTTTGTCACTTCATAATCATTTATGATGTTTCTGATGACAAAAAACCCTTAAACCTGAAGGTATATTTTTACACACCTTGTCATATTCAAAAGCACATTGAAAATATTCTCTGTAAATGTAATTAAGCTCTGACATCCTTTATGTATGCACACACTGTGTGATGGTAGTATTTTGTGTCACTCTTTTTCACAGAAACTGCCTGCAGTATTTCTGTACACTTGAAAGTTAGACAGCCACTACACTGGAAGTAGAACATTTCATAATTAATAATACATTGTACATTGACCAGTATAATATTAAAATATAACAAAAAGATATTTGGTGTGTACACCTCGACAAGCGATTTGCTCAATTTGTGAAGTATTAAGTGCATAGTCCTTCACTACATGCATAATTAAATGTTAACTACACTGTTTTCCAGCACTATATTTCAGCTCAAACACTGTTCCTTTGTACTATTCTTCAGTATGCATCACCTTTCCTCTTGCTAGACCTAGAGATTCATGCAACTTTCTCCAATTAAAGCACAAGTTGCTAGCACACCTCTGTTACCAGTGGACCTGTTTCTAGCACTGTCTTCTAACTAGAGCACCAGTGTCCAGCACAGTTCTTCAGCTAGTGCACCAGTTTCCAGCACAGTTCTTCAGCTGGTGCACCAGTTTCCAGCAAAGTTCTTCAGCTAGTGCACCAGTTTCCAGCACTTTCTCAACCAGCACTGTTTTAAAACTAGAGCACCAGTTTCCAGTACAAAGCACAAATTTCCAGCACTGTTCTCTGATCAGAACACCAGTTCTCAGCACTGTTTTCCAGTAAAACCACATGTCCCAGCAGTACACTCAAAGTCATAGCACCTATCTCCAGCACTGTTCATGTAACCATCCCACTCTCTCCAACATCATTGTCCTGACAGAATTTTTTTTCTCACATGAGACCACAGCATTTGAACACTACTCTGACAGCACTCGCATTTCTCCACTATGTAGGTTGAGCAGCTCTATTCAACATTGTTCTTTTACCAATATTGTCTTTGTTCCGGTAGTCCTCTCAAATAGAACTAATGTTCTACTTCATGTTTCACCTGTCAGACTAAAGGATATACATGTACATCACCAGAACCCTGTTTTCTGTCCCTAATGTATCATACACACTGCTTCAACTATACAGTAAAACTTTATCTTCTGTAGACATTTTCTAGATTCATTTTGTCAGAACTGATGCACTGCAAATATCTACCATTAAGAACATTTCACAGTTTATATTTTGATAAAATTCACTATATGTCTTAGTTAAGTAGATGGAGCTTAAAAGATGTTATGATGACAGCCTCATAATAACACTGTCCAGTGATATCAGAAAAGGTATCAGATCAGTGATATCAAGTCATCGTCATGGCAAATAACGCATAATAAAGTAATATCTCTACATTTAGAATGTAGGAAGAAATTCCAGCTGGTAAGACTGTAAAGCAAATCCTACTTGCCAACTACTAACAGTTTTTCCATGTCACCTTCTCCACAGGCTTTTATGTCCATGTTTCAAATCCAAACACAGAAGGGCTGGATTGATGTCATGCACATGACAATGTGGACAACCGGAGAAAAAATAGCGCCTCTTGTTGCTATATATTTTATATTCTACCATCTTTTTACAACGTTGGTGAGTTGTGGTACAGGTACTTGAATGCTGACTGCAGTACAGACATAATTAGCAGCTTTCGAGAAAAATGCAGGATAAGATAAAAGTTATTTATGTTTTCCTATCAAAGATTGGACATAACCTTCACCTATGTTTCTGAAATGAACTTGTCCAGCCTTCTGTTTAGACTGTACCTTTTATAGTTTGAAGGGACACTCAGTGTAAAATGTACAGACTAATTAACAAACAGTGCATATTACAGCCAGATTGTATGGATGTGCAGGCAAATCATGATCTGCACTGGTAATAAAGGCAGGGTAAAGGTATAATGTTCCGTTTATTCAGTAATAAAGAATGATGCTTCCTTCTAAATAAGGGTATACTGATTTTCATATTTACAGTGGTCAATGTATTAATGAACCAAATAGTTCAAAGTCAATTGCATGAAAGCAGTAGAGCCAAGAATCCTCAAATTTTGATAGGTTAATAATGACCAGTTGATGACCCCTATTGACCTTGTAGTCAGTAGGTCAAATATCAAGGTCACAGTTGTTTTGAACAGTAAAACAGTGTCGGATAAATAATTTTAGAACTTTTAAGCTAAAAATAGATTGCTTAGTCTTTGTGTGATTAGTCATGAAAAGCTAATGACTCGTATTAATTTTGAAGTCAGTAGGTCAAGGTCATAACCCCATTGAACTGTAGAACAGTTTTATATGACAGGTTCATTTCAGAAATTTAGTAGGGCCAATATGCTACACAGATTTACGTACTGCAGTCAGTTGTAATGTATCACTGTCGAAGTGAAACTGAATGTTTGAGCTATTGTACTTTATAGATGTTTTTATTTTATAGTTCTAGTTTGGAGATATTTTGACATGCTCGAACAGATTGTAGGATTCTTGTCTTGTTATCCCTTTAAATCTATGAAACACAAACATACCTGTCAGTGTCAAAGATTGCATACAAACATGACAGTATTGTCTAGGGAGTTTTACTTGATGGGGTGGGGCAGGAGTGTTGGGGGCAGGGTCCAGCTACACATCTCCAAATTAATATTTTTTGTTTGCTGATATGTTGTTTTTCAGTGGTATATAATAAGTTACTGTGTTTTTATTTTGCAGATAGGTTTAGATGGAGATTTTACACTTTTGTGTCTTGTAGTAGTGTGACATTGTTTTTGATTATTATAGAGCTTTACTGTTTTAAAATCCAAAGTATGTTTATAATAAATGGAGATTAGTTTGTAAATTGTTACCAGGTTAAATGCATTGTGCCGAATTTTGAAGCTGTTTATAAGAATTTGGAAGATTTCCACCACCATTATACCTAAGGCACCTTTGATGAAATCCTAAATTTTTTCACTGACATGTACATGAAATTTATCCCACCACATTTGTTTTCATGAACCTTCTGTAGATATGGCCTTTCATTAGCTCAATTGAGCTGAAAGCTCTGGATGAGCCATTAGTATGGGTGGCTGGTCCGGCGTCCTTTGACTTAATTTTCACTTAAAGCTTGTTTGTTCGATCGTTTGTTTGTTTGTCCGTTTATTCATTCATTCATTCATTTTAAACATCTTATGAACTAATGGAAGGGAAGTCAACAATCTTGCTCTGTAGCATTCTTGTATTATCCACCTAAAAAAAACCAGGAAATGGTCCCGTTCAGTACACGTAAAGGGCCTCTATTACTAAAATAAGAAAAACGTATGTAGTACTATATACCGCAATAGAATTGTTTAGAATACTACTGTATAACTCTACATATTATAGAGTACTACTGTATTAATCAGAAATATAGAGTACTACAGCAATGTTGAGTGGTATAGAACTTCACAGTACTACAGTATTTTACAGTACCATAGATACTTTAGTGCAATAGAAATCTTAGTACTTCATATTTCTATAAAGCACTAAAGTACTGTACAGTACTATAGAATGCTTTAGAACCAAACAGTACTATAGAGCACTATAACAACTGTACATACTATGGAGTACTAAAGTTTTATACAGTACCATGGAGAACTTTAGTGTCATAGAATATCAAAGTACTAAACATTACTATAATAATTATAGTATTAAAGTACTGTATAGTACTTCAGAGTACTTTCGTTCCTTACATTACTATAGAATAATTTAGTACCACACATTACTGTAGAGTACATACAGTACTGCACAACACTATAGAGTACTACAGTACTTAACAGCACTTGGTGACATTAATTCCAGCTGCTCACAACATGAAATACAGCCTGCTCAGATGAGCGACTTGGGGCCGACTTCACCCTCTTGTATTTGTTTTCATCAAGCTCTTTTATAAAAAAATTAATTCAGTTTTCAGTTCTGGTCTATGAATGTATCTAAACTTGCAGTTTAAATAAACCTGTTGATGTTTCATTTAAGATTTTTAATTTGTATATGAGTAAAGAAACTATGGAGTTGTAACTATGTTTTTGATTGTTGTTATATCTAAGTGTCCCATTTGTCCAGGCACTTGGGAGGAACTAGGTCAATCACACTCACAGATCTCATTGGTCGCCATGATTCACCTACTTTTTGGCAACCAATCAAATTCAATCTTTGGCTGGAAATTGCAGTCAGGTAAATCCCTCCTATTCTGGAAACAGACAAATCAATTTTGCTAGATATAGGCATGATAGGAGACATTCCGAGGTCTCATTCACGAATACAAGCTAATATAACTGCTCTCATGGATAGACGTTTATAAAATTTGCTTCAAATCAAATCAAGCACTTGGGAGGTGATGCAAGGACTTTAAAATAATGAAAAATCATTGTTTCTATCCTGCATCAGGTCTATGTATAAATGTTGGCGACATAATTCATGTTTAAAATAACTTGTCTAATAGAAATATAAAATTTGATTTATATATATTGTTACATATTTATTTAAATATTCACTATGTACTTGTATTTATAAACATTCTGTCTTGCTTCTTTGTTTTTCGAACAGTAACGGATTCAGTATATTGTAGTTTTGCATGATAACCTTGAATTGTGCAGCCTCTTGATTGACCCCAATTAACTATGGACCAAGCTTTGATTAATCCCCTAACAGGGACCATAAGATTGTTTCTGTCCCTTCCTGTGCACTTTTGTGTCAGCTTTACCATTTTATGTTGCCAACAACCCCTGGGTTTGTACGTACCACAAAGTTCACAGTTTGGGCTCAAAACCCATTAGATTTTGTACAAGTGTTATATACAGGTAGAATACTTCTTATCCATAGCATTACCATGTTATACACTGTAGGTTTTGAAATAAAGAAATCATGTTAACTACAGTCAGATTGATCCTTAGTATAAGTGGTACAAATGTATTTGTAGTATACTCACTTATTACTTAGACTCTTCACTATACTTGGAGGGGATTTCTTATGCTCAACATTCAGCACACTAGCACGAAGGTCAAGGTCAATTTTAGGATAAAAGTCAAGGTTAAACAGGATTTGGCTTATTATATAGGCTAGTTCAAAAATCAAGGCTGTGTAGTGTTACATAGCAATCATTAATGTCTAGAACATTATAAATTTGTTATGTATAGAGAGACTTTGAAATAAAGATTGTTAGCATGGCAATGTATTGATGCAAAGCCGTACTATCAAAATTGCACTTGGGGCTTAAAGCTACAATCATGTATATAGCAGACCCTTTATATAAATATCCTCACAATGCTCTCCCTAATGAACATGTTAAACCAGTAGGGCAGTTCAATTCTTCATTCACCTGTTTTGAACATTTTTTAGTTTAGTATCATGTCATCATTCTGTTGCGGTTCATTGATTTTTAGTGGAGTTGCTGACCTTGATTTGTCAAATTTTACGATGTCTGTGCTATTTCTCCTGTACAACTTAATGGGTTTAATCAAACTGCTCAAAGCCATGAGTGATTTGTATGAAATTTAGTTCTGCATGTTGACAACATGTCCTGGTTTGGAGAGTTAATATTGACTTTGACCTTTTGACCTACATGTCCCAGTTTGGTGAATTGATATTGACCTTGACTTTGGCCTTTTGACCTAGTACTTTCTTGTTACTGTACCACATGTAAAAGTTTGCAAACATTTCAATATATTATACCATAGATGATATTGTGAAGTTCCATACAGGAGGCATTGGGGTCTGGGTTGGGGAGACATATTTTTGCCGGTGGGAAAAATTTGTCTAGTTTTTTTTCTTAATTTTAGCAATTAAATAGAAGCTTGTTGTTACAGCATTACTTTCTCACTGTAGTCAAGAGGTTGGATGATGGATGAGCTTGAATATATTTGGTTTACCTCCACTTTCCTGTTTGCAGTATTTTGGGATGGAGCTTACAGTATTGTCTGTTGCCAGCTATGTTTAAATCTGCATGTATCTTTCCTACACATCATGTTGCATGACAAAACCCTTTTTCTGGGAAACAGATTATGATCATGTGTAAAAAGGGGTAAATATTAAAGAGTTTGAGATTTCCTACTAATAAATGTATTTTTAAATTACTTCTTTAAACAGTAAAAAGTGTTATTCTAGAATTATCAAAATACTTAATACCTGTAAAATTTGATTCATTTTGCACAAACTTATCCTACCAGGCCAGTATGATAATGGTCAAGTGAAACCTAATGCCTAGATTCTGGGCCTTACCAGTCTTTCCAAAATGAAAATGTTCTTTTTAATGCAACCTCATTTAGGACAGTTGTCTGTTGATTGTAAAGAAATAGTTTAGTAATGGATAAAGTATCCATGAATTACTTGTAAACTTAATTTACAACTGGTTAATTCAGTTGACTACAGGCATATTGCAATCTTATTTTGAATTCTTCCTGTGCACAACTGAAAAATTGTTGCATCATGAAAAATCTGCATGAGCCTTAAGGAATTAATACACATAACAAAGCAGTATTGTAAATTATGACCTCTAATTAAAATGTAAATGAATTAAAAAAAAATGTAAATGATTGAAAAAGCTCATGTTCTCACAACCTTCATGGTTTTTCTTCGATACTTACCATTACGTCTCAAGTAAATGATAGCAGAGCTAATGCATCTCTTCAGTAGCGGACAGTCTTAATGTATATTAAATTGATGACCAGCCAATGGGGTCAAGATGAGGTCAAGATAAAGGAGTTGTATATGTTTACAGATTGTTATAAGCTTGTTTGTTGCTGTCATCCTGGACAACCTAGAGTTAGATGAAGACATCAAGAAACTCAAACAGGTAACCAAAGCTACAGTGTAGTATTTTGTTGTGTGGGCGTGAAAGGGGGGAGTACTCTTAACAGCCTGGGTAAGTTTTAAAAGTGTCACCATGGTAACAAGATATTCTGTGTACATTTTTCTCCTTTTCAAACATTCAGAGAGGAAGCAAGACATTTACTGATCCACTTTCTTGTCATGATGGTTCAGACTGTCAATTTGTGAAGTTCGCGGGGGGGGGGGGGGGGGGGGGGGGGGGGGGGGGGGGGGGAGGGGGGGTTTTTTGTTGTTTTTTTTTTTTTTTTTTTTTTGGGGGGGGGGGGGGGGGGGGGTGTTTTTTTTTTTGTGGGGGGGGGGGGGGGGGGGTTTTTTTTTTTTTTTTTTTTTTTTTTTTTTTTTTAAGGGGGGTTTTTTTTTTTTTAACAAAAAAGTTTTTTCCCCTTTTTTTTTTATTTTTTTAGGAAAGCATCAAGATTAAATCTTTAAAGTACATGTATATTATTTCAGCTGAAGGCTACAGAAATGAGTGCTGATGAGTCTGAATCCCTGCCATTCCGACTGAAAATATTTGAAAAATTCCCGTAAGTTTGTTGCTGTGACAACACCATTGTAACGAATTCAGAAAAATTAATAAGAATGATATTTGCGTTTTGAAATGTAAATGTAATGTAACTTTTATGAAAAATATATTGAGTCTGCCTCCTTGGTCAAGTGGTTAGAGTCACAGACTTTAAATCACTGTAACCTCTCGTTGATTGAGGGTCGTGGGTTCGAGGCCTGCTACTGACCATGTCTCTTTATGTGAGAAAGTTGACAGTTTTTTGACAAGTGTGGGGTTCTAGTGCCAGATCTTCCCAGGAACAAACAGAAATGGTTTTTTTGTGAAATTGAATTGTAGCAGATTGTCAGAAGAAGGATTGGAGTCTAGTAATGGCATCTCCCAGGAGCAATAGTAAAGTGCCGGCCTGTAAACAACTGAACAACTGTTCAAAATGTGCGTTAAAGATGTCATTCAGTGATAGTTTGATATTTCTATAAAAAACAAACCAGCACTGTATTTGCTGTGGTGCATTACAATTTGGTACATTAGATAAATTTTATAGCAACTTGTTACAAACTTTACATTACTGATGTCCTTGGCCTGGTGGCTGTCATGTGCCAATGATCATCAGTGAAGTGAAGATGGAATGTTTTTAGTTTCAGATATATAATATTTTTAATTTTCTCATTGAGTATTTTAGTCGCATTTTGTATAAGAAGTATTAATCATTTGTTCCGCAGGAATCGGCCACAAATGGTACGGGTGAACAAACTGTCGGCTGATTTCAACATCGCTGAGATAAGAGAGAGCTTCATGCGACAGTTCAGTACGCCCCAGCTTGACTTAGTCATGGATACAGAAGAAAACATAGAAGAAAATCAATCATATGTTAAGAAAACTCCCGTAAGTCTTGTTAGATCCCCAAAAGTCGGAAGCAGAAGTGGAGGTCACGTGGAGAAACAGATCGGTATATCAGCAGTTATAAGGTAACTTACTTTGATAAAGACAGTCATGTAAAACATACAGGCTGCGTGTAATGAAACGGTACTTTTTGCCTTCTTGAGGACATATATTTTATTAGCTAACTTGTGCAGAAAGTGATAAACCTAAATATATAATATCAGTATCCAAACTGTCCAAACCTTTTCTTTTGACAAACTTGAAACTGATAAACAAACTTAAAGAGAGACTAGGCCAGAAATACTACCAACATCACAAATGTTAATGTCTGTTTTGGAGTGCCCCTAGAGGCTATAATTGGCAAACACTAATGAGGTTGACAAAAGTTTAATACAGGGACGGGTATTTGGCATCTTGAATACAGACATCTTGTTTTGATAAATTAAGGGGTATCTTTAAAATTAGATATTTTATACAACTTAACTGACACAGGACTTCTGTAATAATTTCACCAGTTCTCTGTAGATGGAGAATGTCAAAAAGAAAAAAAAGAAAGGCTAAGAATACTTTGATAGAACTCTATAAAACTTTGTTGCAGGGAATCAAACCAACATAAATTGATGGGTGGTTCTGGACAGATGGTGAACAACGGTCCTAAATCTTTACTGTCACAGCAGTATCAGCTGAGGATGGATAGAAGGTACAATAGTTACATTTCTCTTTTCTCATCAATGACTATAAATATGAAATTTTAAAATATTTGTTAAAATATTTGTTAATGCTCAGCAGCCCTGAAAAATTGAATTGTACCGATGAGCAGTTTTTTGCCTCTTCCAGCTGGTTAGGTAAATCACTTTTGCTGTTAGATTTCTTTTGGTTTTAGGGGTGATTTAACAAAGTATTAAATAACACGCACTGTTGTTAATATATTTAGGAAGTCACAGGTTTATTCATGTTTGGTCCAGTAATAGAACCTTGATTTTGTAATTGCTTCATTCTTTAAGTTTGTTTGCAATATTCTGAATTATGGAACTTTATTCAATGCATTTATTGAAGGAGTATGAGAGGATCGCGCCCAGGCAGTCTGAAGCTGGGTCACCACTCGGCAGTAAAGGAGAACGGGGACATCACTCATCTGATGATGGGTGGGGGAAACTTGAGCGGTGGTACAATCATGCATAAAGCAGACGACTTTGATATAAAGATGATACAGCAGAGGAAACAACAGGCTGAGATTAAAAGGTTTGTAGGATATGTATGGTATCATTTTAGACATACAATGGGTGATCTGAAATACGTTTCCTTCACTAACACTTAGTGAAAAAGCAGAAAACATTTATAAGTGAAGCTCTATCATCAGTCTTCAGGAATGATTTGTTTTTCATATTGAAACATTTCTGTAACATTAATATGCAATTTTCCTAACTATAAGAATTTTATTGTGATGCCCGAATATGTCTTATGACTGAAACATTTAGAACACTCATAACCTTTAGAAGAATTCAGATATGTTATGACATCTGTAAAACATGTTCGCAATATTTTTAAGACCGACTGTGTAATGAAATAATTGTCTAATACCTTTTTAAGATGCAATTGGTGTTTTTTTCCTCTTCTAGAAATCAGATACAAGATGATCTCAGAGAGAACCACCCTTTCTTTGACACGCCGCTTTTTGCCGTGGGTAGAGAGAGTAAAGTGCGGAAAATCTGTCAAATTATTGTCAATGCAAAGTACAACTACATGCTTAGGGACCCTATAACTGGAAAAGAATTGCCAAATGCTTATAAAAGAATTTTGTAAGTTGATTTCATTTTATTTTCGCATTGTTATACTCTTGCAAAACAAAGGTTGTCTGGGCTATATAAGAGTCCCATCCTGTCGCACACATTTTAGTCATGTCAGATTTAGTAATGTCACATGTTTCTTTCTGACACACTTCAGTATTGATGGCATGAATCACTTTCAGTAAGATAGCTTTAGTTTTAATTAGCAGTGCAGCTTTTTGACGCACATTTAGTAATTTGTTTTTAAATCTTGGTGATCAGAAAGCTGTTCCTTTAATCTTAGTATAATTGTCATAGAGCAAAGAATTTGATTGGTAAAATATGGGTGACCTAGTGGCCTTCATGAAAATACATGTATGAGTTGTCTCCCTTGCAGTGATGAGGTAACCTGTTGATGCATCAACAACAAACATATATCCTGTATCTAACTGCAGCAGTATGCATGCTCATGTATAACAGAAATATATCACAGTCTGCAATTTGGGTGTTTTCAGTGTATTCTTTAATTTCTTAAGATATCCTTGTATTCAATATTTTCCTTCAGACGACCATTTTTTACTTCAGAAACTGTTATGATTGTAGGAAAACAAAATGTAGTGTATATTGTCTATTGTACAGGCTATAGGTCACAAATGCCAGTTTAAATGTGTGTTTCTTGTGTTACAGACCCCTGTGGATCAGGAAGTTACTTGGACTGTCTATTGTACAGGCTATAGGTCACAAATGCCAGTTTAAATGTGTGTTTCTTGTGTTACAGACCCCTGTGGATCAGGAAGTTACTTGGACTGGTTACAGGCTATAGAGACTGCCAGATTAAATGATTATGGTAACCATCATGTCCTGTATATCCATGATGTTTGAAAGGGGCACAGCAGTTCGCAGAACCTGTATCAAAGTACTACAGAATTGAAGGTAATATAAGCCATTTAAATTTCTTTGTCGACCCCCAAAACGAAGTTATAGGGGGTATATAAGGATAGGTCACAGTGCCAGTTTGAATGTGTGTTTGTTGGTCAGCCCGTGGATCAGGAAGTTCTTGGACTGTCTATTGTCAGGCATAGGTCACAATGCCAGTTTAATTTTTTCTTGTCCGGACATAACCTGTAAGGAAGTACTAGTTGGAATGTCAATTGTACAAGCTACAGTACAATGCCAGTAACAGGCCCATTGGATAGGAAGTGCAGTTGCACAAGAACTATAACTCCATCTTCACTAATTACAGAGTTATTGCCCCTTTGTTACTTTTGCTATGTCAGGCATAGGACAAATAAGTGTGACAAGGACTAAGTAGTTGGAATTCAATACAACTTCATACAATGGTCAAGCAAATTGACAGGAAGTGTAGTGCACAAGAACTATAACTCCATCTTGACTAATTACAGAGTTATTGCCCTTTGTTACTTTTCCTTGTCCAGAGCATAACTTGAAAACTACTTGTTGGAATTCAATACAACTTCATACAATGATCAAGCACACTCAGAGGAAGTGCAGTGTACAAGAACTATAACTCTATCTTGAGTATTTACTGAGTTATTGCCCTTTGTTACTTTAACTTGTCCGGAGCATAACTTGAAAACTACTAGTTGGAAATCAATACAACTTCATGCAATGGTCAAGCACATTGAGAGGAAGTGCAGTGCACAAGAACTATAACTCCATCTTGACTAATTACAGAGTAATTGCCCTTTGTTACTTTTCCTTGTCCGGAGCATAACTTGAAAACTACTGGTTGGAATTCAATACAACTTCATACAATGATCAAGCACACTCAGAGGAAGTGCAGTGTACAATAACTTTAACTCTATCTTGAATATTTACTGAGTTATTGCCCTTTGTTACTTTTCCTTGTCCAGGGCATAACTTGAAAACTACTAGTTGGAATTCAGTACAACCTCATACAATGGTCAAGTACATTTAGAGGAAGTGCAGTGCACAGGAACCATAACTCCATCTTGACTCATTACAGAGTTATTACCCTTTGTTACTTTTCCTTGTCCGGAGCATAACTTGAAAACTTCTGGTTTGAATTGAATACAACTTCATACAATGGTCAAGCACAGTGAGAGGGAGTGCAGTGCACAGGAACCATAACTCCATCTTAACTAATTACAGTGTTATTGCCCTTTGTTACTTTTCCCTGTCTGGAGCATTTTTCGAAAACTCCAAGTTGGAATTCAATACAACTTCATACAATGGTCAAGCACAATGAGAGGAACTTCTAAGAACAATATCTCTTTTTAGTTTGTTTGCAAGGTATTATGTTACTACGAACTTCTTCAGTTTATAAAGCAATCCTTTTGGGGGTATTAATCACATTTAGTGATAGCTCTAGTTCAACAAGTTATTACATATTGGTAAGATACAGTCATCTACAGGCACTGGTAAAATGGAAATGAAGATGAAAAATTAGAGAAATGCCTCCTTTCAAATCAGAGGATTATTTATACAATATAGCTTCTGCTTGGATCTTTTGAAATTAGGCTTACTTCTACCCAATCAAAGTGTTACAGATGTGATCCTAGTTTCAAAGAAGTTAGTGTGAATTTGGGTCCCAGGAACATAGCAGTTTTGACGACCATACTCGAAAAGAGATAATTACCTTAATAAGGGAATGCAAAAACATTGATAGCAGCGCATATAACTTGTATATTTACAGTATTTAAAGTACATATAGATCTCATGTGCCTGTGTCTATTTTCAGAGTACATACATATCTCATGTGCCTGTGTCTATTAACTATTTTCAGAGTTCATACAGATCTCATGTGCCTGTGTCTATTTTCTATTTTCAGAGTACATACAGATCTCATGTGCCTGTATCTATTTTCTATTTTTAGAGTACATACATATCTCATGTGCCTGTGTCTATTAACTATTTTCAGAGTACATACAGATCTCATGTGCCTGTGTCTATTTTCTATTTTCAGAGTACATACATATCTCATGTGCCTGTGTCTATTAACTATTTTCAGAGTACTTACAGTTTGCCCTGCTTTCCAATCCTATCAAATGCCCCTATTTCATTCAAAAAAGCTAATTGTATTCTCCATATTGACTCAATATCTCCAATATGAAAATAATTAGTTCACTTATTTTCCAATAAGTAAAACTGTGACATCACAGAGCTAAGCTCCACCCTAAATCTCTTTATATTTCAATACAAATATTGTCTGTAGACAGGAAAGCTGTACGCCGGTTATAGGTCCATATTACAGAAAGAAAAAAAAACTTATTGCATCGGTTCGCTAACGCTCTCATGTGTATTGTTTATATTTACAGTATGCCGAGTACATCTTTGTTCTAAGTATGAGTGTTGAGATGGCACTGAAGATTTTAGCTGATGGATTCTTTTTCACACCAAAAGCTGTTGTCAAGGATTGTAGCGGCATTCTAGAGATATTTATATACGTGGTAAGATCATTAATATAAAATCTTGATTTATCTTGTCTACTTTTACAGCAAGTTAGAATGTTATTGAGTTCAATGAACAACAGTTATAATCTTGTGTTTTCCCGCTAAGCTTTCCACTGGGTGACAGTTATGGGTTCGAGCCTGTCTGCCAACCAGACTCGTTATCAGACAAGTTTAGCAATTTGTTACGGAGGATAGAATACTGGTCTTTGCTAGAAGCAATAGTTAGGTAAATTGTCTACCTGTACATGCATCTTAAACACTTCTAAAATTTGGAGTTGAACCCTCAGAACAAGATGTGTCACTAATTTTATTCTATGCAAAGTATATAAGAAACATTGGATTTGAGATGACAGCATATGGTTTAGCACTATATTTTTTTTACAGGTCAGTGTGATATTTTTATGCTGGCAGCCAGAGCATGTACCTCCACTAGGGGGCGCTCAGATTCTCATGATACTGCGGTGTTTACGTCCTCTACGTATATTTATCTTGGTACCACACATGAGAAAAGTTGTATATGAGCTGGTGAGAGGATTTAAAGAGATATTACTGGTATGTATAATGCTGCAAAACTAAATAATTAACCATTTTGACATCCACTGTATGACACAGTGACAAAATAAAAACTTTATGCTCGCATTCATTTTAACCCTTGTCCTGCTGGTGACAAATGATATGACCTGTGTGACCAGTGCAGATCATGATCAGCCTGCACATCTTTACAGTCATGATCTTCACTGTATGCTTTCAGTCAATAAATGTTTACTTAATGTCCATTTGGGCAATAATGGTACTGCCTAAATTGAATGACGGGACAAATCTATTTGAGACACATAGCTTGGTTAGGGTTAAATGCAGATCAAACTACTGTTACAGCTTTAGAAAAAGATGGCCTAACTATGAAACTGTTCTAATTGTATATGGGAATAGAAGCAGGTTGTATATGGGAATAGAAGCAGATTGTATATGGGAATAGAAGCAGATTGTATATGGGAATAGAAGCAGGTTGTATATGGGAATAGAAGCAGGTTGTATATGGGAATAGAAGCAGGTTGTATATGGGAATAGAAGCAGGTTGTATATGGGAATAGAAGCAGGTTGTATATGGGAATAGAAGCAGGTTGTATATGGGAATAGAAGCAGGTTGTACATGGGAATAGAAGCAGAATGTATATGGGAATAGAAGCAGATTGTACATGGGAATAGAAGCAGGTTGTACATGGGAATAGAAGCAGATTGTATATGGGAATAGAAGCAGATTGTATATGGGAATAGAAGCAGGTTGTACATGGGAATAGAAGCAGGTTGTATATGGGAATAGAAGCAGGTGGGCCATTTATGTGATCAGTGTTAGATATACACTACTTTTACGGTGTCACTGAAACTCCTGAACAGTATGGATTCATCCTTCAACCTGGTGGCAACACACAATGATCTTTATCTAAATAGGTTGCTAAGCTCAAACATTCTATATAATACAGTTGGACTCATTTTGAGTAAATGTTATTAAATCTTGCATTACATGTTTTTCTGAACAGCTGACATTGGCACTGAGCATCTTTATATTTAATTTCTGTTGTTTTCTAGGAACTAGACAGTGTGAAAGTATTTGTAAAGACTTCCATACAAACTAAGCCTTTCTAAATTCCAAAGTTTGTAAGAAAATGAAAGCAGTAAATTGACTTGTGAGGCTCAGTCATGGAGTAGCAAAATGTCAATTTTACCAATTAAGATTTGGCAACCACAACCATGACTGTCACAACACTGTCTTTCAAGTATTGTAGGTAAACATGCAGCTTTCAAATGATTATTTTGTTGTTTATCAGTGACTCGACTTTATATATAGATTCTTTTGATATTTCACAGACAAAGTAAAATGTAATTGTCTGTTTCCACAGGTATCAGTGTTACTGATCGTGCTGATGTTCGTATTTGCTACATTTGGAGTTCATCTGTTGGGAGGAAAATTAGCAAGGTGTAATGACCCTTCTATAAAATACAAGGTATTTTATACTTAAGATAACAAGTTAAATTTTGTATAAACTTAATAGATAGATTCTTATTAATTTGCCTTTGATTCATCATATATGTACATTGACTGAATTCAAAGTTAAGGGGCATACTTTTTCGTCTGTATGTCTGCACTGAAAGGTATTTTACAAGATGAGATTCATACAAAGAACATATCCTTGTTTACAGAATGAATGTCATGGGACATTTAGATCAGCAATGTTTGTCACCAGAATGAAGGTGGACTTGGGACCAAATGATACAAGGCCTGGATTTATGGTGCCTAGGGTCTGGTGAGTACATTTACTGCTTATGTAGAGTAAGAACGCTGTGTGTCTGTGTTAAAATGAACGTAGTGTTTTGTGTTGAAGTAAAAGTGCATGTTATCCACTTTAAACTGATAAATATCTCGTTAGAAGTCCACTTCCGGATGATAAAGATCGAAATCCAGATTAGAGTAAAGTTTCCCTATTAAGTCCACCGGATATAACAACCTCCCTTAATATCAAGACCAGACATTTTGGAACTTAATGCTCAATTTCATAGTAATAAGACCAATTCATTAGTAAGACCACTTTTTCCTGGTCTGGAGGGTGGTCTCAATACAGGAACTTTAGTGTGTCTACATACCGTTTAAACTTCAGTTACCAAATCTATAGAGATAGAGCAATAAATGTTTGATGATGATGATGATGATGATGATGATGATGATGATGATGATGATGATGTTGTTGTTTTAGGTCGAAACTGATATCATGAATCCTAATTGTTCAGACCCTATAATAAATGTTTACACATATATTTGTTTCAGGGCAAACCCTTACAACTTCAACTTTGACAATATAGGTCATGCTATGCTGGCTTTGTTTGAAGTGCTCTCCTTAGAAGGATGGTTGGAGGTCAGAGATGTGATCATTGAGAGAGTCAATCCAGTGAGAGTTTATTTTTCTATCGTAGATTTCTCAGTTATGTGGTCTCACAGAAAAGGTTCATTACTTTAAAATCCCAGGACCACAATTATAAGTAGCTCTCGTTTTAACCAGAAAGATGTCTTATCTGTGGAAATGACCTTTTAATATTTGTATTTTGCTTTTTGAATCATAAAGTACATGTTAAAAATATAGCGCAGTATTTTTTCAATTATATTGCAAAAATAAGAAAGGTGTTCTGACAACTATTTCTCATGACCAAACGACATGTATATGAAAGAAAGGCATAATGTCAACATTTTTTTACAGTGAATAGAACTAGGTTATATCATTATCCTGTCAGTAAATTTATTTTACTATATCAGTAAATTCAAAAAGATTCTGGGATTTTAAGAAGAATGCATAGTATTATGAAGTGTAGTTAATGTATGCTGAATACAAGTGTGACACAGATTTTATAGCGAAGGACTAGTGTAGTGTATCTTTTCTGTTCTCCTGGTGATCATATCAGCTCATAACCACGATGCAATAAGTTTCGTTATGACAGAACTAAATAACAAATACAAAAGGTTCTTTGTGTTTCATGAAATCAGACATGTTTCTGAATGATTTTTCAGCATTTATCTGTCAAAAATTATAGTTTTTAAACTATGAACAATTGTGTCATTTTGGTTTTAGTTATATACACACAGAAGAATGGTGAAATTGCTTTATAGATTAAAAAATACAGAGTAAAATTGACTTTTTGTTTGCAGATTGACAGTATATATGTACATGTGTTTGTGTTCATTGGATACATGATTGGATTGACACTGTTTGTGGGTGTGGTCATTGCCAACTACAGTGAGAACAAGGTAAAATACAGTTTTTTTACCAAAAGACCCAGTCTTTGAGTTAACTCCTCTGAAGGCAATGTAATAGAAGGATTCATATATTTGACTGGCTCAGAAAACAAAGAACATTTTTCAATTTAATGGACTGCCTGTGCATAATCAACTTTTCACATCCCCTGCTCCAAGAGTCAAAAAAGATTTCTTAAATATCTAAAGAGATAATCAGAATCAGTTTGAGCTACATTCTAGATCTCTTCAGGAGTTTAAATATAGAATGTACATTTGCCCTTGACGTAGTGGTTTGGGCATCTGCCATGAGACTGGGATGTTGAATGTTCAAATACCAACAAAGGTACATCCCCTGATTGCTGGAAGGGGAGCTGCCTCCCTGTCTGGTGCTTGGGAGTAGAGGTTAGGATATGTAAAGTTACAGCTATATACAGGAATCCGTTTTGCAGTGATTAATGAACTGTAGACCTTAATGTGAGACATTGAAAAAAACTAAAAGTAGGATGTTGTGTGTTTATGCAAGTTCTTCAAAGACTGTGTTACTTGGTTAACATTGTTTGAGTGTTTTTTTAATAAATTCCATAATTTCTCTTTAAAGCATATATCATACTCATTGATAGTTGTTGCAATGACTGTTTCATGTTTTAAATCTTCACTATAAAATACCCCTTATTTTAGGGGACAGCCTTGCTGACTGTAGACCAGAGAAGATGGATGGATCTGAAGGGAAGGATCAAACTTGCCCAGCCTCTACATATACCTTCTCGACCTGATAGCCGGGGCCTTAGAAAGTTTATGTATGAAATAGTGGAGCATAAATACTTCAAGAGACTCTCAGTGGTGCTGGTGCTGTCTAACTGTATGCTGCTCTGTGTGCCAGTAAGGGGTCCCTTCCTTTATGCTTACAGATAAAAAGGGTCAAATGTTTTTATAATGGCTGCTTATATCAGAGAAAATTTTACATTTTGCCTTTTCAGCTCAGTCATGAACTATTTTTAGCTTAACTTTGAAGAATTAGCTGTGCTTTGAGGGTTAAGGAGAACAGTCGTACTAAGTTTGTAGAAGTTAATGCTGTATTCAAATTAAACCTTGACTTCAACATTTTTTATGAATCGCAAATAAACTATTGTCCTTTCTCATTGGTACTTCTTCGGCACAGTCATATTAAGCTTGCTTTTGACTGGAAGTTGGTAACCTTTCAGCTGCCAATGAAATGACAAGTAGAATGTATAACATCTTTTTGGATTGAAACGTTTACTGAAGACACCTTTTAATTGGATTATAGAGTATGACAAAGGTCAATAAAATACTCTTGCGTTTTCTGTCTTTCATGAATGGTTTTTATAGCTATAGTTTATACATAATTCATATCTATCAACATAATAATTATGTTGTTACCTCCAAACTAATGTTAATGATGAGTGTAGAGTAATTATGCTTTCTTGTATTTTGAGTAACATATATGATAGGAAAAACAAGGATTAAGTTCTTTTACCTGGTATGGACTTAATCATGATTGGAGAGAAAATGTCTAAGTAGCTGGTTAGCTCAGTCTGGAGAGTGTTCGCCATCTAGTAAGTGAAGGGTTCCCGGTTTGTGCCCCGGTCAGGTAGCACATTTTTCTCACCCTTTGGCATTTGGTGCCTTCTTACTGCATAAAGATCAAGCTTGATAGGAATTTTTACTATGAAATCTAGCTACCAATCTCCTTCGTATGCTCGCAATCGCGCAGACAATCTTTTTTTCAAGATAGTTCTTGGTTATTTATGTTCTTGAAGTAATTCATAATTAAATTTGACTATGTTACTTACTAAATTAGAACTGATTGAAGATGTTTTCAATGTTTTAGTGGAGAGAGAACAAGTCGGAAGCGGTGTTTTTGGCAACCATATCAGCTGTGTTTACTATACTCTTTCTCTGTGAGGTAAGAAAAACTACTTCGAGTTTAAATATTGTATCGGCAGTATTAAATAAATATTTTATAGATTAATGATAATTAATAGTTAGCACTACT
Source organism: Saxidomus purpurata (assembly GCA_022818135.1). NCBI lineage: Eukaryota > Metazoa > Mollusca > Bivalvia > Venerida > Veneridae > Saxidomus > Saxidomus purpurata. The sequence continues at coordinate 37,725,284 of JAFMSR010000015.1, forward strand.
TCCAATACACTTTAAATTGGGTTATTTTCATGTGACGTAAATTTCGCAATTTGTGAGCAGACGGACTTATTTGCGTCATCGCAAATATTACGCAATTTACAGTACCTGTTTCTGGTGAGATGCAGTTTGAGATTGTTGTGAGGAAAACCCAAGTTGGACTTTGTCACCAGTAACCATAGTTACTGTAACATCATAGAATTCATTATAATTATTGTTTATTACACAATGATAGCTTTTGTTTTTGTTCTTTTTAAAATGACTATATAGTAGTTTCTGCTCATATCGCGGGTTAACTTGTATCGCGGTAATCTCCCTTTTCTTATTTTCCTTTCCGATCATAACGAGGCTGACAATGCAGTAACACATATACGTCAACAAGAATCTAATAGGTCACGTGGCATTAAATAATGTAATATTTCATCGTAAATGGGAAGATAAAGTAACCTTTCATGCAATAACTCCATTTCATACAAATAAGTTTCTCCTCGTCATCCCGTTCATCCAAAAATTTATCATTATTAGGAATGAATTTGATTCGAAAGCCTCGAAAGGTATTTAAATCTTGGCAGCCATATTGTTTTTACGAATAAAGTTGTTTTCATCACGTGATAGCGTCAGTAAGTGTGTCTAGGGGCCGTCACTTTGAACACAAAAAATAACGGACACTAGCACGTGCTCCGCAAATGAAAATGACATACGCGGTCTCAATTGTGGTCGGCACTCAGAAGAATAATCAGATGGAGAAATGTTCACCTTCATTAAATTGGACTATATGACTTTTGTCAACATTTGACAAATAAAAAAGAACTATAGGAGTCTGTTTTCGTTTAAAAGATACATTGAGTTGAGATGACCCCTCTGTACTCGACAAGAAGAGAAAACAAAATGGCGTCGATACAGTCTGATAATTCAACTGCTCAATTTTCCAGTAAAAATTGTTGAATATTTTAAAATGAATATATTATTCATTAACTTAGACTTCCGTGAATCGATAATGAGTTTTATAGTGTGTAAGCACATTTTATAAACAGAAAGTAGGGCCACGATTTAAATACCGCGATTACAGAGAATTATGGGATTTTTTTTAAAGGTGAAACATGGTGGATAACTTCCTACGATTTATGCTTTATTCAAACAACTTTTGCACGAAAGATTGTTTTCACTTTAAAGTAGAATGGTTGGAAGGAAAGGTCAAACAGATATAAATTGGGGAGAAATACTTTTCTTCTATTTTATTTCCGTTGGAATCGTTAGTACCGCGATACAAGAGAACTCCATCCTACAGTAAAACTTCCATAACTTGAAGTCTTATCATCATAGAAAAGAGTTTATAATAATTCTATGTAGTTCAAATCATTTTGTTTCTTTAGAAATAAATTTAAACTTGCATATGAATCTACAGTTAAGAGCGAGTTTTCACATTTTACCAAAAAACAAATTGATGCGATTTAATAATCTGATTGGTTAACTAGCCAGTATGATGTCAAGGCCAAACCGAGGAATGAGGAGGGGAAAAGTATAATCTTAGATCAAGTGTGTATGGGATAAGTTAGAGCAAAGTTTGTATCCTCTACAAAGCTTGCGGCCAACAAAAAAGAGAAGTAATCAATAATGATAATGCGGTCATTCCGTCTGTTTTTAGGTGATAATGAAAATGATAGCACAGACACCAGCTGGGTACTGGACAAGACGGAGGAACAGATTTGATACGTTTGTTACACTGATTGGTGTGATCTGGATATTTGTACACTTTGGTGTTCAGTTCTCGGAGCACTCGCAGGTAAGAAGGAATAAATGTATTAATTCTTACTCTGGTGTCCACAATTTTGTCTTTGCTACTTAGTGTAGATCATCCATGTAGTCTGATCATGATCTGCACTGTTTTTCTATTAATTCTGTACATTTTAAGTGGGAACCCTTTGAAAAACATAACGCAATGTCCATATTGAATAATGCGCAAATCCATTTTAGAAAATTTAATGGGGTGTATGTAAGTAAAGAAATGCAGATATTTAGTGTTGAAATTTCATCTAACCTAATACTCTAAGGTTGGTAGTAATAATGAATGTACAGTTGATAGAGGATGTTTGTTTTCAGAGTACAGTAAACTCCGCTTATAACGAACTCCTTGGGACCATTTAAATGTGTTCCTTATATCCGGAATCTGTTATATGCATGTATAATTTTCATGTAAAATAAAGAAAGAAAGAAAAACTCGGGCAGAGAAAATCTGTTCCTTATATATCTGGAATTTGGCTGTATACGGAGTCGTTATATACAGAATTTACTGTAATAATGTATCCATCATTGGAAGGGAGACAATTAGTACAGTAATAGTCATGGAGCACAAATATATAAATTGTCTCCCTTATGTTTAGGAGATTTTTTCAAACAAATTGTCTTTTTATTTTATTAAATGATTACATTTCTTTGACTGATATCTCTTAATGTGTAACCAGTATAAAATACATGTTGAAAATGCTCTTAACTTAATACACTTTTCTGTGAGTTTCAGGAGGTACACAGAGCAAGTTACATGTTTGGCTCTTCTGTGATAATACTACGGTTCTTCACAATTCCAGGCAAACAAGTAAGTAAATGTTAAACTTCATTCTATACAGCTTATATTAATTAAAAGCAGTTGGTAAAGTCACTGTTATTTTCAGAGTCCAGTCAGATTTTGAATTTATTTACACTGATTTATTTATTCTCAATTATGAAACAAATTCTTTAGAAAAAGACTACTACAGATGGAATCAACCTCGAAGAGCGTGAGAAAGGCAATGTGGATTATTTGTGTCTTGCCTAAGGACACTACCACCATGGCTCTAGTGAGGTTCGCACCCAGTTCCCTCCAACCCTAAGGCAAATACACTCACACTGTACCTTGGCAGCTCCACAGTTCTTGAGAATTATTTAAGCCAGCCGAATATTTACCATATTCCTTTTACTTGCAGGCCACCTTGAAGATGTTGATGCAGACAGTATTGATGTCGGTATTTAAAAGTTTCTTCATCATAATGGGGATGTTCCTACTCATGTTGTTTTATGCCTACACTGGAGTACTGCTGTTTGGTAACGTCAAGTATGGATATGATCTGGGCAGGTAGGTGTTTGATAAGAAATGGGTCCGGCTGTGGAAAATTCCCCTTTGAAGCTGTCTGATTTGAAATCATACTGATTGTTCATCAATTACAGACAACATGTCATTGAGTGATATCTTTATATACATTGTACAAGGCACTGTCATCATGTTGACTATTATGTTTTGGCTAGTGGCAAGAAAATGTTAAAAGCATACAAGAAATAAGCACAGATAAAATTGAGTAGTGATGAAAAGTTCATTCTAACATGTCTCAAGAATTTGTCTCTATATACAAAGAGTAGAAAAATTAGGTTTTATTTTGCCATAAACAACGCCCGGGCCAGTATGCAGTCAAATAAGCCTTTGTGGTTAATTACTGCGCATCAGAACTCTAAATCATTGTTTATTAGACGATGAACACTCCTGGAAAGGATATTATTTTATAAGTACACAGTCTTGATGAGCAAACATTGACATGCACCACCAGAAACAGTTTGAATGTGTGTTTTACTACAGCACTCTGTAGTTAGGGTTTTTCTCATTTCATACGATGTATTACAACTTTCAGACATGCCAACTTCAAAACCACATCAAAGGCTGTAGCATTGCTGTTCCGTATTGTTACTGGAGAAGACTGGAATAAGATAATGCATGATTGTATGGTAAGTGGGATTACCTTACTCTTAAGGTGTTATACACCTGCTTCATAACATTTCTTTGGTGTTATAGGAATCACACTGTCAGTGCAACTGTTGTGTTTCACTCTGTGCTACCTAATTATTACCCCTCTTTACTTTTCAGTACAATTTTGTAATCTTTTGATTGTTATAAAAATAACTCGGTAAGACAAGTTTCATAACTCTGCTAGACATTTTGACCTATGGTACTTGAGGATATACCTTGAGCATTGCTTAAAACAACAGAATGAATAATATTCCTTGAAAGCTTGTTTAGATATTAATAGTATTGTGTAATAATTCTAGATAATTCTAGTGTAAATAGTGGTATCAGGATATTCTCAGGATAATATATAAACCTGCACACAGCTGTCCTTTAAATGCCATGGTAAACATGTAGCAGATTTATTGAAACTGTATAGAAATAGGGAGAGAGTTTAGGTTTGAGCCTTGCAAGATTTTTAAAACAGACGATCAGCTGACCTGAATAAGTTTATCAACTAAGTTGTTGCAACCATGGCAGCTCTTGTGGCATTGCAAATCTATCCACACAATAATTGTAATGTTTGTTTGCAGGTGGCGAAGCCATTCTGTAGTTATCGACAGGGTAACAACTTTTGGGAGACAAATTGTGGAAATTTCACAGCATCTCTGATGTTCTTCTGTTCATTCTATGTCATCATTACCTACATCATCCTTAATCTCCTTGTTGGTAAGTACCATTGAGTTAAAGGTAATACCAGTACCATTGAGATAAATGTAATACCAGTACCACTGAGATAAATGTAATACCAGTACTATTGAGATAAAGGTAATACCAAGACCATTGAGATAAAGGTAATACCAGTACTATTGAGATAAAGGTAATACCAAGACCATTGAGATAAAGGTAATACCAGTACTATTGAGATAAAGGTAATACCAAGACCATTGAGATAAAGGTAATACCAGTACTATTGAGATAAAGGTAATACCAAGACCATTGAGATAAAGGTAATACAGGTAAAATACTGCAATTGTTTTCTTGGAGAGAACTGTTTTCACTTCATGCACTGGTGATATATCATACAATTATAGACTAATGTTGAGGTCAATATAATTGTTTTGCAGACCTATCAAAAAGTGATATTGACTGAGGACAAAGTTTGAGGTCATAACAATTTTTAGCTCGACTTTTCTATGAAAAGGGGAGCTATCCTACTCGCCCCGGCGTCGGCGTTGGCGTCACACCTTGGTTAAGTTTTTCGTACCACCCCACTTTATTTCAAAAGTATTAGAGGTATGGCTTTGAAACTTACCATACTTGTTTACCATCATAACCTCCATCTACAGACAAGAGTACATAACTCTGTCAAGATTTTTGACAGAATTATGGCCCTTTTTGACTTAGAAAGTGTATTGAGCTTGGTTAAGTTTTTCGTACCACCTCACTTTATTTCAAAACCATTGGAGGTATTGCTTTGAAACTAACCATACTTGTTTACCATCATGACCTTCATCAACAGACAAGAGTACATATTTCTGTCAAGATTTTTGACAGAATTATGCCCTTTTTTTAACTTAGAAAATACATTGAATATGGGTAAAATCCACTTATTGCCTTAACCCTTTGAGATATTGCTTTGAAACTTTGAATGCTTGTTTACATCATTACCCCCCATCGGTAACTCTGTCAGGGATTTGTTTTAAAAAAATTAAGGCCCTTTATCAACTTAGAATCTTGGTTAAGTTTTTCGTACCAGTCCACTTTTTGACTAAACTGTTCGAGATATTACTTTGAAAGTTGGAATACTTGTTTACCATCATGATCCCAAAACATGGGCAGGAGAAGGTAATTCTGTCAAGGATTTTATATGAATTATGGCCCTTTTTGACTTAGAAACTCGGGTCCACTTGTTGACTTAACCATTTGAGATATTACTTTGAAAGTTAGAGTACTTATGAACCATCATGAGACCTATCTGTAAGCAAGAGAATATAACTCTGTGAAAATGTTTCTTGATTTGTACTTAGAAATTCTTAGTTAAAGTAGTTAAAGTCTTGTGTGCCCTTAACTGTCAAAGTTTTGTTTTATTGGCAAGCACTAAAAAAGTCGAGCGCGCTGTCCTACTGACAGCTCTTGTTTCATAGCCTCCCAAAACTTTATAGTCACCTTAACATAAGTCTAAAACTATAATATCGCATACCTCATAAAAAGTGGTAAAATATGCAAAAATAGTCAAAAACAGAAATGGCGTCTTAAATCCGTGCAGATCCACACTTTTTCCAAGGTCTATACATACTTTAGCAGACCTGGCACATGATCGCTATCAACCAATAAGGATTAAGTATTTAAGATACATTGATATTGACTGGCGGAATATACATGTTCATTAGTACTTACTCCTATACAATTAATATATTATTTAGATGGATAGGATTTTTAGAAGAAATAACTTCAAAATTTTGCTTTGTTTTCAGCTATAATCATGGAGAATTTCTCCTTGTTCTATTCCAATGAAGAAGATGCTCTGCTGAGTTACAATGACATCAGACAGTTTCAAATTACATGGAATATAGTGGATGTCAATAGAAAGGTATATACATGTACTGGAACTTGTGTAACTTAAATAAACAAATTGCTGCAAACCTAACTATCATCATTTACAAAGTACTTACTGTCTTTGATCACAACATTGCTTCTTGCAGTGAGGTTGAAGTGATATGAAAGAAAGCACTGCTTAGAACAGGGTTTTGTCTTTTCCACTTTACTCTTTGAAGAGGTCCTGTTACTGTAGATGTATTGATGTGTTTAGCTTACCAGGCACAAAGTGTCAGAGTGAGCTATTGTGACTGCCCAGCATCTGTCCACCATTTTCTCCAGACAACATCTCAAAAACCACTGAGTCAGTTTCACCCAAACTTCGCAGAAATGCTCCTTGCATGGGTATTCAAATCATTTCATTCCATGCAAAAACACATGTTGCCATGGTTACCGAACGGAAAACAAATGAAAGTCTTCTTGAAAACCTCAAGACCTAGAACTTAGATATGTGGTGTAATGCAGTCTCTAGTGGACCTCTACCAAGATTGTACAATTAATGCCACTAGGGTCAAAATTTGCCCCACTTGGTTGGTTGCTTGTTTGATATAGACTATTATGAGTGAAAACTATAAAATTTCTTCTTATGGAAGCCGGGGAGGGGGGGGAGTCACTCGTTTACATAGACTTGTATACAGTCAAACTTTTTTTACTCGAACTCAGTGGGGCAAACAATTTTAGTTCAAGGGATCGGTAGTTTTGAGCAATTGAACCTAAAATACGGCCATCATGGCATAGTATAAAAATGCTCTTGGTATCTTAGTACACCATCTTCAATTTATGGTGTGTGATATGGGCTGGTGACTCGTTTGATAGTTTGAACTCTTTTATGGCTATAACTATCAGGCAGCGGTTCTTACATGTTACTGTTCAGCGTGTGATACCAGTTAACATGTTACTGTTCAGCGTGTGATACCAGTTAACATGCTACTGTTCAGCGTGTGTTCAGTGTGTGATACCAGTTAACATGCTACTGTTCAGTGTGTGTTCAGCGTGTGATACCAGTTAACATGCTACTGTTCAGCGTGTGTTCAGCGTGTGATACCAGTTAACATGCTACTGTTTAGCGTGTGATACCAGTTAACATGCTACTGTTCAGCGTGTGATACCAGTTAACATGCTACTGTTCAGAGTGTAATTTTAGTTAAACATGTTATTTTTCAGGGAGTGATACCAGTTAACAGAGTAAGATATCTGCTGAGATTGTTGAAAGGAAGACTGGAGGTGGACCTGGAGAAAGAGAAGCTGCTATTTAAACACATGTGCTATGAACTTGAAAGACTTCACAATGGTGCTGATGTTACCTTCCACGATGTTTTAAGGTGAGTGGAGTATGTCTGTTGCAGGTTTGTGTACTCAAATACATACATTGTAGAATGATAGACCCAGAAATAATTAAGCTGGTAGACTTTGTTGTATGCAGTCTGTTGACTTCATTTATGATTCCTAGAGCTTAAACACAACTTGCTCTCTGGTGTGCACTTAAAGAAATTTTGCTCCAATGCATAAAAAATGTGGGCAGTATATTTGTGTTGCTAAGGGTGAAGTTAATACCAGTTACCTGGAAACTATTTGAAGGAATTGAATGAAACTTGGAACAATGATAGATAGCCATGTGAAGTTGTGCACAGCTCAAAAATTATAACACTTGACTTTTTACAGCTAAGTTATCTCCCCTTTTTCCACTTTTTAAAAGCATTATTACCTGGTACTGTATTGAGATACCTATTGCAGTATATTGATAGTGAATAACTACAAACGAATTATGTAACTTGGTTTTAATATGGTAATAAAGCAATTAAATAATTTATTGGTAATATGGAAACTTTATTTGGGTATAAACAGAGAAAGAAATGAAGGTATAGTAACTAGAATCACCAATGTTTGTATGTTTACCTTTTGGGATAGAATGATAACTAATTAACTGTTTATAATTTATATAATGATTTATTACCCTTCCAAGGAATTTCCAGTCATATGATTGGTCAATGACACATAAATAGATATTAATATTAACAAGCAAGCCGTTAATATACACTTGAAAGATCCCGTCATCGTACCCTGCGCTAAACGTGAGAGTGTAGGCGTACAGTACATCAATGTATTGGTACATGCTCAGGAAATGTTAACGACGTAGGCGGGTAATATATCTCCATATACCACATCAAAGAAAACAAATAACATTATAATATTTCAACAATTTTATTAAATAAACCGCAGTATTATTTAATTTTTAATCGGTAACTTTAACTTTCAAACAATGTGTCTGATATGTTGAATTTAACAACGAGGCATCACATGTGGTTTTGGAAATATTTGCACTATGCCTTTATGCTAAAAATAGATTGTTATACCAACAAAGTTTGTATTTAATCAAATTAGACGGGCATCGATCAAATTTAAATTTTTCATCTAATAAATGACTGAGAAATGTTTTAGTTTACTTTATAAATACCGCAGTACAGGTTGAAAACATGAGACCATACTGGTATGTATTGCTTCTCAAACGAATTGCAATATGCTAGTACACTGGTTTTATCCCGCACTCCTAACAATAATAGATGGCAATGTGAAGTTGTGCCCAGTGCAAGGATTAAAACTCTTGGACATTTGACAGCTGAGTTATCTCCCATTTCCCTTTAAAGGACTAATTTGTCCAGAGCATTTCTCAAAAACCATTCAAGGGATTAAGTTGAAACTGAAGATATATAAATGATAATGTGAAATTGTAAACAGTGTAAGAAAATTAATATAACTCTTGGACCCATGGTTGCAAAATTATCTCCCTTTGAGCTTTAATTTTCTTCAAATTAATGTTGTCGAAAGCTTACCTCGGAAACTACTGGAACGAATGGAATGAAACTGTAAACATTAATAGATCGCAAATTTCCATGAGACTAGCAATTAATCTACTGTTATAGCAAAGTAATTTTTAAAATGTAAACATTTAATTTAAAGTGTGAATTATAATCTTCTCAAATTTACAAAAGAATTTAAAGTGGATCAGGCTTAAAACTTATGTCAGGATAGTGTCATAGTAACTCTGAATTTTGATAACAGACGTCTCAATTTCAGAGTATATCAGATTGATGTTATTTGGTTGTCATTTTTGGAGTTGCATTATAAAGTACGGGACAAGTAATAAGTCTGTCACATTCCTGATATCAGTACTCCTGTAAAGGTGGTATATCCCCACCCAGTAATTACGGGACTATTAATGTTAGTGTTTTTAACCCAAACTTCATCCCCACTATGTAACTGCATAACGAGAGTAACAGAGCCGTGGTTAAACTGATGGTCCAGGACATTTTCACCCCCATGTCCAGTTATTGCAGCAGCCCAGTTTCCGTTTTTCACAATAACTGCATTGAAATTAGGTTTATCATCACACCAGCTACAAAGAGTGACCGAAAGTAAATACAGTCCGGCTCTAGCAGCAGTAAAAATTCCTTTTGTTTTTTGGTAGCCATTTCCAAGGTTCAGCAGCGCATTCTCAAACTTTATTGTCTGGTCAAGGCCTAAAGATGGTTATGAATCTAGGTCAATCCTGGCATGGAATGCAATTTGGCCATCATTAGCACTTCTCTGCTGATACTGATGCCTGTTTTGTTTCTCTGAAAAAAAATTAGAACTTTCTCTTGTCAACTACTAGTACATTAAAGTGTAATGAAGACAGGAGTCATGCTATGTGTATTACAATGTTACCAATGTGTTGTTGCCATAGACCAGAATTTCTGATGATAAGTTATTACAGAGATTGACCTTTACAGATATTTTAGAGTTGTAATACATGTACAGCTTAATGACAATAATTGACTTTAAGTTAATATATATACTGACGAAATTTAAACTGAATTTTAATCATACGTCTTCAGCAGATGCAATTATTATGCAGAAATAAAGGTAAAAGTTAGTTTATTATTCATTTAAGATATGATCCAGAAAAAGTGTGATATGTGCGCTATTAGGACCAGTCACCGTCTGTCGTAGGCAGTCCATCAGTCTGTTCACCATTTCCTTCAAACGAAACCACTTGGCCATTGTTGATGAAAACTGGTAGGGATGTTCCTTGCATGAAGCTCTTTCAAAGTTGTTAAAAAAATGCATTCCATGCAGAACTCTGGTTGCCATGGCAATGGAAAGGAAAAACTTTAAAAATCTTCTTCTCAAAATACCGTAAGGCCCAGAGCTTAGATAAGCATCGCTCAAATCATGTCCTCCGGGTTTCGGGGGGGTCACTTGATTTTACATATGCTTACATAGGAAAAAGTTTTAAAATCTTTATCTCTGAAACCACTTCCTGTCTAGAACTACTTGGCCCAGAGCTTAGTTATTTGGAATATAGCATTATGTAATAGTTAAAATCAGAAGAATCCCCAGGTCAAAATTGACCCTTTCTGCCACTGATGACCTTGTATTATATCCAATGGTAGCCAGTTTAGTGATATAGGGCCACCTTGGCCCTCTTATTAGGCATATAACAGTATATTACCTAGTGTTTTATGATAGGAATTGTTCTTCTTATCTTCATCTGTGGATGACCGTGACTTTTGTTTGATCCCATTCTCATGTATTGTTGATCGTTCAAACTCAGATGCAAAATGTTGGTTTCGGAAATAAATTTGCTTACTGTCACTTCTTCTTTTATGGGCAGTGTTGTCTTGAAGGATGGAATTGTGTGCCGCTCTCGTGTATTCTTTGATAACATTTAACCTCTCTGAACCTTTTAAATCACCCTGTACAGCTTTTTCCAGTTCTTTGACGTCTTCCTTCTGTTCAACATTACTGGCAGCTTTCACTATCTTTTTTTCTTTTCTGTCTTGAGACCTTAGTTCTCTCACTGCCATGTTTAATTTTGCGACATGGGCATTAGTTCTTTCAAGTACTCCTTTCAAGTTGTCTGTGTTTTCTTGTAGCAAGGTTATTGTTTTATCTTTCTGTAATAAGTTAGTGGCTTGAGCATCCAGGAGTCTTGAAAGGTTGTTGATGGTTGCCTGTTGTGCAGTTAATTTCTCATTTTGGTCTTGAAGTTCTTCAGTCAACAGCTTAATGATTGGTGACTTTGTTATATCTGGAAAAAAAAAAAAACTATGTACCTTTGTATCTTCAGTTACTTTGCTTAGCAACAACTTTTCTTTTTAATATCTTTAATTAATGCAAAAACAGTATTAACAATCTTAGCAGTGACCCTCTATATAATTGAATTGAAATGTCACACAGCTGCTGAAAAGTGATAAAGATTAAGAATCTTGAATCATCCTATGGCTTGCAATTAAGGAATGCAAGTTGGTTCCCAGCTTGTCTATCTAAATTTCTGTCAGAATATCAAATGAAGCTTCATGTTAAAGTCCTGTGAAATGGTGCTATTTCATTGGCTGGTAAAACAAGAAATGCAGCTGGGGCTTGAGAGGCCTCCATATCCAGCACATTCTTTAAAAACCTTGAATGACTGAGAGCCTTTTACATTCAGGAGGTAACGGTGAATTCTGGAACAGACTGTATGTCATCACTCTCTGTACAGTTTGGTTGTTTTAAATACTGATCAGTTATTAATAGAACTTTACAGGTGTGACCACAATTACACAACAAAAGAGCTGGATTCTTTATAAAACTGAACATTATAATGGAATGGTTGTATTATTAGACCTGTTGCTAAGCAATGTAAAATAAGAGACATATTCTCTGTATCATAGCATCAACCAACACCCATACCCGCTTGAAAAGTGAATCAGCCATCTATAAGAAAATGCAGCTCATATACAAGAGGGGATATGTTCTATGCATTTCAGCAAAGAGTCTCTCCAAGTAACATCAATGAATATATCAGCAGTTCTCTTTAATATCAAGGAATAAAAGTACAAAACTAAATCTTACCCTGTTTTTCCAGAGCTTCAATTCTGTCCTGAAGTTCTTGTTGTGACCAGAGATCCAGCTTCCCATCACTGTATGGCAAATTTAGAGCAAAAAGTATCATAAAAGCATGAAGATAAATAGGAAACATCATTCTTTAACATGCAGAATAACAGACTGTTCTTATCTGTTAGTGTCATAAAGGTGACAGAGATAGCTGTATGTCAAGTACATGCCTTGTTTGACAGACCTGATTACAGTGTATGGTGAAAAGTGAAAAATAAGAATAATTTTGTACATGCTGAAAGAAATATGTCTTCCTTTGAAGCAGTGTCTCTTTGTTCAACAGATAACTTTCAAACTTATTTCAATGTCATCTGTTTTCAACCAGGTTTTCCGAAGGAAAAATCCTGGCTATTAGATTGAGGTACATCGGCAGGCGGGCGGGCGGGCGTAAACAATTTCTTCTGTGCGCAACTCCTCCTACATTTCTCAACGGATTTCAACCAAACTTTCACAGAAGTATTGTCATGAAGTGCCCTGGCGCATATTGTCGGGGTTTTGTGATTTGGTCATTTTTGACCCAATTATGGCCCTTTGTTTTTTTTTCATATATGTAATTCTTCTGTGCACAACTCCTTCTACACTTCTCAAGGGATTTCAACTAAACTTTCACAGAATTATTGTCACCAAGTGCCCTGGCGCATATTGTCGGGGTTTTGTGATTTTCCTCTATATTTCCTTGATATGGAAATAAATACTTACTAACCAGGTTTTCTGAAAACAAAATCCTGGTGATTAGATTGAGGTACGTCGGTGGTGGGCCGGTGTAAACAATTCCTTCTGTGCACAACTCCTCTTACATTTCTCAAGGGATTTCAACCAAACTCTCACAGAAGTATTGTTATCAAGTGCCCTTGGGCATATTGTCTGGGTTTTGTGTTTGGATCAATTTTGCCTGAATTATGGCCCTTTGCTTTTTTTACACATGTAATATATAGAAGAAGACCTTTGTTTCTTTTTCACATTATGTATATCTACTGACTTTAAAAACACATTTGCGCTCGGCCAGCAGACTGGAAAATGAAAACCTGGTTTTGTGACAATTTCCTGTCACTTGTTTTTTTTAGAAAGATCTGCTGAAGACCATAATATGGTTGGTTGAAATTACCGTCTTAAACAGATCTTTGAATGTATTAATAATGACTTTATTTATGGTAGATAACATATTTAGTGCAAGACCAATTTTCAATATGACTTTGACAAGACTGAGTATAGTTTCAAACCACACTGCTATCAAAACAAGAAATGGCTGTATAAAATTATTATGTTTTTTTTGTTTTTAAGCACAATTATCACAGGTATCAATAGTTATGTCTATACTTGCACAATGTATTTAGTCTTTGATGTTGAACATTACTCATTGTCTGGTACATTTATATTAATGTTCAGGAGCTTACTATCACTCCTTATTTAAGACAGAATAATTAAATTAAAAACAATTAATTTGAATTGTCTTTGAACATGTATGCCTGTAAAGTGATAAGCAGTGTAGTCAGCTTATTAGAGTCAAGCAAAGATCAGCAGAACTAAAATTCAGTGTTTTGTTACTCAAGCCACAAATAACAGACTGAAGGGGCCTTGCTTCTGAATACAAGTGTATGTGATAAAGTTTTGTTTCTTTGGAATGAGTTTTCCCTCTTGCTCTTGGTTCAAGTCATTCAAGGATTCAGCTGACTATCGCCAAGAAAGTCTGTACAGTAACAAATTTTGTATACATTGTACATGTATCATTTAGGAAATCCATAAAAACCATCATAGTATTATAGATTGTCTCCCTTTATAATAATATGTTCAATAACATTTTTTACTCATCTTTTCTTCCAGTATGTTATCATATAGATCAGTAGATATCAGGAAAAGCTTACAGTTGGAGGAACTACTGGCCAGAGAGGATCTAGAGTATGCCATAGAGGAGGAAGTAGCTAAACAGACCATCAGAAACTGGCTTGATAAATGTCTTAAAAGAATCAGAGCTGTAAGATATTATTGTACTTGCTACTTTATTTTGTCTATGTCAGGATTAAAATCCTCATTATCTTGAATACATTAAATGTCTCTATTGGTGTGCAAGCCCCTAATTAACACTCAAAAGGGGTCTGTAGTTGTCGAATGTTTAAATATTTACCCAAAGTTGTCAGTATAGTTTGGGTGGCTAGGTTATATTCTAGATTTAAATCTTCTACTTATACCAAGTATTGGTGATGATTTAAAGCTAGTTATGCCCCCACAAAGTGGGGTGCATATAGCGTTGCACTTGTCCGTCAGTCCGTCCGTCCGTCAGTCCGTCCGTCCGTCCGTCCGTCCGTACGTCCCGAAATCTTGTGAACGCAACTCCTCTTAAACCGGATGGCAGATTTTGCTTAAACTTCCAGGGATGAACAACCTTAATGTGTAGATGGTAGTAAAGAAAGGAATTTTTGCTGCGACCAAATTTAACAGAATTATGGCCCTTTGTTGATTTTTTCACTATATACTATGTAGAAATTTTGTGAACGCAACTCCTCTTAAACCGGATGGCAGATTTTGCTTAAACTTCCAGGGATGAACAACCTTAATGTGTAGATGGCAGTAAAGGAAGGAATTTTTGCTGCGGCCAAATTTAACAGAATTATGGCCCTTTGTTGATTTTTTCACTATATACCATATAGAAATTTTGTGAACGCAACTCCTCTTAAACTGGTTGGCAGATTTTGCTTAAACTTCCAGGGATGAACAACCTTAATGTGTAGATGGTAGTAAAGGAAGGAATTTTTGTTGCGACCAAATTTAACAGAATTATGGCCCTTTGTTAAGTTTTTCACTATATACCATATAGAAATATTGTGAACGCAACTCCTCTTAAACCGGATGGCAGATTTTGCTTAAACTTCCAGGGATGAACAGCTTTAATGTGTAGATGGTAGTAAAGGAAGAAATTTTTGTTGCGACCAAATTTAACAGAATTATGGCCCTTTGTTGATTTTTTCACTATATACCATATAAATTTGTTGCGACCAAATTTAACAGAATTATGGCCCTTTGTTGATTTTTTCACTATATACCATATAAATAATTGAACATATAAATTTTACATTTGTAATTTAATTTAACATGTACATAAGGTTACCTGTAGATCATTTTAGGTATATGTACAGAAATGAAACAGTGGAATGAAAAAGTTCCACATAAAAATCTTACATACAGATATGCTTGCTCTTGTTTATGAGCACATCTGCACAGTGGGGGCATCCGTGTCCTTTGGACACAATTCTAGTTTCTAAAATACTATCAGCCTTATGACTGACCTGACTACGTAAGAAAAATTGGCAGTTTCTTGTAGAGGATGGTAGTCTGGTAGGGTTTCTCTCCAGTAACAATGGCTAAATAAACTGCCAGCCTGTAAAATAAGTTAAATGCTGTTGAAATCGGTGTTCAGCTGCATGAGAAAGAAGAATAAAAAACCTTAATATTTACATACTTCTTATTTCAGAAAGGTTTAAATAATGCAAAGAGGTCATAAATTGACTTGTGCCCAAACAATATTTAAAGATATAAGCTCAAAATGTATGCATGCTTTGTTATTTTATCTAGTGAAGGGACTTTTCTTTGAAAGAATTTTTGAGTTTTCATTTTCATTACATTAGCCAAAATTACAATGTATACACACTTCCAGACTTCCTTAGATACATGTGTATATTTACTTTCAGAAAAATCATTCAAACCTGATATCAAATTTGCGAGCGATGAATGAGCCATTGTTCACTGTGACGGAACTCCCAGCAAGCCTTGCAGACAGCAGTGAGGAGAGTAAAGACGAGACACCTGTCAACCCTGCAGGCCCTAGACTTCGCAAAAAGGGGACAGTTGAATTGAATCCACCAAATATTCACATTGAACCACCCCCTCCATCTTCAAAGGTAAAAGATGCTGCTGGATTTGACTTTGTGTTCAATTTCTTTCTTTTGCCTCATGACAGATAAATTTGCATTACAGGTAATTAAGATAAATTTGTGGTAATAAGACAGTTCAAATAACAGTTAACATACTTCTGTGCTTCAATTACCAGTTTTTATACCCCCAAAACGAAGTTTAGGGGGGTATATAGGAGTCACCCGGTGGTTGGTCGGTCGGTCGGGCGGTCTGTTGCATTTTCCTTGTCCGGAGCATAACTTGAAAACTACTAGTTGGAATTCAATACAACTTCATACAATGGTCAAACACATTGAGAGGAAGTGCAGTGCACAAGAACTATAACTCCATCTTGACTAATTACAGAGTTATTGCCCTTTGTTACTTTTCCTTGTCCGGAGCATAACTTGAAAACTACTGGTTGGAATTCAATACAACTTCATACAATGATCAAGCACACTCAGAGGAAGTGCAGTGTACAAGAACTATAACTTTATCTTGAGTATTTACTGAGTTATTGCCCTTTATTAGTTTTCCTTGTCTAAAGCATAACTTGAAAACTACTAGTTGGAATTCAATACAACTTCATACAATGGTCAAGCACATTGAGAGGAAGTGCAGTGTACAAGAACTATAACTCTATCTTGAGTATTTACTGAGTTATTGCCCTTTGTTAGTTTTCCTTGTCCGGAGCATAACTTGAAAACTACTGGTTGGAATTCAATACAACTTCATACAATGGTTAAGCACATTGAGAGGAAGTGCAGTGCACAAGAACCATAACTCCATCTTGACTAATGACAGAGTTATTGCCCTTTGTTACTTTTCCTTGTCTGGAGCATAACTTGAAAACTACTAGTTGGAATTCAGTACAATTTCATACAATGGTCAAGCACATTGAGAGGAAGTGCAGTGTACAAGAACTATAACTATCTTGAGTATTTACTGAGTTATTGCCCTTTGTTAGTTTTCCTTGTCCGAAGCATAACTTGAAAACTACTAGTTGGAATTCAGTACAACCTCATACAGTGGTCAAGTACATTGAGAGGAAGTGCAGTGCACAGGAACCATAACTCCATCTTGACTAATTACAGAGTTATTACCCTTTGTTACTTTTCCTTGTCCGGAGCATAACTTGAAAACTTCTGGTTGGAATTCAATACAACTTCATACAATGATCAAGCACAATGAGAGGAAGTGCAGTGCACAGGAACCATAACTCCATCTTGACTAATTACAGAGTTATTGCCCTTTGTTACTTTTCCTTGTCTGGAGCATTTTTCAAAAACTACAAGTTGGAATTCAATACAACTTCATACAATGGTCAAGCACAATGAGAGGAACTGCTAAGAACAATATCTCTGTTTAGTTTGTTTGCAAGGTATTATGTTACTACAAACTTCTTCAGTTTATAAAGCAGTCTTTTGGGGGTATTAATCACATTTAGTGATAGCTCTAGTTTTGCCATATAGTTGCAGAATTAACCCAGAGTTTTATATTGAGACATGGTGGATTGCCATGGAATTGATAGGTGATGAGTAAATTTAAAACAGTTTACAGAATTGTGTATACATTTTCAGTCTCCCAGTATGAGAAGGTACCTAACACCACAGTTAAGTGATGCTTTTGAGAAAGAGAGAGAAAGAATGGGAGTGAAAAAGAAGTCCAACAGACTTAGTACAGGTGACAGGCTTTTTAATTGCCATGTAAATCAATGTATCTTTTAAATCATTTTGAAAGGGTATCACATTTAATTTGCTACACCGATTGTACTATGCTGCTTTTAGACTGTAACTAATAATACATGTATATCTAAGCAGCTTTACTTCATGATCCAATCACATGCTCCCATTTCATTAAAAAAAAGCAAGATATATTTTCCATATTGACTAGATATCTGCAATATGAACAAAATTATTTCACTTATGTTCCCAGTAAGTACGACTGTGACATCACAGACAAAGTTCTGCCCTAAATCTATATATATTTTAATGCAAAAATTGTCTGTAGGTTGGAGAAACTAAACCGGTTATAGGTCCATAGTACGAGAATAAACAAACTTATTGCGATTTGCTGGCACTCCCTTGTAATAAATTTGCTAATTCCTGTAATAAAGACGGTCACCTATACATATAGAAAGTCACTTTTACTTGTTACGTGTATCAAGTGTTGCAGTTAATTAAGTAATTTCCGTGTGACACATATTGTGAGACTTAATAGTAGACGGACTGGAGAATGAGATTTCTCTATTTATACATCGGTTTTGAAATGATCTTTTGCAAAAAAAAATTAAGTTAGCAAAGTGCGTAATTTGAGAAAAATGGGGAAAATCAAATCTTTGCAAATAGAACCCATTTGCACATTTGCAGTAGAAATAATGCATTACTTTAAAGTGGTATTGTATTGCCTCGTAATTACTTTCTGAAGAGAGTTTAATGTCACACTTAACTTGAGGAATGTATTATTTAATATGTTATTGCATCATACAAACTATTATTAGGGCTCTCTTTACCTTTACCATGCAGGCAGGAAGTGCTACAGCCGATATCCAGTCTGATCATGATCTGCACTTTACGATATTTAGGCAGATTTTTAGTTGGCACACCTTTGAACAAGTAATGACACTGCCCAAATTGAAAGATGAAATTGGGCAGTGTAAGGTTTAATAGTCGTGTGATTTTGCTTAACTGCTGATTTTATAAACAAAGAGCTTTGTGACTCTGAGATCACTCTCTTTATAGATGCCACCTCAGCCATAAAATAAGGAAAACCCCAATGTTATTTATAGAAGTGTACTGTGCTATGCGATGACATAGCTCATGGTAATAATTCAGGGTGGTAGTTAAGATTGTCTTCTCCATTGTACTCAATATTACATAGTGATATAACATAGTGAGACACACAAGCAAAATGACGTAATTTATATTTCAGGTAAGACCCTAGGTGCTGGTTTGAGCCTTGGTCACCTGAGCGACATACCATCCGAGTACAACCCCGAGGCTGGAAGCGAGACATCTACTCTAGTCGGTCATCACGTGTCTACCGATGTTAACTCATGGTGGAAAGAACAGCTGTTTGTTCTTGAAAAACATGAATAATTCTGTGTGTTGTAAGGAATTTGAATTGTGTAAATTGTTCACAAGTTGATGCAAGAGTTGAAGGAGAGAAAAAACAAATTGGACGGTAACATTGTGAACAAGTAAAAGCTTCCAGATTGAACGTGTAGATTGTTGAGTGCAGGAAGAAACTGGTGATAGTTCTGGAGAAGTAACTGTGTAGCAGAAAGAAGTGAATTTTACGGTGGCTGATGTTGGTTACTGTTATTTTCTCCATTGTAACATGTTGTGATAAACATTGAGGCAAGCAGGTCTTGTCAGTATTATATAAGATTCTAGATTTTAAAAGTTTACACTGCTATATTTATACCCCCAAAAAGAAGTTAAGGGGGGTAAATAGGAGTCACCTGGTGGTCAGACGGGCCGGTGGTCCGTTGCATTTTCCTTGTACGGAGCATAACTTGAAAACTACAAGTTGGAATTCAATACAACTTCATACAATGGTCAAGCACATTAAGAGGAAGTGCAGTGCACAAGAACCATAACTCAATCTTGACTAATAACAGAGTTATTGCCCTTTGTTATTTTGCCTTGTCCAGAGCATAACTTGAAAACTACTGGTTG
>JAFMSR010000015.1:37747607-37852607 GCA_022818135.1 Saxidomus purpurata
TTTGTGTTCAAATGTTACTAGATGTGCAATATTAATGTTAGATATGAAAAGTTTTATCAATGAATTGTGTTTGTTTTCAATGATACCTTATTGTCTTCCCTCATTATTCTCGTGGACCTCGTTAGCTCAGTGGTTTGTCTCCAGAACAGGAGGTTCCAGGTTCAAATCTCAGCCTGAGTAAGAGGGTATGTCCTTGGGCAAAGACACTGGTGCCATACGTGCCTTGGTCCAGCCGGCTGTAAATTGTTAGCAGGGATGAAAAACTTGCTGCTTTTCTTGCGCGAGTGTGATAACATCTGGTATGAGTGTTCTAGGGTATTCTGTAAGCTACGAAAGCCTTCTAGCTTTCTTTATAATTTTGTGTAAAACAAAAAAAAAAAATTCTACTTTTTTCTGACACAGACAATTGCTTATAGTTCATTAGTAAAAGTACAGTGCAGTTTAGTTTTTAATTTCAAAATATCTGTAAGTTGAAAGCAACAGAAAGAGGGAAACACATACCATACAGCTGAGCCAATGGTCGCAAAGTTTAGTAACCTGTTGTTTACATCTCAATAATGCAATGCGGGTTAAAGTTTTAGAACAGTTACTGTTGTAGACTTCAAAATATGTAAGAAGTAAATTAAAATGTATTTATACTTTACCATATCTCTTCAAGTAAATATTTTCATTCATTTAGCTGATAAAGTTATCAGTTAATGAATACTTTGCCTACATGATTTAGTCCAGGTTTTTATTTAAAGATACGACTCTATTTACATTACCTTTCAAGGATTTAAAAAGTCAAGCTGTTTATAGAAATAAAGCTACAAGAATATAACATCTGACCAATTCACAATATAATGGGACAGAAAATAAGATGTTAATACAGCGACCTTGTCCTTTATTTATTGTTGGAAAATTAGTAATAATGTAACACAAGCTTTGTATAGCGTTTGACCGACTTTTGACCTAGTTTCTTTTAACATTGATATTTAGGTATCAAAAGGTATAAATCTATTATTAAAATACAGGTATTGATCAGCCTGCACGTCTGTACTTCCTGATCATGATCTACAGTGCTTGAACATTTACCCTACTGAATTTCCAAAATTGACTTAACCGTTTCTCAATTTGGACAATACCATTAGTTGCTTTAAGGGGTGCTCGCTGACAGCCGACTGAAAAGCAAACAGTGTAGATCATGATCAGACTGCACAGATGTGGGTTGACCTGTAATACGTACTGGTTGATCGCAATGTGTACTGGTTGTATGCAATACCTACTGGTTGTTCACAATATGTACTGGTTGATCACAATATGTACTGGTTGTTCACAATACGTACTGGTTGATCACAATATGTACTGGTTATCGCACTACATACTGGTTGATTGCAATACGTACTGGTTGATCACAATACATACTGGTTGTTCACAATACGTACTGGTTTATCACAATACATACTGGTTGTTCACAATACGTACTGGTTGTTCACAATACATACTGGCTGTCCACAATACGTACTGGCTGTCAACAATACGTACTGGTTGTTCACAATACGTACTGGTTGGTCACAATACATACTGGTTGTTCACAATACGTACTGGTTGTTCGCAATATGTACTGGTTGATTGCAATATGTACTGGTTGATCGTAATACCTACTGGTTGTTCACAATACGTACTGGTTGTTCACAATATGTACTGGTTGATTGCAATATGTACTGGTTGATTGCAATACATACCGGTTGTATTTCGCAATACGTACTGGTTGTATTCACAATATGTACTGGTTGATCGCAATATGTACTGGTTGATCGCAATACATACTGGTTGTATTCGCAATATGTACTGGTTGTATGCAATACGTACTGGTTGATCGTAATACGCACTGGTTGATCGCAATACGTACTGGTTGTTCATAATATGTACCTGTTGTTCGTAATACATTCTGGTTCCAAAGACAGCATATTTTACTACTAGCGTGTTACAGGTTAACTGACAACCCCTGTAAGAAACAATTGGTTGAGATTTAACAAGTTGGGATTTATCAGTAACGATTATTTCTATTTTGAAATTAGTTTCAAGATTTTTAGCTCACCTGGCTTTGTGCCAGGCTGAGCTTTTCCCATCATCCACTGTCTGTTGTCTATCGATATTTTACTTCAAACAACATCTCCTCTGAAACCACTGGGCCAATGTTGATGAAACTTGACAGGGATGTTCCTTGCATGAAGCTCTACTTAAATTGTTCAATTAATTCCATTTCATGCAGAACTCTGGTTACTATGGCAAAAAAACTAGGTAAAACTTCAAAAATCTCTGAATCCACAAGGCCTAAAACTTAGATATGTAGCATGTAGCATTGTCTAGTGAACCTCTATCAAGATTGTTAGGATGATGACCCCCGGGTCAAAATTGACCCAGCACAGGGGTCACTTGATTTTACTTAGGCTTATATAGGAAACACTTTAAAAATCTTCTCCTCTAAAGCTCTGAAGTTTGTTCAAATCATTCCACCGAGGTCAAAATTTACTCTGCCCAGGGGGTCGTTTGGTATAGGAAAAACTTTTAAAAAATCATCTTTTCTAAAACCACAAGGTCTAGAGCTTAGGTATTTGGTATGCAACATTTTCTAGTGGTCTTCCACCTACTTTATTCAAATCATGCCCCTGGGGTCAAAGTTTACCACATCAACTAGGCAAGTGCACTGGTACTCCGGTGAGTGATAGTAGGGCCATTATTGTCTTTACAGCCATGGCTTATTTAAAGCGTGTGGTACGAAATAATTGACGTTTAATGACTCTGCAACACACAAAGGACTCTGTGTACAATGTATTTACTTTCTACTTTTCACAAAATCATTTTGATGGCCACAAGACTTGCCACAACACTCGTATAGTGTTACTTTAAATAATTTATTATAGCATATAAAAGGCTGTAAATTGTGATATGTCGCAAAATGTTTGTCAAGTATTTCCTGTATTACGTAATTCTCATGTACCTAGAAATACGAGATGTTTGGTGTACCAGATAATGTGCCACTAAATCTAACGTTATCATGCTGAAAAGTCGAGATAGTAAACATAATTTATTGCCAATAATATACATAGCAAATGGTTTGGTCCACAGGTGCTTACCACATTATAAAATGGCCCCCCCCCAATAAAAATCGAGATGTTGGCTTTATTATGTAACAGGGGACTTTCACTGATGACTGGCCTGCTAAAAGTCCTGATCTCAACCCAATCGAGCACGTCTGGGATATTCTGGACAGCCTAGTGAAGCGTCGTCCCAACCCACCTGCTAACATCAACGAACATTCAGGGTCGGAACAATATTCCACAGGCATAAATCAACACTTTAATTAATTCTGTGCGTCAGCGATGCACTGCAGTGGTCAACTCAAGAGGTGGTCATACCCGTTATTATCTTTTTAATCAAAGACTTAGTTTAGGTCTTTGTTTTAATCCCTACCTCACTTGGTCAAAATTTTCCCCATTTTCTGTTAATCTTTGGCCATCATTTTTACACCAAACTATGCACCATGGAACACTCTTTAAACGCATATATAACAAAGAAGAAGGAAAAAGGCATGTGGTGCGTTATAAGTTTGAACTTGAGTACATGACCCTGACTGAGACTTGCGGGGTTGCATTCCCATTGCTGCAGGTAACGTTTCTATCAAGTTTTATTCAAATATTTTAAACCTTGTAAAATAAAAAGATTAAGATAATCATGACGTAGAACAGGTAGGGAACTCCAAAGGACGGAAACTGTAGTATTCTACAAGCAATCTGACTGTAACGTACAGATAAACGGTCTCATGTCGACACAGTAGTCATACGAAATAACGACCTATCTCCCACCACTTTGCATGGGCGGTGCTTAGAAACATTCCCGGCCGACCGCCTTGGTGATCGAGTACTAGTATTTAAGATGGCTTTAACCCCTTATGATAAATGGTCATAGGTTTGAACTCCACTATCGACCAGAACCTTTGTGAGAGTTGGCAGTTTCGTTCGGAAGATAAGTGTATACATATATAGTACTGATCCTTCTAAGAAACCTGCCCGCCTGTTAACAACTGAAACCTATAGAACAAAACAATTGAAATCCACCGTTTGATATTTATTACGTCTCAAATATATCTATAGATTTATGTCCCAAAATGATAGTCCAAAATAAAAATGCCAATTCATTAAAGCTCTATAAAAACTATTAAACATCTATAAACAAGCATCGTAGGAGTGCTATAAACTCTTGACACTCCGATAAATATTCACGAGTTATTCATAAGTTCTAATTAAGTTACCCGAATCTTTAATATTTTTTTAAGGGCAGTGCTTTTCAAAATTATTTGTATTACTTCAATAGTAGAACAACTCTTACTTTAAGAGAACAAACAGAGAAATAAAAACATAAAAAAGTTAAGCCAAACTGCATTAAGAAATTCAGTCAAAAATGATATTTTACAAACCATTAATAAAAATACAATCGCGAAGTAATGCTTGTAGTTTTATTATTTAAATGCTCACTTGACGATACTCTTAAACGGTTGATAAAGGAACCCTTATGATTGTTTATGACCAAGAAAGGTCAAGAGGCTAACTGTTTTATTTCTTCGGCATGGAAGAAGCCACAGGGAAAAACCGGCTCTTGCTTAGAGTGGAACTAGAGATCCAAAGCTATAGTTCCTATAGTAAAGTTTTCTAGACCGTTTTATATTTTGTCTGTCCAATTTTCATCCCTTAACAGTATTGTATTCTGTTTCATGGCATCATTTTACATTTATAATCAATCAATTATGCACAAGTGTAAATCATAACATGAGATTCTAAAACTAAAAATAGTAACTGTCATGTAGAACGCGGTCTGGTGACGTCATTTGGAAACACTTGAGATGAGTTCATAACATAGCAACGTCTTCTGAAAACTTGTCTAACTTTTGTTCGAAAATCTTTGGTTCCAAGAGCATAAATCAACGGATTAAGAAACGAATTAGAAAATCCGAGAACCAGTAAATGTGTCCCAATAATTTCCTGCATGGTGCAGTTCTTCGCAGTGAGACTTATTTGAACTGTTGTTGCTACCAGAAACGGTGACCATGTTATCACTACACATCCTAGGACGGCAGCAAACGTTTTTAATGACCGGAGGTTTCTGGTCGAAATTCCGAACACTCCGCTGTTACGTTTATCCGATTGAAGTTTTTCTATTATTTGAATCTGTTTGATATGGAATCGTGCACTCCTGAACAATATTCCGTATATTATGAACATAGCAGTTAGTGGAATAACAGCCGAAACCAAGAATAAGAACACAATATAATATGTCGGCAATACATACATAAAAGAACAGTAAAATTGGTACGTTTCTTCGGCATCTTTCCATCCAATGAGAGGAAGGAATCCCACCACCATCGAGAATACCCAAGACCACGTGATTCCAATGAAAGTCTTCCGTTTTGTCATGAGTGATTTGTAAAGTAGCGCACGAGTCACTGCCACGTACCTGTCGACTGCAACGCACGTGAGGGACCAAACTGACGCCGAAATTGCGGCAACCGTGAAGCCAATCCTTGCTAGACACAAGTTTTGACTTTTCTCGTTGGCTTTCGTAGACACCGTCACTATGGAAACAAATCCAACAAACAAATCAGCGACGCCGAGGGAAGCAACAAAAATATATGTCGGTGTGTGGAACCTCTTGTTAGCAACAACAAATAAAAGAACAACCAAGTTTGTGATAAGAATCAATATAGTAAGCGGAATGAGCTCTTTCTGTTTGATTTTCTCGTGCATGTTGTCTGGTACGTGCGAACACGCCGTGTCCTCGTAGACCGTTGAGTTTCCAATCATTTTCATTAAACAACCTCCTTCCTCTTCCACACATTCCCGAGGTTTATATTTCTGTGCTATTGCCGGAATTATTTGTACCCAGTATACAGGTGTACGCGTTGTTAAGCTGCCGGGTGCCGGCGTTGTCGTGATTTTTGATAACATTTTTTAACATAACTTTCAGGTTTGGCAATTATACAAAAAAGTCCTGTATCAACAGTGACGCATTTTTCAACAAAATCCCAAATTATGTATCATAATTAATGCTCCAACAAAATTCCACTTTGCCGTGCGTTTATCTTTATAATGTTTTGTCGAAGCTATTCACTGTATCTCCTTTGGACTAAAACACCGCGTTTATCCACTATTTTAATTTTTTCATGCCAATGAAGCCAGCAGTTTTTTTTTGCTCACAATTCCGTTTAGCGATCTTATTTAAACATACGGCTGATCAAAGCCACACCTTCTTCAATAACATTTTCCATTTTGCTTTTATTTAATTTCATTGTGTGACAAAAAAAAACATGTGCAAATAGACACACCAATTCAAAGCGCGTGTCAATCCGCTATTCTGTCAGACACATCTAACAAACGTTTTATTTTAAGATCAAATGTCGCTGTAAGTTGATCTTTTATTAAATCAAATAAATATTCACGCGCACGACATATAACATGTTCTAACACACATATTCAAACGTGATTTATTACTTTCTCTTTAAAGGCAGTTTTACAACCTAGATTGTTTAACTATGTAGGACTGCAAAGATATTCAATTAATGAATGAATTGAATTAAGGAATTTATGATCCTATTCACTGAAACATCGTCATACTTCATATAATATTCAACAAAGCTATTAAAGATTAAGAGTTTCCTTGAATATTTGAAAGAACATTTCTAACATTTCCTGAAGCAGTTTTGTTTTATTTCCAGTTACAATCCACTGTGCGAGAAGTTCGTCCGCTTGCTGTCATGGTTGTAATTAAACCCGTGCACTATTTTTTACCATTTACTTTTCTTTTAAAACAGAGAGAACTATTTTTGAGTGAAATGGCCTTAAAGTTTTCAATCTTTCTTCAATAAATAAAGTAAACAGTAAATTTTAATAAATCTTTTGTAAGTCAGTTCCTCTGTCATTTTCTTATCCGCTTCAGTAAATAAAAATGTAGATATAGTGCAGTAGGAGAATCTAATATTTCCAAAAATAGTAACTGAAATCATATATTATCCAGGAATCTTATCAAAGACAAATATAATCTGCAATCAATTTCACCCTGTAATGGCAAAATCAGGAGCTAAATATCTCAATGAGATAACACGTGTTTTGTATCACACTGTTCTGTCGCAAGCTTTAAAGGAAGTGTCGTATCTTTCTGATTCCACAAGTAAAAAAAAACGTGATTGGCGGAAATTCGATAACAAAACATTGCTTCTTAGCAAAAGCTAGAAAAAAAACCCAGATCTCTAATGCCTTCCGCCATGATCCCGTCCCCCCCCCCCCACCCCCGAGCCTCAGAAGTGACTATTTCTGGGTCATCAAACGACGGAACCGTATCATGTTTACCTACCATGAAAATTGATAAAATATCGATTTATTGTAATCCGACAACTTTCGCGGGTAATTCAATTTCGTATTTACATAATAATACATGTAGCTTTTAAATTATTTAAAATTACAGCCAGTTTTATATTTCATTGAAGCAGATCAAGTTATATATAGCAAAGGAAATACATTATGTGATATAAATTTATATGGACTGATTAAGTTTATGTAGAAACGAATAACACAGACGGTAATTAAGCTATTAATTGCATTAATTAATTGTCCATATATTATTATGTGTCAGTCGTTGTCATCTAGAATATTCAAATTTTGATTTCTTGGTTAATGACCTATGGTTCGAACTTTATTTAATCGGAGATAATGATTTAACAAAAGCATTAGCAATTAATTATGGTAGCATATTTCTGCCGCAAGCTGATAATCTTACGTTCGTGTCAATTATCTATCAGGTTATCTAGTTACTTATACGATAAAAAATCTTAACACGAATGGGTGTCTGTAACTATGTCCCAAGAAATGAACGTTATTGTACATTTTGTGATAGTCACGACTTAGAAGATGAATACTATTTTATATTAATTTGTCCCTGTTACTACGATATAAGAAAACAGTACATTAAGAAATATTACTATGTGAGACCAAGTATATATAAATTTATAGCCCTTTTGGAGTCTGAAAATAAAAATGTTATGTTCAAACTGTCAAAATACGTTAAAGAATCTCTAAAACTGAGAATATCTCTTTCCTATGTTCATTGGCGCTGTGTGAAAGCACACACAGTCAGTATTGAATAGGTTTTAATTTTGTGCCATGGGTTGTTTATATCGAATTGGGAGCAGCCAACATTATTATTGTAATTAAAAACTATGTATTATGTTTGAACAAACTCCCTATAATGAATAAATAAATAGTATTAACTGATGGTACAAACAATACTATACCAGATGTGTTCGTCTTCGACCGTTAATTCAAAACGTTTGACACTATTCATAGGATATTTAATAACTTTTCCACAAACTTGAAGGATATGTTTTTTTATTGCTTTGTTTACGGACCCTACGGCCAGATTCATCAAAGTTCAGAAAAAACGTCTCGATAGTTGTTTTGCTATCTCTAAACATTTTGAAGTTTAAATACATATGTTGTCAACGTGAATAATTAATGAAAACCCATTTTGAATTACTACATACTAAAGTAAAATGTAGGCATTATAAATAAGACCGTTCACCTAATATGCTATACAGGTACCTCAATGAAAGTTACTGTAAAGCATCGCTAACAACTGACCAATAGTAAAGACAAAATTAATCACGTGGGTTTCGTCTGCGTCGAAAAGCGTCTACTGACCACGAGCTGTAGCCTTGTTTAATGGGCGTCATCGTACCATTATGCGGAAGGTTGATTCGTTCATTTTTTGGTTAAACTGTAGTAAATGTGGTTTTTTACTTATTATGATAACATTTACATATAACATAATGTATTTGTTTTTTCCCGTTGATAGGTTGTTTACTGATATTCTAAAATGACTCTGATTCCTTTAAATCATGTTTCAAAAACATGCGCAGCGCCTTTGATGCTTTGCATCAAAATTTGTCTTGTTGGTCTCTATGACAGCTCATCCTCACAGTTCCTGTATATGTGCAAAATACAATCTGATTTTGTGTTTTGTTTATTTATATAATTAGCTTACATTTGTACTGTATCACTTAACATGACATTGTATTGTAATATATAGAACTGATATATGACTATGTATTATGTTGGTACACGTCGAATAAAGTTCTGTTCTGTTCTGTTCTGTTAGTGCCCAGAACTGCCACTACTTACCTAGCAATGCTAACGCTCACTAGTTTGCGAATATTTTACAGTATGATAATTATCTTACGTTCGCTAATTGTTAACTAGTCAACTATAGTTATCGTTCGCGAGTTATAAACTAGTTAACGTTCGCTAATTGTTAACTAGTTAACTATAGTTAACGTTCGCGAATTATGAACTAGTTAACGTTACTAGCGTATTGTTTTACAGTTAGATACTTTATCTTACGTTCGCGAATAGCTAACTAGTTAACCTCTTAGCTAGCTTAAAAAAATGCAAACACTTACCAGATAATTAATTGACTAACCAGTTAACATTTTTCAAACGTTAACAAGGTAAGTAGTGGCAATTCTACAGTGGCACAGAGGTGACATGTGTATGTTTTTATTTATCTCGTGGACGACTAATAAGTCGTGGGCACGATATGAAGTTGCGCACGAGATACTATGTCGTGGGCACGAGAAATTATGTCGTGCGCACGAGATAATTAAGTCGTGCGCAAATTCAAGTCATCCAAGATTTATGCGCACGAGATAAAAATTAGTGTCGTGCACGAGATACTATGTCGTGCACACGAGATACTATGTCGTGCGCACGAAGCTTAAATAATTGGACTCGTGCGCACGATATACGACTCGTGCGCACGACATTTAATATCTCGTTATCTGGTGACCATGCATATTAAGTTGTGGCACGAGTTAGTATGCACGTGCGCACGAGATAAATAAAAACATACACATGTCACCTCTGTGCCACCGTACAATTCTCACAATTATTCGTGTTAATATATTTATTTTACTTCACAAATGTTAAAGTTTGATTTACTTTATTTTGGACTATTGCTTTTTCGGCGTCATTGCATTTGCATGTAATGATATAGCACGATATGTCGAGATGAAACAATCCGGACATGTCTATCATTTTCACGTCAATTAACGCTTGAACAGAAATCCAAGAAAAAATTGTCACGCCTAAATCTGGTGTCGTATAAATGCATTAGCACAGATGATCGATCAAGATCAATATGAGAGGTCTTGTATTATTTTGATGAGACAGAATAATCTCCTAAATTGAGGAAACAATGTGCTACCTCTGATGCATCCATGGGCATAATCAAACATCGCTGCGGTTTTAAGGTTTATTAGAAAGATAAGCCAATGAGTTTGTTTGTGTTCAACATTGATTGACAACTGAATAAACCAGTTGACAGCGATAAAAAATAAATACATTTTTCTGGTGACACCAATTTTAGTAATAGCTAGAGAAGTAATAATTAGTGTTTGCAAACTGCTGGACCTGACTTATTGATGTTGGAGGAATGCTTTAAATATTTGGCTCATATTATACGATGTAAAGAAACATTTAATATTTTGCATTCTGGTGAAATGTTTGTTGCGTAAAATTATTAAGTTCTAAGCAGTAAATCATTTACACAACAGCCATGTATAGTACTCCTATACTGTTTGTTTTTTCAATTGTCTAAAAAAGCATTGTAAAAGCTTGGAGTAAATACTAACAAAAGGTTTTAGAGGAACATTTTACTGCTTGTATCGAAACAATACTATTATCAAAATTTATCTTGTTTTTAATTTGTTTCTAATTGTAATATTTATACTGTTTGGCCTAAATGAAGATATGAATTAACACGACTACATGGAATAACATGTAAGGATATAGATGGATATAGGTAGAAATTTAAAACTAATAAGGAAATCACATTGGATAAAATATATGGCTAACACTAAAGGCCAACAGAGCAGAAGCCTACGTATTCCGGATCCTTTTCTGATTCCCTTTGTCGTTTCAGATTTTGTAAAGTTGTATTAAATGGAACTACGGGGCTATTTTGGATCTATGATCAATCTGCTCGTTCACACATAACCTGTAGATAATACGGTGTTGTAGGGTTTGTGTGCAACTTCGCATTCTGAGGTTTCCTTGAATTAATTCGTTCACTGTGGGGTTAAAATTGTGTTTTGGAGTTATAAGCTAGTGTACTGTTGGGTTAAAAAGATCAAAGAAAAGCCAAAAGGATAACCTTACAAAGGTCGTTACCTGAATACGTCCGTCCGTATGTATATAGCTTTTGTCTGTGCTGTTTCTCGGCTACCATTAGCCGGTATTCAACGAAACTTCACAGGTGTTCAAATCGATGGCATATTGCGCTTGGATAATTTTCACCGGGTCCTAGCCCTTAGATTATGTATAGTGTTCCTAAAGATGTTTATCCGCACTATTTCTCAGTAGCTACAGGCCGGAATCCCACGAAAAGTTACAAGTGCTAAAAGTATTCCTGCATATAATCGGCATGTTGCGCCCAGTGTTTTTTTCGCGGTAGCGGCCGGAATTTATTCAAAGTTCACAGTAGTGATTAAGTAGCAACCACAGTTATGCATTTTGCCTGCATGTTACACCCGAATAATATTTCATTGAGGCATTTTGCCTTTTTCATACATATCATGCACTTTGAGATGTTTGATCGAATGCTCTATTTTTTCAGCAATACCTGGACTGTGTTACGTCTGCAAAAAAAATTTTCTACGAAACTAAACTGTTTTATAGTAAATTTGATTCAACGTTAGAAACACGAAAGCACCATACTTCACCGACTTCTAGTCAAACAGAAATAGGCTCAATTATCTGGAAAAAAAACCCAACAACATGATTTCTGTAATATAACACTGAAGGTGACTTTTAATAGTCCGTCGAAGGCTTTAAATGACACGTTGCCACGCACGTGTGTGATGCAATGGCTGTTGATCATGCACGAACGTTTCTTTAAGAGTGCAAGTTTTAAATGTGTTCAGACGACTTTTCATAATCTTTTGCATGATTTGTTCCTTGTCAAAAGCTTTGACTATAAAAATTCAAGTAACTCGCAGAAATTAGGCTATTAAATGGAAAATACTTTATATGAGGGTCACCTTTACTAGACCAGGTATGACTAGCTCGAAACTTTCACCTAAGCTTAAGTTACGATGGTCATTTGTGTGGTGCTAAGGTGGCGATAAGGTGACACTTCCGGTAACTCAAAACACATCTCATCGCCACCTTAGTGGTACCGTAACTTACGACGTCGTAAGTAGATAAGGTCAGTCTGTGTAATATCGGCATATTGAAAGTAAATAATGTCGGCATAGAAAGACAACACCCAATTTAAATATACACGAGAAGGGTTGACTTGCATTATATTTCGCCCCGTCAGAGAGGAAGCATATTTCTCCCCTTACCGTCTGTGATTGTCCGTCTGTCCACTTTACCTTGTTCGCTCTTCATCTCCAAAGCCCCTTGTTGGATTTTCATTAAACTTAGTTTAAATATCTGTACAAAGCCTAGCCGTCTGTATTGTAATTTAGGGTCACGCAGTTAAAGGACAAGGTCACAGGGGTTTGGAAATTATGAAGCTTAGCTGATCGTTAATAGTTGTTATTCAGGGTAATGCGGTTAAAAGTCAAGGTGACAGGGTTTGAACATTTAAAACACTTTTCATCTCCAAAACCTCTTGTTAGAATTTTATCAAACTTGGTGGGAAGCATAAGTATGAAGTTAGTATGCATATTGTAATTTGGGGTTATATAATCAAAGGTCAAGGTGATAGGGGCATGGACCTTGAAACTCGTGTCCGCTCTTTATCTCCAAAACCCTTGCTGGATTTTCATCAAATATTGTCTAAATCATCAGTAGGAAGATTAGTGCATACATTTGTATCGTAATTATGAGATAATTTGACCCAGTGCGTTTTTTCTCTTCTGGAGGGACGGATTCATGGAGGAGACATGTGGGTTTTTTAAGATCAATTCTAGTTAATCTTTTGTGTGTTTGGCGGCATAATAAGTTCGAGTATTCCAAATAGCGAGATGTTGGTGGTATTGCATTTAGCTCTCTGCCGTCCGTAAGATCTAGAGGATTATTTCTTATTTTGAATACAGACGTCTTCTTTTCCGAATATAAATTTTAAGAATATCTTGTCATCGTGGACTAGATATTAGGGTGTTTGGGTGTCTGTGCAACCTGGTATTGTGTGGTTTCCGGGTTCATTGCGTCATGTATTTTGGGGTATAGAAGTGTACAAAGATCAAAGGAATACCCAATGGATTAACTCACAACGCCCTAAGTTCGTCCGTGTGTCCGTCCAGATGCATTAACCAAAGTGTTATGTTTACCTTACAGACAAAATAGAGGAAATTACGTTGTATTTAAGGCCTAATGAAGAATAAGTGTGTCCTTAGTGCTGAAGTTAAAAGCGTTGTTGAGAAAACATAGATAATTTTGCCATTTCCTAAATGCAATTCAGTCTTTTCAAATCACAACATGAATTTACGGCAAAATAGTTTTTAGAAAAGGTGAAGGCCAAGCTGTAAGTAGTATACACAATTCTTATATACATCTGCTTTCAAATGGGAAGCTACTAGTATATTCCGCGAATAAAGCGTTCCATGAGCTGCAGAAACTTTTATCGAACACATGCTCCAAATATACAATGTAGGTTCTCGAAAGGAACCTTATGCAATGTGTCCGTACGATCGTCTGTAAATAATGACACTTGTGCAGCGTCCTTAACCCCTTGCCGTTGAATTTCTACTGACCTATCTGTCAATTTCGACAGTATCGTTAATTGTTCAATGAGGTGCCCACTGAAAAGATATGCATGATGATCATGATCTGCATTGATCGCATGCCACCAGCATAGTAAGGGTTAAATACATTCCTGTTCAAACACAAGTAATAATAGCAAATACAACTGATATAATGCAAGAATCATTTGTCAAAACCATAATAATAGTATAATATACAGGGTGATTATTAATATATGATAGGATAACAAAATGTTATAAGATCTTTATCTTTGAAGATATTCAACTGGGCAATGTGTATTATTTTAGCACATATACATACATTTTGTCCTATGTGTAAAGTTATATGAAAACACATTTCCAATTTTTACAGGAGGTGTTAAACATAGACACTCTAGTTCTCCAAAACCAATAATATAAATATGACCCTATTGTTCCGTGAGCACTAAACACCACCAAAACGGTCCCTTTTTCACTGCACAATGCCATCTCATCGTGGAATTTAGTCTTTTCAGTACTTCAATATATGAGATGTGTACAGTTTTTTGTAATTTTCTTCTTACCAAAGTTGGATTTCTTCGAATTCATAGTAAAGTTCGATTATTTATGACTAGAATCTTAGGGCAATTTTGGAAATCCAAGGAAAGTTTGACGTCATTGATGACGTCATCAACGTTACCATTACGTCGTTTGACAAAATTTTGAATTTACAAGACAAAATTTATTCAATTTTCTTCTAATCAATACCAAAGTGAGACCTTTAGTGCAAAATTTAACAAATTTACTTTGATTTCTTATCCTATCATATATAAATGATCACCCTGTACATGCAACAGTTCGAAATGAAAAGATGCTAACTGCCTGATTTCGCGAATAAAAAGTGAAACTACGTATATACTATTATTCGACATGTATATGCACCTACATTTTACTCTTTATAAAGTAGATGAAGTAAATATAAAAGTATTCCTCAAGTTACGACGTTTTAAAGATCATGTCGATTGTGTCACTTGTATTGTTGAGTAATGACCAAAACAACCGTTAATGATTTAAAAATATATATTACAACACTTACATAATGCAGTAACTTTTTTAATTATGTTCTTTTTTAATTCATTGTATTTTAGTCGTGTCCACGACCTTTGTCGCCTAAAAGTCCTTCTATGTTGCAAGTTCTCTGTGGTTTCTTAGTCACATGACATTAATCTGCAAATGACTGAGTCAATGCTTTGTGTCAATCTTCTTTCTGGAATTTACCTTTGGTGTAGAACTCCTCAGCAAATTCCTTGCTAAGGATCAAATAATTGATAGTACTAAATCTAAATTTTCTCAAGTATATGGAAAGATGGAAAATTGTTCTATATAGTATAAGTCGTTTGTTCAGTCATATCTCAACACTACATGACGTTGCAGTCTTTGTAAACCGTATACGTCAAAATAGCATGCATTAATTGACATTTACAGTGCAGTAACATATGTCTTTATATGAATTCAGTGACGATCATATTTCAAGCAACGCTACTTAGACCGTTTTATTTCGCTTCTTAAAGACATGATCGATACATAAGGACTACAGTTAAAGGCTTTTCGTACTTGAACAGCACTTGGCATCTTATCCAGAAGCATATTATTGCCATGGCGTCATTTAGTCTGCTCGATATTTTAAATTTTTTCCTTTAAAATTATGTTTTTATCTTGAAGTATTTATCTGTTATAAAACAACACTTTACCAACATTATGTTTTCGTCAGTTCGAATGAACTCGCTGCTCTACTAGCCTCATTTATCTATTATGTCATGTATTAATTCTTTTAGCAAGAATCTGGTTCCCCAATAGTGCTTTTCATTTGCTAACCATTATCAAAGAGTACTGGTATACCGTACAAATTAAAGAACGCTGGTTTGCATTGTTTAGAAGCCTCGAATGTGAATTGATTTTGTTTCTACAACTCAGGTCCTTTGCCGACTTCTGGAAATTTGTACCATGATGCCCGGCACGACAAGGGCCTCCTTTCAGTGACACGATAGGAGGAAAGCATAATTATGTACGAGTTTGTGTGCAAAAAAAAATAAATAAAATAAAACAGGCCTGCGGCTATTTTTACTGTGTATACAAGATGATAACAAAGTTCATTGTTTACTTGTACATGTACTACACTACAACAGCAATTTCAGCAAAAGAAAAATAATCCAAGTCCAGTGCACTGTCTAGTGGAAAGAGCCCGGCATCTTTGAAGCCATTGACTGCATTTTCAACTTTAGACGAAGATAACCATGCCTGTTTAAGGATTAATGCAATTTCAAATTTTGTAACATACTGCCCCACATGTTCGATTTGCCAATCCCGCAGCGCTTCTTTCCAGGACTCGTTCAGTTATCCGAAAATACGGAGATCACAAGGTTGCAAGAGTTTTTAAAAGTTCTGGTTTCGTCCGCCCGTAGCCTATTTTAAAGATTAACCCATGGATTTGCTTTCGGCCGCCCGGACAGCATTTTCAAGTGATTCTTTGTCATACAACAACTGGCGACTCATACTGTAATACGATGGACAATAGTGTTACAACCTAATATGTGTTATCATGCAAAACTAAATTCAAAACGTTCATAACGTCAAAAAAAGTAAAAGTGGCACAAGCAGTCATCCATTCGACATGGAAAAGTGTGCATTTAAGGTAATTTATTTGTCTTTGTGTGTTTGGTGATATTCAAACCCTTTTTATGGAAAGTTGAAGCATCATGTAAATTTTTATTAGCTTCTTATTTTAATCAATCTTCATTAAAACATATACATGTACATGTAACACAAATCATAGCTGATATAAAGTAGTTTTATTCTAAGCTTTAGTGAGTTAAGTTATAACTTGTAACTAACTTTTATACATCACATAAAAAATAGTGAGCTGATTCAGTCTTCCCGAAAAGTGCCTGTCTGCCGGACGTGTCAGATAAAGTTTTGATGCTGTCTGACCGAATGTCAGGCACATAATGGCCTTTTACTATGGAAGCCTTGGAGGGCCACTTTTGAGTTTCGACTTACGGGTGTTTTTGACTTTTAAGTTATGACTTTCGACTTTTGACTTTTGACTTATGACTAATTACTTTTGACATATGAATCGCGTTGTCTTCGATAATAGTTTCTCTTCTTGTAATCATTCTTTCTCTTATAATACCTCCTACGAGGTATATAAGTTAATATAACGTCGCTTTTTCGCTTCGCTGCGATCATTCCCAAAAGCATAGAGGATAATTGTTGGTTTCGGTGTAAGATCACGTTATAATTTCACCGAGTGGGCACCAAAAGTGATATTTTCACGAGTGGCGCAGCCACGAGTGAAAATAACAACTTTTGGTGTTCACGAGTGAAATTAACGTGATATTACACCGATACCAACAATTTTTCTGTTTATTTTATGGTTAAAACTCTACTTTTATTGAGTTTGTTTCTATAAAATAACGAAAATCGCGGGAAACGTCATCAAAAAACGTAGCGCAAATGACGTCATTTTAACGACGTCATCGTCGCATGGTTTCCAGCATTAATTACGCTCTGTATACTTTTTGACGTAAATCCGGGTTAAAGATTGCAAAAACAGTGAAAAATAAAAATGGTAATCCACTGTTTCAAAACTGTGGATTATCACTTTTATTTCACTGAGAAATTTCTATGATATAGAGGATAATTGTTGGTTTCGGTGTAAGATCACGTTATAATTTCACCGAGTGGGCACCAAAAGTGATATTTTCACGAGTGGCGTAGCCACGAGTGAAAATAACAACTTTTGGTGTTCACGAGTGAAATTAACGTGATATTACACCGATACCAACAATTTTTCTGTTTATTTTATGGTTAAAACTCTACTTTTATTGAGTTTGTTTCTATAAAAATAGGAAAATCGCGGAAACGTCATCAGAAAACATAGCGCAAATGACGTCATTTTAACGACGTATCGTCGCATGGTTTCCAGCGTTAATTACGCTCAGGTATACTTTTTGACGTAAATCCGGGTATAAGATTGCAAAACAGTGAAAAATAAAAATGGTAATCCACTGTTTCAAAACTGTGGATTATCACTTTTATTTCACTGAGAAAACTCTATAATTCACTGGAAAACATAAAATAATCACTCGAAAACATTAAATAAACTGCTTTATTTTATGTTTTCCAGTGAATTATAGAGTTTTCTCAGTGAAATAAAAGTGATAATCTACAGTTTTGAAACAGGGATAACCATTTTTATTTTTCACTGTTTTTGCAATCATAAACCCGGATTTACGTCAAAAAGTATACCGAGCGTAATTAATGCTGGAAACCATGCGACGATGACGTCGTTTAAATGACGTCATTTGCGCTATGTTTTCTGATGACGTTTCCCGCGATTTTCGATATTTTATAGAAACAAACTCAATAAAAGTAGAGTTTTAACCATAAAATAAACAGAAAAATTGTGGCATTCGGTGTAATATCACGTTAATTTCACTCGTGAACACCAAAAGTTGTTATTTTCACTCGTGGCTGCGCCACTCGTGAAAATATCACTTTTGGTGCCCACTCGGTGAAATTATAACGTGATCTTACACCGAAACCAACAATTATCCTCTATGTATTGCCTCTTTGGCATTTTTATAAGAACCGTTAAACACGACCACACTCAATAAAATACAATTTTTATTTAAAAGATTTTAATAAAATCAATTATATATATATAAAAAATATATAAAAAATATATCATTTCTATCAATACAATGTAGTAACAAAATAAAACATGTTTTAACAGGCTTTTTGTTTTGACTTTTGACTTTTAACTTATTACTTTTAACTTATTACTTATTACTTATTACTTTTGACTTTTGACTTTTGACTTTTGACTTATGACTTATGACTTATGACTTTTGACTTATGACTTATGACTTATGACTTTTGACTTTTGACTTTGACTTGACATTGACTTTGACTTTGACTTATTACTTATGACTTATGATAAAATAAACCCTAACCCTAACCCTATACACGGTCCTCACGGCAGGTTCGGTAATACTAGGAACCTGCTACCGAGGACCCATCAATATAACAATATGCTTATACATATTACAGCACTTTAATTTCCTTCGGTATACGTTGTGATATTAACCTATAGATACATAAAAACATAAAAAAAATTAAATGTTACCATAGCAACAAAAAAATTTCAATTTTTTTTTTTTTTTCAGTTCCTTGATAGTTGGCTTTACGCCTGGAGGGCAAGCCCCCACACTCCTCCCTCCCTCCCCCGCTAAAAGAATGAGGAAACCTGCGTCGCCGCTCACTGCGGAGGCTCCCAAGGTCGCCTCCTGGCGACCCGTAACTGCTCATTGATACTAAAATAAATGACAAAGACAAAAGTAACTTAGATAATTTATTTACACAAACAAGTTTGCAATACTACGCACAGACATAATTTTACTTATTGTTTCTACATCTGCATTGAAGAAACACAATTTTACACCATTATGACTCTTTGGAAACTTTGCCAACTCTGTATCTGTCATAAGTTAAAAGTCGAAAGTCATAAGTCAAAAGTAAAAAAAAAAACATCCGTAAGTCGAAACTCAAAAGTGGCCCTCCAAGGCTTCCATATTTTACACAGCAGCAGTATATAATCTGTATTGATTTAGAGCAAATAGAATGTATTTATTTTCATATTTCTAGACCATGGTACAGATATTTGAATGAAGAGGGCTACCGGGGAAGCATGGGGCAATGAAGACTTTGAGCCAGGTGAGCTAAAAAGGCTCCGCTTTAAAGGTTCTCATTACCATTATCTTGCACAGTTGCTAAAGGTTTGACAGGATAAAATGAGTACAATATTCTTTACAGGTGACTGTCAAACAGGGTTCACGTCAGTCTGTCTGTGTGGCTGTTCACTAAGCTTTAGTTTAGAAGACATTATGTGCTTATCCGTATGTGTCCAGTAAAAATGTTGGTAAAATAAACCTATAAACGCGAACTGTTACATTTAGAAACTTTGAATCAGAAGGAATGAACCACACATCGCCGCCGCGGTATTTTCGTTGCTAATTGCCGCTTTATCACTTCTTGAAAAATATTTTTCTACTTCATATAATTGTTTCTGAAAGTATTGAGTTATTTTATCTGACCCTAAAGTATTTTTCATGAAGACTTCAAACATTTATTTCTGTTAAAATCCACCGTAATTTTCCATCGAGTTACGGCTCTTGATTTTTTCAGCAAATTTTGTCAGCGCTATTTCTTAGCAAATACTGGAGGGAAATTGATGAAACTTTAAAGGAGTGATCAGTACCAAGCCTTTTGTACATGTCCTCAGCATCTTTCCCTCAGATAATTTTTCATCGAGTAATAGCCCTTTGATGTTTTCATTGTTATAGGGTTCACACAGATTTTTCAGTTTTTATACCCCCGAAACGAAGTTTAATGGGATATACCCTGTGGTTGGTCAGGCGGTCGATTGGTCCGTTGCATTTTCCTTGTCCGGAGCATAACTTGAAAACTACTTGTTGGAATGCAATTCAACTTCATACAACGGTCAAGCGCAATGAGAGAACGTGCGTTGTACAAGAACCATAACTATAGCTTAAGTAATTACATAGTTGTTGCCCTTTGTTATTTTTCCTTGTTCAGAGCATATTAGCTAGAAAACTACTGGTTGGAATTCAATAAAACTCCATGTAATTGTCAAGCACATTGAGAGGACGTGCAGTACACAATTACCATAACTACATCTTGACAAATAACAGAGTTATTGCCAAGAACCATATCTCTATTACAGTTTTATTGGCAAGGTATTTAGTTACTACTTACTTTTTCAGTTGATAAAGCGGTCTTTCAGGGGTATTAATCGCATTTAGTGATAGGTCTAGTTTTCTCAGCAACCAGTTGATAGAAAGGTAAACATTCCTTTAGACGGGGGTATTAATCACCTTCACTGATAGTTTTAGTTTATAGCAAACTGTTCTGCTTTTATATTTCAGATCATGGCTAAACTGGCTGACCTTAAAACCTTGCCATTACATTCAGGGTGCCCGCTGCTAATTACAAACCAAATAGGGAGGACATTATATGTTTAGGGGAACATATATTCAGCATGCATTAAGTTAATTAAAGTAATCAAAATACTTTATGGAACATTTAACAATACTTACTAAATGAAATTTAGAAAAAAATGAACCTTTACTTCATTTACCTCGGTTTTAAATACAACTTTATTAAAATCATGTCTATTCTTAATTTGGTTTCATTTTACTTATACTTTAATACAGGATATATTTTCAACGGTACGAAGTTAAGTTGCTTTAAATATGCCCGCACTGATGGCAGGCAATATTTTATTTGCTCTTGTCCGTAAATATGTCCTTTCAGAAATCTTGTGGCACACCCTGCTCCGTGGGTTTGCCCATACGGATAGTCTCGGGGTCCGGGTCCGGACCTGGAGACACTTCCTAGAATAAAATGAAAGTGGCTCCATAGATATCATGATTGTGGGCATACTTAGATAAATTAAGTAACTTTAATTGTCCACAGCTATTGTATACTCTTTTATTCCACTTTTCAGTGATTTACAACATATGTTACACATATAAATACCGCACGATAATGTAACTGTTATCGGAAAATTCTATATTGTAATATCAGGAAAAGCGGGTATGTTTATCAGTATTATTTTAATATTAATGAGAGCTAAATGTGACTTTATCAGTAGTAAAAGAGCATTAGCTTAGTGGTTTGGAGCTTGGCGTTGGAAGACATGCATTTTATAGTCACCTAAGGGGGTATGAGTTCGAGTCTTTCCTGAACCTCCAATATTTTTTCTTTTTGTAACTTGTAACTTGTTTATTTGATTAAACGCCTAATTTTATAAATATACTCAATGGCGTTGTACACAGGAATGTAAACCAATATAAAATCAACATCAATACAGTTTCATAAAACAAACGAAATATATTTAAGACAGGTATATGCGACATTAAACAAATAAAATGCAATTGTGTGAAAGTAAAAAGAATTAGTTAAATTAAAACTTATGTGTATCTACTATAAAACATGAAAAAATCTAAAGTATTGATTTAGAAAACTCAAAATAAAATACCTGTTGTCCCTCCCTACCACGAACCGAAAAAGTAGGAAGACACAAAATTACAATCTCATAACTATACTGCTTAAGATAATATGAAATAGTTCATTTTTAAACTAAGTACATCTAATAGGTCTAAATTTATCATATTTTTACGCGGTATTTTTTTTTTTGCTATTGTGTTCCTTTTTTATTTTATATATAGCATTTTATTGAATGAAAACAATAATTATGAATATTCAAATGCGCTGTCTGTGTCAGAATAGTTGCTACAGCTGCTGACAGTGTCTGTTGCTTCTTCGTCGCTAACATCGGCAATAAAAGATTTTTACGATGTTTTCATAAAATACAAACAACAAAAAAACAACAACTTAGATTGAGATTCGAACTCGACACCCACCGATCTTGACTTCACCTTTCATACCACTACGCCAGTGATCATTTCTGCTGGGTACGTTAAAACTTGAATTATAAAGACCACCGTGTGGCTTATATCAACATACTGAAGATTATTGTTGTCACGGTTTATGGTTTTTTATTACCCTTCCAGGAAATTTCCGGCCCTCTGATTGGTCAACGACACGTAAATAGATATTGATATTTACGGGCAAGCCGATAATATACACTTGACATAACCCCGTTACTGTACCCAATGCTGAACGTGAGCTTGTTCGCCGCGTACACTACGTCAAAGTATAAGTCCGTGCTGATTTGTGACGTCACGCAGTGACATTGAGGTATCATAAGGGGATTTGAACGTCTGGTTACGTTCAGTCGTTAAATAAATAAAACATAAACGGAATCTTTTAATATTTGAGACAGGGAAGGGTAATAAAATTGTTATTTGTTTTTGATGTGATATATGGGGATATATTACCCGCCTTGACATAATATTACCCTCGCCTAACGGCTCGGGTAATATAAGTCGAGGCGGGTAATATATCCCCATATACCACTTTAAAAAACAAATAACATATAATATCGATTCCCCCATATCCAATAATGTTATGGTCACGACAAGGTGCAAGTTTATTTTTATATCCCTGCTCTTACGGTTGGGTATCATTGTTTATAATCTATGATCCGGTCAGTGTTATATCGGTAGCGTAAAGATTTGGCAATAAAAACACCACAAAAGTAAGTGAAGCGTATCGGCAGTTATGTACAGTTCTTTCATGGAAGTGGTAGAGATTTGTCAATAAAAACACCACCGTATCGGCAGATATGTAAAGTTCTATCAGGGAAAGTGGCAACCGTAACTATTTCAATCATTTCAATAGGATAATAAAACTAAAAGTGTCAAAATGTATCATTTTACGCCCAT
The DNA here is from genome assembly GCA_022818135.1 of Saxidomus purpurata. NCBI lineage: Eukaryota > Metazoa > Mollusca > Bivalvia > Venerida > Veneridae > Saxidomus > Saxidomus purpurata. Next base: position 37,770,792 of record JAFMSR010000015.1, read on the forward strand.
TTATTCATATTCTTACCCATAATTTTATCCCCAAATGCAAAAATGTTTGGATTAGTTAGTACTTACCACAAATATTCGACATGTTGTATACATGCAAAACACACGTTTTAGGTATCGTTCAGTCGCGAAGATAGACGAATACATGGGGTGTGGTAAAAATATCCCGATGTGGTATGCATGAAATCTTAGGTCTCATCCATGAATACAAACTAATATAACTGCTCTCATGGATGGACCTTTATAAAATTTGCTTCAAATCAAATAAAATCAAATAAATGCATTAAATCTTATTTTGTTCAGGTGTGGCTGTGTGCTACGTCGAGAGAATCGGTTAATTCGGTTCTGTGTGTTGGCCTAGGTGATTTTGCCAAAAACCGTTGACTGCTTCCTTAGCATGGCTAATATTGCGACATACAACAATTGTTATTGTTCTTTGTTTGAAAGTAACGGCCCCTTGGTTTACTCCTTTGACATTTCCATTTTGAGACAGAAAGAATGGAAGATGCTTCAACGAAAGAGAGGATAAATCGATGATCATAGTGGATGGCATAAAATACAAATAAAAACGATGATAAAAACGTTTTGTTCTCTTTAATAGTCACCCTCTATAAAAGTGGTCCGGTATATGTGCCGGCGGGCCCATTTAAAGGGCTTATGTTCCATTATCCACTCCTGCTCGAAGGCCTGTGTAAACTCGTTGTCAGCCGTTAGTGGACGGCAAAAGGTGGCAAGATAGTCCAGATATGTGATCAATTCTCTTGATGTGCCTTCTCTGGGAGATTTGTATGCGTCTATGAATTCTGAGGGTCTTCTATGCGGAATTGGTTTCCACTGTTTTTGTTTTCTCAATATTTTACGATAAGCAAAATTCTGAAAAGAAAGGTAAATAAAAAGAATTAAGCATAAGCATCACGGCGGTGGGACCAAATTGATTGACCGGTAAATTTTGACATAAAGCGGCTGAGTCAAAGGTTGATGGGCTTTTGGAAGGAGACTTACGGTACATTGCGTAAAATCCAAACTCATTACACCGTGAACAAAATACGGACCCTGCCTAACTTATTTCAAGCGGATACATTCTAAGACGGCTTTAGGTTTGAATATTAAATTTCATATATTATATCAAAATTTAATAGCGAAAAATATCCTATAAATGTGTGAATGGAAATACCACTGATTGAAACAAAACATACCAATTTTCAGTGTACATTTTTGTATTATGTGTTTGCAAATGCATATTTACTTTATAAAACATAAGATTCTCTGACTCTACATTGTTCCTGGCTAAGATATCGTCCTAAAAGATACAAACACAGTCTTTAAATATAACTGGTCGGCTAATTTTATCTACAAAAAAAATCAAATCTTACTTGGCTGTTCCACTTTTTCATTTGACTTGTCCAGTTCTGCCTGTCACACTTCATTAGGTCCGGACAGCTTGCATATTTTTCACTTAATTTGCTTGTGTTATCTTGTTGTTCTTCATCTGTGTCGTCTTCATCCTCAATCTTGCAGCAACAGGATAAGAAACAACAAAATTTTAGAATTCTCTTCAGTAATTTCATTTTTGTTCAACATGGATTTTACGTTGTCAAGACATTGACGTTTGTCATTTTGTGACGTAATGCCATGTAGTCATTTTGTAACGTAACAACGTTAACTTTACGAACAGGGAAAATGAAATTCCGAGGTCAATAAAGTGCAGCTGTGAATGCGACTCAAGCTTTAAACTATGCAAATGGCGCTAGAAATAAGTACATTGTTTCGTATAACTCTAAGAAACTCCTACTCAAAAAGATGAACAGTGGTCTAGTGGTTAACGCGCTGGATTTGTATTCAAAGGATCGCCCTCTTCTATAATAACATAACTAATGGACTTTCGGATGAGACCTAAAACCTAGGTCCGGTATACCGATGTTTAAGAATTAGGACGTGTCTCTGGAACGGGACGCGTTCTGTATCTTGCACTATCCTCCAAAACATCTTCGTGCGGCGTTGGTCATATGGATTATCCGGTACCAGGCGTAGCAAATTATGTTGCGTAACGGCACTCGCATTGACGTCAGTAACCAGTCATCAAGTTGCATGAGCGGCGAAATTTGAAAGTTCATACTCAGTAAGTCCGTCTAACCACGTGTTTTTATTGTCCGTTATGCTGCCTTGTTTAGCAGTTTCGATCATTCTGTGTCCATTGAGCGTCAAATCGTTACACTGTGATATTATAAACTGTTATGTCGCAATATTTTATGCGTTGACGCGGTATCAAAGAAACGTGTGGGTGCTCCTTTAAAACGCTTTGTTTGACAGAAGACCATCTGGCTTTCTGTGTCTGCTTATCTCTGAAATAGTCTTATTTCTAAGTTTGCCGTCGTAAGAATAAAGAAACGCTTTAGAATCGCACTTGGCATTTGCTTTACGGTTTACATGAACGAATACTCGACCCCAGGCGGCTGATTTTACGAACTTAGCTCATCTGACATGTAACGAATATGCAACTCCCAGTTGACTGGATATTCAGAGCTAACAGGGTTTCGCTTTTCACTGTTTGCGAATACCCGTCGGATATTTTCATATTTGAAATCAGTTGGGTAATCGCCTGCATGACGTGTAACACATTGTGACTCACTTTAGAACTTAACAAAATTACAAAACAGGGCCTCGCTTCAGTTGCCGTTACTCGTCTCATTATGATGTTTAGTACTGTAAAACCACAATGACAGTACTCTTAAAATTTTGCAGTGTCTCCATTTGGTTTTACCTTCAACACGGTTTTAGAGTTTGATACATCAAACAGACTTAAACATTTTAACATTGCACACTGTATCGTAAGTATCGTGTTAGGGTTTTATCGTTGGTACCGGTTTCCCACATGATCAACGCCCCCAGAAGAGGTTATTTATTTTAGGTTTCGGAGGATAGTGCAAGACACAGAAAGCATTCCAATTTCAGAGACACTTCTGCATGGTTCTATAACATGATAGGTGTATAGCACCCATACATGGAACCTCGGTTTAAGTCTCATTCGAAAGACTAACTTAGTAATTTTAGTTGGTTAACTCCGGGAATCGAATCCGCTACCTCGAGATTACAAGTTTCGTGCTCTACCGATTGAGCTAACCGGGCTGACTTTCACACTGCTGAAGCCTGCAACCATATATATTCGTGTGTGCGTCAGGTTGCAATCGCTTGTGGTAGCATGTTGTACGGGGGGAGGGGGGGGGGGGGGGTAACTAATTTATAGTATAATAGGTCAGTATTGAAACGTCTAGGCATATGTCGGTAACAAAAAATCAGCTTTTAAAGCGCTTGTGTGATATTGCTGTTTCTGTTTTTTCTTTGAAACACTAATACTGAAGTGTTAAAACTATTTTTTTGTAAATGAAGTTTACCCAAGTTAAAGTGCAGAAATTAGTGCGCTGCGATTGGACAAAAATAATTTCAAACACTAAAACGATTGGACAAAAATAATTTCAAACACTAAGTTCCATATAAACTTATATATACCCATATATGAAGCATTTGAATGTTTCTGATGTTTTCATCGCCCACTATTATCACTTTGGCATACAAGAGAACGCTTTACCGCACGTTCTAAATAAGATGCCACATTTTGAAGTTGCGGCATCAGTGAATTGATTTAAAATTTTAAGGTTTAAGCATGGCATATTAATTTATGGGGGAAATAAAGCTTGCATCAAAGTTAATTCCAAGATGTTAACAGTTTCAAAGGAGGAAAGTTGAAATAATGCCATGTGTGTTTCTTGAGTACCACATTGTTTGGTCTTCGTGGGCACTTCAAGCTGAGCTAAGAACCAAGATATTAACATAACTACAATTCAATATACGACTAATACATACTTTTTCAATATGATTTTTTATTTTGATGGAATGAGACATAGCATAGCAAGGATGATCATAAATACTCTGGTTATCACAGAACTCGGTTACACTCGGGTCAGGCAACATACAACATGAATACGAACATGGTTGGAAAATTGGAGGCTTCACCGGTATCATTTTCAACTAAATCTGAAACATAGACAGAGGATATATAAGAAGTCATAAATACCAGGTTATTGTTTATAATTGAGAACATCTAGCAAAACAAGCTTTACTGAAATGTTACAATATTCAAATTGTTTGCCAACGTCAACTAACTCCTGCTGAGACATTATTCATAGAAAAATAAAAATTATCGGAAACAAACTACCAAAAGTTATTTCAGAGTCGGACCACGTACACTTTTCCCGGCATTAAAAGCCGTCTAAAAATAGAAATGTGTGATAAACTTACCGGAAGTTAACCTTGGACGATGGTGATTGGTGTCGTTGAGCCGGTGGTGCTGGTGGTGTTAAACAAGTTGCCGCTGAACAAGATCAGGATCAAGAACAAGAATCCGATCATGTACATGACATCGGTAGTTCATGCCAGACGTGCATTTCACGGTTGAAAACAGTTCTCTTGAAATAAGTCGTTCTTTTGTAAACATTCGGGAAAACCTTTGCAACAACGCCAGAATTCAACGGTCTGTCCGCAAAGAATATTTCAATTTCGACAGTGTATTTGGAGTAATCCACTTTTAGTGCCATGTATTCACGACGAAACTTATTCCGTTGTCATTTCACTGCAAATAAACACATTTCAGGCCAACTCAGTGCCTCAGAAAATGATAAAACATTCAGTTTGTAACAATGCTAATCCTCAAAGGTAAAACATTTAATGCTAACCCGCATAGTTTTTTTCCTTTCAGGGGCATGGAAAGTCGAGAGACGAGCGAACAAACACACCTTTGTGGAACTTGCGGGAAAAGCTTCCGCTACAAACGCAATCTTTGTATCATGGCTACTGCACATACGTGTCTGGACTGTAACTTTGTCATGCATTGAAGGATTTTAAAATAACTTGGCACAAATGTCTAGCACATCAAGACGACGTGTCGCGTGCAAGACCCACGTTGCTACCTCAAAGGTCAAGGTCACACTCAGAGTTTTTAGGTAATGGAATCCTCTATTATATGCATTTGTGTCCGGACTATAACTTTGTCATACATTGAAGGATTTTAAAATAATTTGGCACAAATATTCAGCCCATTAAGAAGACGTGTCACGTGCAAGACACTAAAAATAATGAAATACTGTATGCATTGTAACTCTGTCATGCATAGAAGGATTTCAAAATTACATAGCACATTTATTGAGACCATGGACAGGACATAGACTGTGAGACACCTCTATCGGGGGCATTCATCACTTGTGAGGGACAGCTCTTGTTTGAAGGAGATAGTTTTGGGAGGAATGTACCAGTTATTTATACTTTTATTGTGATCATCTTCAAGTAAGGTGTAGTATAGTTGCAATCGGCCTTCGTTCCCAGTTTGATCACTGTCAAATTGACGAAACGGCCAGAGAAAATGTGACTTTGTGTTCGCATATTTCGTTGTATATATAGTTTCTGGTCTATAAGTGTGCCGGTGTGGAAGACAAAATTATTTTTCTGACTCGTAGACTTCCTTGAATCGAGATTGAATGACTTGATGCAGAAAAAATAACTGTTTTGTTCCGTCATTGAAAGTGACCCGACTGTACGCTTAGTTGCAACATTTTCAATACAAGACTGTACGATTAGTTTCAAAAACTTAATATTCAGAATTCTAGTGAATAAATCCAAATCATATGTTCGATTTACTAGCATTGAGTTTACAAGCTAAATTACGCATTCATTGGTCACATTGATTGGCCTCATATGCCATTATTAGTGCTATAAATATCTTTGAAGATTGTGTTTTGTAAAATATTTATAGATTTAATTAATGTTCTGTCATGATTTTCACGTTTCGAAAATACAACAAGATATGCGAACACAAAGTAAACTTTCTCTGACCGTTTCGTCAATTTAACCACAGGAAGTTGATATTTTGTCAAAAAAATAAAAATGATCAATGTATCTTGCAACAAAAAGGTACTATATATACCCCTCTATATATATAGAGGGGTGATTTTTTTGGCAAGATACATTTTTATTTTATTTTATTTGGAAAAAATATCAACTTCCTGTGATTTGACAGTGATCATACTGGGAACGAAGGCCGATTGCAACTATACTACACCTTACTTGAAGCAAAGATGATCACAATAAAAGTATAAATAACTGGTACACTTACCCAAAACATATATCCTTCAAAAAAGACGATTTAAATAAACTTTCAATACACTTTCAATACAAAATCTAGACCGTGGCAGCCTCAATTTGTGCCAACAAGTAACTGATCATCAGCGTACAGATCAGCAACTTCCGTTTCGGCTTACTGTACGCTAGGACACTGTTATATAGCTTGCTGATTGTAGCATAATTGACCTCATTTGGGGTGAGTGACTTTGATGCAAATGATATTGGCCTACTTGTAAGGTTACTTCCTTATTTGGATCGAAATCTTGTGCTCTGTGTTATAATATGTTTGACCTTTTGCAGAGCTTCTTCTGGGGCGCATCCCATCTAAATTCGGCATCTATCGACAAAAGTTGTCTTAATGGTGCTGCAATTTCAGAGAGGTTATGTGCAAACCTTTGTAGGTATGTGTCCATTCCTGGTGTAGTTTGAAGTTCTGACTTGGATGTTGGTGCAGGCATTTGTTGAATTGCCTGGACCTTTGAAGGGTCCATTTTTAAACCATGGGAGGTGAATAGGTGACCAAAGAATGGTATCTCGGATTTGCCAACTTCTGTTTTGTCGGGATTTAGTTTTATGCCCATTTCTCGAAATCTTATCATAAGTTGGTCGAGATTTCTGTCATGTTCATTGGTTTTTGCCATAGACAACAATATCATCAATAATTGTCCGAACACCTTGGAGGTTATCGAGACACTGATCCATTTTTGACTGAAAGAGATCATTGGCATTACAAATGCCAAAGGGCAAACGCAAAAATCTGTACCTATGGAAGGGTGTACTGATGACTGTTCTATCAATTTAATGAACCAATAACCACTACGCGCATCAACTTTGGAAAACACCGTGGAGTTTGACAGTTCGGGTAATATATCATCTAAAGTTTTATTTGGATTGTGGGACCTTTTGATTGCATTGTTCAGATCCTTGTGGTCTAAACATATCCTAAGAGATCCGTTGGCTTTCTCAACCCTGACTAGACTGTTAACCTAGTCTGTAGGCTCTGTGACCTTTGTTATGATGTTTTGATTTTTCATTCGGTCAAGCTGTCTTTAATTTATTTCTTATTGCAATGGGAACTTTGCGAGGTGGATGGATTACTGGTGTTACGTCATTTCGCAGGTGAATTTCACATTCCCCGGTCAACTGACCTATTCCATGAAATACATATGTGTATTTATTTACAACAGATTCTTTTGTGTAAATAGAGGTTGACTTCATAGCTAGGACTAATTTAATAAGATTAAATCTCAGGCAAGTCGGCAGTCCTAGTATTGGGCTTGAGTTTGTGTCTATTATGTAAAAATCCCCATGAAAATTGTGTCCATTGTTCTTAAAAGGTAGATTCAAAAGGCAATCTACTTTCAGTTGGGTCCCATCATATGCAGTGAGGCGTTTGTGCGTGTTTTGAATAGGACCTGTTATCTTCAGAGAGGTTTGAAATGACTTTGGAAGGGCATTTACTTGCTTGTGAACCCGTGTCAATCTAAAATGTGACCGGTGTGGAACAGAAAACCACTCTGGCAAAGGCCTGGTTGGAAATAGGGTCGTGTTCAATGGTATTAACATACAATTCTTCACTTTGGTAGGAAGGGGAAAAATCGTAATCTGGGTTATCAAGATCAAGTGTAAAATCAAAATTGTTTACCTCATAAACGTTTCTGTTGTTATATTCCTTTTGTCTACACACTGTTGAAAAATGGTTAAGTTTCTCTCATATAAACAAACTGTCCCTTTAGCAGGGCACTTTTCGCGTTGCGAATGTTCATGTCCACATTTTCCACACGCGGAACTGTAGCTGTCATGTCTAGGTTGATGATCGTTTTGATGGTTCATTTTGGTACTTCTTTTGTGGTTTCCTGTCACTTGGTTCATTTTGACTTTAGTGGTTTCGTCCTTGAGTCTGCTGTTGAGATCTCTGTGATGACCGTCTCCCAAAAGTGCTTACGGCTTGCGTTTCAACTATTTAAGTCTCTAGTCTGACTCTGGCTTTATTCGTATGTCTGTGCAATGTCGATACATTTCATCAGCGTGAGTCCCGATCCTTCATTTATCAAATTTTCACGTATTTTTGGTGAATTAACACCAAATACATTATGATCACGAATCATTTCTTCTCTCGTTGTATCAGGATATCGACAGTCCTTGACTGAGAGCTTCACTTGTGTGACAAACTGCTCAAATGGTTCTCCTTCTTGTTGAATTCGCGACTTCAGTTTGTACTGAGCGACTGTCTATCCGATTGGATTTAGGCTCACAGTAGTTGGCAAAACCATCATAGTAGGGTTTTAAGTAATTTCCTGTCTTCTGCATTATGTCCCATGTGGAGAATATCTGTCTTCCCTTTCCACCCATCCGCAGCATAAAGTAATTACATTTTGACTTTTCCGTTTTCTTCAAGTTGAAGTGCAAGTGGTCCGCCAAACATGCATTATGCTTGTCCTTTGAATCTTTTGAATTTTGGTAGTCCCTGGACTCCCAATCCATTCTGTGACTGTTTTGTGACTCAATCTTTTAGCAATGGCACTTTCACAAAAAGATAAGTCCAGAAAAATGATGTGTAATTCCCAAGTATATTATGAAATATTTCTGTTTGATTGTATTTTTTGTTTGTATCACGAACTTATACATCACATATATGTGTATATAGGTCCGTGTTTTATATAGCTAGATTCAAAAAAAGGTAATATAGTCTAATTAATTCGACGTTGAAGCCAGCGAGATAGTTTTTCAATTTGGATGGGCGCTTTCTTCTACTTAGGTTGGACAAAAGTTTTTCTATAAAAGTACAGATCAAATTGAAAGGACCAATCGGGTCTACCGATGATTGGATCTTTAAAAGTTGGTCCATATAAGGTCAGATCCAAAAAAACAAAAACGGATCAAACCGATGAGCCGAATGAATTAGGTTATGGGTAATCTTGATAAAATGCAGCTGTATTCAATTTTATATAGAAAACTTATTGAGACTACAACGACAACAAATAGATATTCATTTCCTGTTTAGTGAACGGAAGGGAGACAACTCTTATGGATGACAACAGACCAAACAAATGTTAAGCACAATTATTGAATAAATGTCATTTATGAAATATCAGTGAGTTGAAATATTTGCTTGTTTATGGACTATTATGTCATATTGGTAAATATACCCAAAGGAACCTCAGCTGCGCAGTGTACGCACGCTTGACAGGGCTGCATCTAAAAATATTCAAAACGGCGATCGACATTTTAACAAGTTAGTAGTGTTTGTTTATAACAAGGAACAGCTGAGAATCAACTTTAAAGCAATTCATTAAGCTTATAAAAGAAAATTTTTTTTTTAGGTAAAACCAAGCTAGAAGAAAATTGCAGGACTTTCAAAATTTCGGCTAAACTTCATTAAATCTATTTCATTAAAAATATTTATAGACTTTTTAGTTTCTTTTCATTTAAGTTTTTGTTAGAAAACCTGTCACTACAGTAAATGGCGTACGCAATACAATTTTTTTTTCTTGAAAGCATGATTGGGCTTATCCATAGCGATTTAAATTTTTTTTTAAAATTTTTTTAAAATTTTAGTTTCTAAAATTGGGCAATGTTACCATTTAAAAGTGGGAGCCAGGCAAGGTGTTTCAAATAGTATGGTCAGCCAGAACGTAGACTAACGCCTAAGATCACGTGAAAGCTCGGGTACCGCCATTTTGGAAAAAGAAAGAAATTATTGACACTCTTTTTTTATATTAATTTACCAATCAATTTACCAACAAAACTGAAGCAAAACATATTATTCCATTAGCTAATATTATATTGATATTTTTTAGGTGGATTTAGCATTGGAAAGTTGCTACGGGTTTTTTCACAAATGACCAAAAGCCGACTAATTTTAGCGCTTCTTTCCACTTGCCTCTGATTCTTTATAGCTCTGTATTTTAATTTTCTGGGGCGGTTAGATCTTTCAGTGTGTCCTTTTTCAGGATCGGTGATATTTTTTTTGGGTTTTTTTTTTTTTTTTTTGGGGGAAATATTGGAAAATTTTTAATTAAAATTTAAAATTAAAATTTTTTTTGAACATATAATTTTCTTTTTGTTTTAACATATAACGATTTGTAACCAGTATCGCGAGTCAAATGACCATCCCTAGACGGTAGCATGGACCGTTTTTTAATTTTAATGCACTTTCACAGTATACTCCTCGGAAAAACCATTTACGGCGGGGATAAAGCACGGCGTGATAACGCTTCCAGGCGAGACAAGATTATCAGGTACGTAAGCATTTAGGGGGGGGGTCGGACCATACTTGAAAGACCTTTGGGGGCAAGACAAAACCTTAATTCATTAGGTTCTAATTAATAATACACTGAAGCAAGGGGGGGGGGGGGGGGGGGGGGGGGAAATTTTTTTTTTTTTTTTTTTTTTTTTTTTTTTTTTTTTTTTTTTTTTGTTTTTATTTTTTTTTTTTTTTTTTTTTTTTTTTTTTTTTTTTTTTTTTTTTTTTTTTTGGGGAGGGTGGGGTTTTTTTTTTTGTTACAACCCACGCATAATACACAATTACATAGTTCAAATAACAATTTTCTGCTCTTAAATGAAGAATTTAATATTTCTTTAAATGTAAACCAAAGATTTTATGAAAAATCTCACCACTTTATTAAAACCTAAACATGCAATTTTACACATACGGCATATTATGCCGTTTATCTTTATATTTCACCAGTTGATGCAGGTGTGTAAATAGGTAAACGTAACTTGGAATAGTTAGTATCATTTTTAAACTTAATCCTATCATGTTAAATCATAAATACATTTAAACATTGGATTTTATGGCGTTTATAAGTGCCCAAAAGAATTTAACTTGGGATGTATTCCCAGCTGTTTGCACATCGAAGTGAGACATAGAAGGCTGACAGCTGTAAAAACATTTGCCTTCGAAGTGGAAAAAGTGAAACTACTGATTCTAGAGTTACAAAAAGTTAGTATCTCTAGACATTCACTTGAGAACTGTCTACATGTAGTTACAGAAGTTTTTATCCACTACACCACAGAGACTGATGTTTCAAATCATGTGGTAAAAATTAAGCTGATATTATATTGCATATAAGGGATAAGTCGTTTTTGTGAAAAATGATTTAGAATAGTGTGCATTTTCTGTCTCTAAATAAAATTTTATTTTATGCAATTAATGAACTTTTTTTAGCAAGAGTTCAACTTCAAAGACATTTTTTAGAAACAGACAAAAAATGATCGCACCTTTCTTCTAATCAGCTAATAGCATAAAATTATGTTCATATTGTATCTTTCCTGTCAAAATGCAATAACATCAGAAATATTTATCAATAAAACTTTTGATAATTCAAGTATATTTGCTAAGCCATTTCAGATTTTAGGATAAAACTTAAAACACAGATACAGTAGAGTACAAAATATACAATATTTTGACAGTCATGACTAAGTGAGTCTCTTTCTCTTAAAAAAAAAACAAATAAAAAATAAAAAAGGTAAGATAAGAAATACCATGCATATATTAATTTAAAGCAATTAACATGTCTTTTAAAAGTTCCATACCTGTAGACAGTCCTCACAGGACTATCTTGTGACACGGAGCTTCCGTAACTCTAGAACCGGAGGTTAGAGTTATGGTACCGTAACTCTAGTCACTGCCTATGAATTTAAGCTCTTTCTAAATCTGTTTTGATGTCAGTCATAACTAGTAAATACCCCTGAGAGATTCTGCCCAGAGAAATACTTTGTTAACCATATGTCCATGTACTTGTAAGTAGACCTTCAAAAATTGGTATTCCATAGTCCATACGTTTTTTTTATAAAATGGACAATAGAGTTTAGAACCCTTTGGCAATCATGTGTTTTATTATCTTGTAGACAACTTGCTTAGCGAGAAACTATTTACTTACTTGTTTGAGATATGATGTAAACTATAAACTTAACGTTTACAGTTCATAAGTGTTAAGTAAAACAGCATGCCTAAAAAAGGAAAGAAAGGAGGTAAAAAAGGAAAGAAGAAAGGAGGGAAGAAGAAGGCTAAAGGACCAGCAAATGCAGAGGATGTTATTAAGAGATTATTGAAATGTTATGAAAGGAATTGCTACAATACAGACTCTAGGATGTGTCCCAGGGTTGCGGCTGCACTCAGGGGATGTAGTGAAAACAATGCAGTTTTGTCACAGGTAACATTAGATTTGTATAATGCTGTGTCTAAATTAAATTAAATTCTTGCTATTGCTTGTCCATCCATTCATTCATTATTAACTCATACATTGATCAGTCCATCCTTTCATCCATTATAAACTCATACATTGATCAGTCATTATTAACTTGTACATTGATCAGTCCATCCATTATTAACTCGTACATTGATCAGTCCATTATTAACTCGTACATTGATCAGTCCATCCATTATTAACTCATACATTGATCAGTCCATCCATTCATCCATTATTAACTCGTACATTGATCAGTCCATTCATTTATGTATTGATCAATGGCAACTGCTGTAGATGATTGTCTCTTCAAGAGGCAACTGTTTCTATTATATATTTTCCTGCATAGGCTCATCTTTTATTAACCCCCACAACAATTGAATCAGTCCATTATTAACTCATACATTGATCAGTCCATCCGTTCTTAAGATTCCATTGACACATTAACTCATACATGGATGTCATGTCCAGTAATCATTGATTTTAGGTCTACCGGGTCAAAGGTCAAGGTCATAGGGCATTGATTACTTGTCCGTCCAATAACTTAATTCCTTTGACCCCGTCTCATATTTGGCATGGAGGTTAGTCATGACTAGTAGAGACCCTATTGATTTTGAGGTCACCAGTCAATCAAGGTCACAGGACCTTGACCATTGAACAACTTGACCTTTGACCCACGTCTTCATATTTGGCATGGAGGTTAGTCATGACTGTAGATGACCCCTATTGATTTTGAGGTCACCGGGTCAAAGGTCAAGGTCCCTTGACTTCAAAGCGGTATGCGGGGGTATTCAGGCCATGACAGTGGCAGTTCTAGTTTGTTCCAAAAAAAGTAGAGGTGGTCGCCATGACAACTTATTTTGCTAGCTGTGTTCAAATTTATACTTAAGATATGTCTTTCATCTAGCAGATGTACTCCTTTCTTTCCAAAAAACCTAACGCAATAACTTTATACTGTGTATTTCAGTTTATTTTTGAGCCTGTGGAGGTAGAGAAGGAAGGTGCACTACCTGTATTGATAGAACCATTGTTGGCAGCCTTGAGACAGGAGAGATACACGTTCATACGTGACCTCTATATCTGGAAGTATCCAATGTCGTATGAGAATACAGCAACACTGGTAGGGCTGCTGTCTATGATGTTTTATTCTAGCTTTATTTTCAGTAAATATAGAATAATTCGACAGTGACATTACAGATGTATGTGTACAAATATTTACAACCAGTGCCTTAAAAGTAAGCGAATGGGTACAGGAAAAAATTGATGATCCATAAAAAACAGTTCGATGTAGTCAAGAAGTGATGGGTCGTTGTAATGGTAGAATGGATTTACATACTGCAGTTGTGGCCTCTGAAACAGTAACAGTGAAATAACCATAAATGAACTGTATTGTATCTTAATCTATACATTGTAAAGAATTATTTCTTTGTGCCATAGACCCTTAATGAAAATTACTAAAATACATGTATATTGTTCATGTATTTTTCCCTTCCACTGATAGAGATTATTGTTATTCTTGTGTTTTCTGAGTTTTCTTATTTTTCTCATGATAAGAGCAAAATCATAAAAATATTTTACAATTTTATTTCCTTTTCAGGCGTTGTTAATGGAGAAACCTTTTTATCCAATCAGGATGCTTGAAGTGATGGACTGCATACTGGATCCATATAGAGTCGAACGATTGGCTCGGTCATTCAGTGTGGCAGAAGTTCTTACAAAAATAAATCTTGACTATAATGAATTTGGTGACGAAGGGTGTGAAAATCTGTGTAAAGGTTTAGTGAATAATACCACCATGTTGTCTGTCAGTCTGTGTTATTGTGATCTCGGAATCAAGAGTGGCTCCATTCTTGGGAAGATGGTATCAACCACAGCTGTAAGGTAGTACTTCTTGCAAAATTCTTTAGGATCTCTTAGATTTCTTTTCTCAGGATCCAGAGTTCGGTTCCCACCAGTGCCTTGGTGGCAGCATCCTTGGGCAAAAATCTTAATTTTCGCTGGACCTATCTTGCCCTCTTTGAGGTTGGTTCTTTGTGGAATGAGTCTTATAATAAGAGCAATTAAACTGAGTGTAGAATAGTAGTAGAATAGTGCCTAGTATAAAAAAGTATATTTGACATTTTCGTACATAATTTGTGTTGTGTCGTGGAGTTGTATGTAAAACACTTTAAAACTGTATATTTTAGACCAAAATTAACGTTTTTTTACATGTTTATGAAGATTTCTTTTCAAGTAAATTAAATGCATGATTACAGAGAGCTGTATATAGATGGTAACAACTTAGAATGTGAAGGGGCCATGGAACTGATCAAGTTGTGTGTGGAGCAAGCCGAGGTCGAAGCATTGATGAGGGCAGAGGAGGCGAAGAAAAAATTGGAGGAGGAGGAGGCCGTGAAAACTGCAGGTATGTCATTGCAAGTTTGGTTTATATCAACTTATTCAAGCTTTATCATGTCTATTGTGGTACAACTTAAGCTTGCAGTCAAATCTGTGAACAAAGGCCACCTTTGGTAACCTAAAAACTTGTCCAATGGCCTTAAAGTTTAGTAACAGGTGTTTCTACTAAAAATAGAAAGGGCATCATTTTTATCCAGCTGGTCTTTATTCACAGGGTGGTTTTTCAGTCAGGTTTGACTGTATTTTGTTAGTCCTGGGTTTGTGAGTCATAAACAGCCATTTAGTCCAAGGATTAGGGGATTATGTTCCATTGAATCATTTTTAAATGACATTAGAAATACAGCAGGAAAGGTGCGAGTCTTAGAGATTGAAGTCGATTAAATCTGTGACAACATAAAGTAAGTCGTATTTGATTAGACGAGGTGTCATTGCTCATATGTTACACTCAAAGTATTAACTCAGCACAGTATATAGATATAAATAGTTAATTTGAATGTAAATCACTTAACTGATGGGTTGAATTTTACAGATTAAAGACTAAAAGCTTCAGAATATTGCTGTTTCTCAAGGTCAGAACAAAATCTCATTGTTGTTGAAATCTTGCTTGTAGGTGTAAAAATATGACTAACATTTAACAAAAGATAGAATATAATTAGTTGTTGTGAAATAAGAACATGTAATAATATGTAGTCGGTAATGTTCTTAAAATATCTGGAAAAAATGTATACCAACAGAAGACTAAGCAGGTTACTTTATCTGATTTTTTTTAAGAATTCTAGCCTAATTTACTGTTCAGTCTGCTTAAAGTGTACAATAAGTCACAATGTCAGTTGAACATGGCAGTTCAAAACTTGATATTTATGGAAGTCAAAAACAATACCTATAACCTTAATCAAGTTCTAGTTTATGATTGATAATAATGTTGGCTAAATTTAAATTTAAACCATGTGAATAATATAGTTACATAGATCAGATTCTGTCACACTCCAGTGAATTTTAGTAAATTTAAGTTTTGTCCCTTTTATGAATGAATACACTGGGGGCACCCCTGTGCTATGGCTACATCAAGATATTTTAACTATACTATGTGTTGTATTACAGTCAGTTATTATGGGTCGGGTAGACAGGCAGGTATATGTACTCATGATTCAGACAAGTTCTTCCAGCAGATTTCTGTACAATTACCATAGTGACAGTGATATTTACATTTTACTCTATGTACAGTTAAATCTGTGTGAACACATTCAATGTAGGTGTCCACTTTTACAGGTTTAACTGTTCATTGAATGATGCCTATACAAGTAACAATATATACTTTCATGATTATTATGTTTTGTGGAAAAAAAGAAGTTAGCAGTATTACAGTCTGAAAATTACATTGAAAGTCTCATTAGCTCTTTAATTAATTATACATGTATATAGAAAAATGTTTTTAATAATAGAATAATAATAGAACTGTGTTTTATGTAGTCTAACACAGTATAAACATATAAATTCCTTTCACATTTTTATCGCGTCTTTACTAAAAAGCGTCCAAGACAGTGTTTCTTATTTTTGCAATATCTTTGGAAATATACTGCTCTTATATTAATAGTATGTACATGTACTTTCAATTTAAAAAGCAGTTTTAGGAATGTTTTTTCGAACATATAACGGCAAATTTCATTGGTTAGATATTTTCCTTGGTAAAATAAGAGCTACAAGTAATTTTACAACTGGAGTGCTCCAGTGACTTTAACTCATTAGCAGAAAAAGGGCAGAAAAAAGGGGCTATTCAGTGAAAAGCTTCTATTTGCACTAGGAAGTTATACTGAAACTCTGGAAGAACTTAGAAATATAATATATATTGTATATAGCCGTGAGTTTCATCACTTGAAGTGATAGAATACATCTATACAAGACACAAGATCTGAGTTCTCTAGGTAGTCACAGAATGATGTGCATTTTTACTTTGTTTAACCCTGACTCTGCTAAATGTATACAATGGACTTGCTCACTGTTCAGATTGGACTGTACCATTAGCTGTTCAAAGGGGTGTTCACTCAGAATTTACTGACTGAATAGGGAACAGTAGAGATCATGATAAGACTGCATGGATATACAGGCTGATCATGATCTGCACTGTATCACCAGACAGTATCACCAATAGCAGAGTAAGGGTTCATAGGAGATTAAATTCATTACTTTATCATAGAAAATTGTGTGTTTTTTACGTGTATTAGCACATGAAAACTTTACGCATACGAGTTTAGCTGACACACTGATTCTATGATAATTTTTATTTTTAGATTATATTGATTAATTTTTACTTTGGCGTGAAAGAATCATTATTGAAGTAGCATTTGTTTTGTGCGTCCTTTCTTAAACAGAAAATAATTTTCAAAACTTTTGGTTCTACAAACTTATAATTTTAATATTATTTCATATGTTCTTTTATATTTAATTTCTCTCTGACAGGCATTTCACCTCTGCTTTGTACATTTTGTATTTCTGTTTGTATTCTTCAAGAGCTGAGATTTTATTCAAGTAAACTATATCCGATATTTTGAACCTTTTATTTTACATGTATATTTTCCTGATCCAGAGTTTTGTTTTGTTAATTACCTCTAAATCTGCTCTACTGCCTCACACAGGCTGCTTCAGATGCCCAAGTACCAAATATACCCTCAAAGACTTGCTCATCCTGCTTCGTATTTAACTCTTTGTCTGCTCAATAGCTTAACTGGACCAGTCCATTTTTTTTCAATTTGGACAGTACCATTAATCATAAAAGGGGTTGAATGATAATTTACTGACTGGATAGCAAACAGTGCTCATGATGAGCATTCACATGGTGTAGTCTATATGGTTACAATTTTCATTTCTATCTCCATAATTTTTTTATACTGATTTTCATCAGAAAGATAATGAAATTTATAGCAGCTGTGTAGTTAAGAAGTTTAAATTAAAAAAATATAGATATGTGATGATACATAGGGGGATTTTAAAGTAAGACCTTCCATAATGAGTTAAAGCCTTTTATTGTTTTGTAAGTATGTATTAAGTTTTTAAAAAAAAATTCCAAATGTCCAATGTAGTTTTGTGAGCTGGTAGATGAATCCTAGATGTAACTGCTCAAAATGATGAAATAAAGCAGTCATTAACAGTTTGAAAATTGACATGTATCTAAGTCAATTACTAATTTTTTGGTAGTGAGTGTAGATGACAACTATGATGAGTTTGGTAAGACAAGTGTGCTATCATGTCCAACACCATTCTCACTATAGACTTATTTATATAATTATGCTCGATGGAAAAAAACCCTAACATAACAGTCATTTTGATTGGCTTGTATGTCTATAGTCATAATGGTGATTGGCTGATTGGTGATTTGAATTGTAAATGTATTTTTGAGTGGTCATATGTAGACACTGATGTTGATTGCAAGTGCAGTAAAAAGCTAATATCTAAAGATTTGATGTTTAAGAACTAACATTGTAACAGAAATATATTTGCCTCTCAATTCTTAAAATTGAAGTTAAGAATTATAATGTTATGCATGGTAAAGAACTGTCCTTGTTTGTTCAGTTGTAACTGTAGGAATTGAAAGATCTTTGAGAGAAGGGATATCATATGTATTCAATGAATTGACCCTAGTCAACAAAGACATTGGAAATACTTTGCTATGACAGTACCTTGGATTTTCATGTCTTATAAAATGTTGATAACCATTCAGACAAATATTCCATAGCTTTGCTGGGTCTGGTATTGATAACTGTTGCTGCAAAGGACTAGTAAATGAAATACCATATATTTTTATTTACTTTTGCCAGTCAATAATTATCTACTAATTATTTGCAAGAGGTGTGAAATATGTGTGCTAGTTAATATTACAAACTACAGTTAAACTTTGATAACTTGGGTTAAATTGCTGGATTGAGCAGATTTTACACGAAGCAAAATTGATGAGACCCTTCAAAGAGTTTAGAGTATTGCTAGAACTGATGCACTTTGCTACATGTATACCCTATCTGGTAGGCTTGAATCACATGTCAGTCTGTTTGTTTGGAGTGCACAGTCCGTCTGTCCCAGTGTCAAGCAAGTAGTTTGCTGTTTACAGTGGTTTGCAATGAAACTTCTTCTGTTTTTAAAAGATTGCAAAAATGGTTGTCACATATAAGAATTGTGTCACATGTATACATTACATATAAGAAATTTGTAATATATAATACTAGTAACCACAATGTATTGATGTGCAAGGCTTATGTTAGGTGTATGTACATAAAGGCATTGCAAAGTTATATCTCCTTAAAGTAAGATATTTTTCTTGCAAATTATGCCTTGATGTTAAGTTGTGTCAGAGATATTACATCAACATGAAAGCAGTGCAGAAATTTTATCCCTATATATCACTGTTTGTTCCATTACTATGTTTCCATGTCACAATGTCAATGTTGATTATAATGGTTATTTGACACCAGTTCATAGCTCAGAGTTATCAAAGTTTTGCTGTATGTAAATACAGTCGAACTTGTCCATGCGACCACGTGTATTAAGCGACCTTTGTCTTAAGCGACCGCTTTTGAATCCCCCCCGAGCGTTTTTACACTGTTTTGCTATTGCATTAAGCGACTTTTGTCTAACGCGACCAGTAATTAGCGACCCATAATCGGTCTTTTGTTCGTATTAGGCGACCATTTATGTGCAAACAGATCATTTCTATGGAAACTGACTGCTTTAAAGTTGCATTTAACGTCCCAATTACACACAGTCAAATTTCATAACAGGTGGTATTTATCGACTTTAGGTACTTTCATGTTCTAACTGTTTTGTTATTTTTGAAAAATTACCACGTGACATAAGTACGATTTTTTATGGGAAATGGTTGCCGTATCTGGTGATGCTTTGTATTAAGCGACCATTTTATTAAGCGACCGGTTTTGGCCTTTCCCTTGGGTGGTCTCTTAATACAAGTTTGACTGTACATGCATATCTAAGTGAGTGAAGTTTTCAGTGGCTGATTTAAGTGAGAACTATTTTCTTTGGCTAACAGAATGTCTGCTGTGATTCGGTTCAATAAAATAATTTTATAATATATTCACATTCTGTGAGGCCCTATTAGAAGGAAAGGAATGTAAAGGTATACATTTGTTCTTGTGATATGTAATTATGTTGTTACATTTACGGGGTAGGTTCTTGTCAGATTCTGTGTAGCACAGACTTATAACTTGGTACATCCTGAAATAAGGTAGTTTAAATACATATTCAAAAAAAGTAGTTCAATCATTATGTCTTTAATCTTATAAACAGAATTAGATATAGGTCTATAGTTCAAACTGCCTGAACATGCCATTGTATGAAAATTTACCTGAGTTCATACACTGCCATTTCAATGTATTTCAGCAAAGGAAAATAAACTTCGCTACACGCCAGAGAGTGGTGGGGAGCAGAGTGCCAAGGAACCTGAATCAGCCTCCGATAAGAAAAAGAAGAAAAAAGGTGATGTTTTGTTCTGCCGAGTACATCAAAAATATTCCATTAAGATAACGAACACGAAATATTTCCTATTCATTTGGTAACAATACTCATATCATACACAGAATTGTACGTATCAAGGCCATACACCAAGACTGGAAAGTTGTCTATGTTTCAGTTTTGTGCTGAATTTTTAACTGAAAAACTGGTTCAGAAATAAAGCAAGCCATCATAAAATTGGTGTTTGAAGTTGTGCCTACAGGAGTTATTTTCTGTTTCATTTACTGTTTGAACTGCAGCTACAAAGTGGATTTATCCATCCTTGAATTTGATCATTACCATTATTAAATGTGACGCCAGTGATGAGATAACCTCGCCCCTTTGTTGATGTCGAAGAATTTAGTTTATACAAATTTATTTTAGTTCGATTACAAAGAAAGCTCCGTAGCTTATTGAATCGCTCTCGCACACTCATTCCAGCTGTCGCCAGGCTCTCTCTCTCGAGGCAGCAAGTTTTTCATCACTGCTATCCATTTACAGCTGGGTGGACTGAGGCACGTTTGGCATCAGTGTCTTTGCCCAAGGACACACCTCGTGCTTGGGCTGTGATTCGAACCAGGGACCTCTCGTTTCAGAGGCAAACACCCAAACCACTAAGCTATCGAGGAGTATTTATAACAAAAGAATCCATTCAAACCTTTTGCATTTATCTGAAATGCATTTATTTATCGTAGGTAAAGTGGGTATTGAAATCACTTGATTGACACCTGACATGTAAATTGTTCAAAGGGGTCCTCAAAGAACATTGACAGACAGAAAAGTGCAGATCATGATCAGAATCCATGGATGCGCATGTTAATCATGATTTGTAGAATCATATGTTGTTTGCAGTGCAAGGGTTTATTCAGACACTCGTATATATTTATAGAATTTAACATGAATGTAGTTTGCTTGAATAAAAACATCTTTTCATACTAATATTGTATCTGAATGTAAAAAGGGATACTTGCAAGTAAATTTTGAGATTCTCTGTTTTTTTTATGAAAAGGTAAGAAAAAGAAGAAGAAGAAAGAGCCTCCGCCCCCACCAAGGATAGGTCCCTGGATACACAAGCTGCATATAGCAGACAATGCCATTGACAACCTGGAGTATGGTGCTAAATTTGCTCCTGTTATATGTATGAGATTATTTAAAAAGTAAGTTTCACACTACTTTATGGTTTGTACTGAGGAATTGATCAGTAATTTATGTGCAGAGAGCTGGGATAATGTGGGTGGGATAAGTAAATATTCTAGCCAAAGTGTGCCTGCCCTGTCTCCTGCATTTCTTATAGTTAGAGTTTCAGAGAACTATGTATATATCTGGTCGTTCATGAGTGAGTTTAGGAATCATTTAAACATAAAATCTGATAAAATCAGAGATTACATGTATCATTCATATTACTGAAAAGTTATTTTACGTCTTAAAAATAATATGAATGCATTAAAGGTTAAGGAAAACTTAGAATCTAAAGATTGGTAATGTTTTCAAAGTAGTCTGGACATTTTGAAGTTGTGGATTTGATTCTAGTCAAGGAACAAAAGACACCACTATATGCATAGTGATATATCTGTTTAAGTTCACTGAGTACATGTGATAATTTCAGATTAATGATGCATTCTGATTGTATAGAAGAGTTGGACCTAGAGGATAACGTGATTGGAGATCTAGCTGGTAGAGAAATACTGGAGGCTCTGGAACACAGGAAGGAAGGTTTGTTGCTTTATATATAAGAAACAAAGAAAGTTTTTCTCTTCTTGTTTTTTGATGAAAACAATTTTGTTTGGTCGAAGGTCAAAATGCAATGTAATGGTTTTCATATTCTTGTAAAGGGCTCATATCATTGATAAAAGGCAAATTGATTAAATGCTTTGACTATATTTTACATAAATGGGGAATCTTTTACACTTAACCCTTCATATATACCTGAATGTTCTCCATAAGCGAGTTTGCATACCTGCATTTCTTTTTGGTGATTTACAGCCTTACTGAGTCAAAATTTCTAATTTCAGCTACTTTAACACTATTGCAGTTATGGAAATGTATATGTATATAAAATGAGCTTGGCTGTTTTGAAATTCAGCCTGTTAAATGTTGAAGCTAGTTAAGAAAACAGGTACCTATGTTTTTACAGTAGAAAAAGATTTTTTTACTGGAATATGCTACATTGATAAATTGATCTGACTTGACTGACCGAGTCAGATTAGCAAATAGTTTAGGTCCTGCTACAGGGTTTAAAAAGATTGAAGACTTGCAAAAGCAAATTAAGTCATATCAGCCGAAATTGTAATTATTTACCACAAAAACACTGTTGTGGACAAAAAAAGGCTACCAATTTTCAAAATCCAAGGGAAGGCCCTGAGATAAGAATGAGAAGATGTATACAGCGTAAAACAGGAAAAGGTTGGGAATTTTGAAAAGTCTGTTCCCGTCGTGAAATGCCTTGATTTTTAAGATATTTGGTTAAATCATTGAAAGAGCCAAAAGAACAAAAGTTCAAACCAATTTGGGTACAAGACTAGTAGATGTTATCATAGCGTGTAAATAAAACGGAGCTGTTACCAAATGTTAGCGTGTCTGCAATTTACATAGTTACATGTATCACATACTTCACACGCAGTCCCAAAACATGAGATATGAAATATCTATGATGTTAGAAAGTTTACAATATTTCACTGTAGAACCTGAAATGTTTTGTTGCAAAAACCTTGAAAAAGGTTGGAGAAAAAGTTTGGAATTTGCACACAAAAAAACTTGAAAAAAAGTTGGGAATTTTACTTGTAGAAAATTGTGGGAACCCTGTCAGTATAATCTCAACAGGATCTCTGGTTGGTTTTATTGCATATACAGCTCGATTATTTTTGTGTCGTTGCATTTTCAGAGAAAATGGGTGGAGTGAAGGTGAGAACAACTCATAAACTGAGCACAGATGTTTTCAACAGTATCGTAAAATTAGGATCTGGTCTAAAGAAAAAGAAGAAAAAAGGCAAAAAGGTACAGTACAGTAGACAGATTGAATGTTTGCTTATAGAATGAATTAAAGTGTTCTGTACAGTAGACTGGTTAAAATATGCTCTGGACAGTAGACTGGTTAAAATTTATCTGAACAGTAGACTGATTAAAACAGAGTAGACTGGTTAAAATTTATCTGTAGTGTGCAGTAGATCAGATAGAAAGTTGCTCCTTCAATTTGAATAGCTGTTATGCAAACTTCAAATTTGTGTTGATGTGCTCCGTGTGTATGGATGCAATGTTTCTTGGAGATGATTTTGGCTGTATTTCAGCTTACTTACTGTGCGCTATCTTCATGTTTTTTTCAGAAGAAGAAGAAATGAAAAGAGGAAAGTTACATGTACAAATGTCTCATGTTGAAGCATCATCTATTCATCATTGATTCAAAACATGTTGAACTGCTGTTAAGGCATCCGTCCATTATTACAACACCAAGGCAATGTGATCAATTTACATCATGCAATATATGAAGCCAGTGAAAGAATCTCCTACTTTAATATACCGTGTATTTTAGTACCAGGTTTCATTTTGAAGTAAGCAGTGTTAGGTCTGTACTACTTCAACAAACATTGTTGCATATCGAGTCATATTTTTTGTTGTTGTTTCATTGTGCGTAAAACTTTGATACTGAAGTCTAAACCATGAGCTAATTCTTAAACAGTATTTACCGTATAACAACATTTTTACTTTTCGTTTCTTTCATTCTTGATGATGGGGTTAACAGGGGTGAGAATCTGCATCAGTGATGTACTCAGTAACTGCCTACCATCAGTGGTGTTGGCTAGATATAGGGAGTTATTTTCCTCAGTTTTCAAACATCTCCTGATTGCTGATTTCTTTTCAGTGTAAGGCCTCTCTTTCTTAAACTACCTCGTTCTTTTGTAAAGAACCTAGTATGTGTCATACTTTTATCTCTTCACAGGAATAATTTTAATGCGATATCAGCATTTATTCATAATGTGAAAGTCTTTCACTCACTAACCTTGCTAAATTTCCTAGACTAACCATACTCACTGAAAATCTACTTATTGCTTCTTAATAGGAAACAGTGCAGATCATGATCAGATTGCTTTGATGTGCAAGAGCTGCAGTGGTTGTTTGCAGATTTACATTTGTATAAATCAATTCTTTCCTCTTTCATAAGTTTTAAGATCATTTGGCATTAGCTTTTCTCAGTTTTGCTTCCAAGAACAATCAGCATATGCTGAAACACAGACAACCAAAATCCAAATCTAAAACATTAGTCCACATGTAGTCTCTGTTGAAGCCTGTTTCTGTGAAGGTAATGTTTGTGTAAAGGTTGACAGCTGTTTGATGTGTGACAATGTTGCTATAACCTTACGGATTTTTAACGGATGCATTGGGATAGATTTCTGTAGAAATTGTTAAGTTTCAAACCTTTAACTGTGATATTTTACTAGTGCAAAAACTGTTTTTATTTTTAAGGTTTTTTTTTTGTGTTATTTGTACAGTGTTAGATAACATTGTTATTTGACTAGCATATCAGTGAAAAAACATACAGAGAGTGAATGAAAGCTTTGAAAACAAAACAGAGCAAAATTTATTTGGAGATTTTTTTCATGTACATGTAAATTTAATGTCATAATTTGAACATGAAGTATTGCAACTTAAAACGGTTTTATTATATCACATTTGTGCCAAGAGTTTTTATAAATTAGTCAAAATTTTCTGTTTTATTGTAAACCATATATAAAGTATTGCTATTTATCATGAAACATTTTAAATGATATTTTGTTAAAGTCCCATGATCTCTTAGGATATGAAATTACTTCTAGCTCTTACATAACCAAGAAAGATGTCAAATACCAGTGAAGCTGACTGTTATTTCTATGCTAAACACTTGAAAAGTCGCTTTTTTAAAAACGAAAGTACATGCTATAAATATAGTACCGTATTTTATTCAGTGATACTGCATATGAAAAGTTTACTTATAACACTGTATTGAGAAGAAAGGTGTACTTCAATATTGTTTTAGAGCAAATAAAATAGTTCTATCAATAATCTGTCCATAAATTCATTATTCTATATTATGAATGTTTAAAGTGATCATGGGACTTTAATTAATAAGACTAGTACATGTATATGTTAATTTATAAGACTAGTATATGTGATTATTTATCTAAACGTTTCCTGGTAATATATGTTTTCACTTACACAGATTTCTGGTTGCATACTTTTATTGCTGAATAAGGAGATATGTTTGTGTATGTGTGTGTGTGCACCAATGCACTGACACTGCACCAGGTGATTATTCTGGTGACAAACAAAATATATGCCAAGATAAGATATGATATATTTTAAAGTTTACAAAATAGTAAATATTACAACATACTAAGCTTTTTACTAGTTGAGTGATCTTTCAAACATATCATACGCTGGCAGTCCCCTGCAAGTACCTTGATAGTAACTCTAGCTCTCAGTTCCTTCACATATAAAGTTGGTTTGAATTTAAGACCTACACAACTACTGTTACTAATCTACTGTTACTAAGGAAATTCTCCTACTGTAACAGTGATTAACCTGTTGAAAGAAGAACTATTATTATATTAACCAGATAATTGTTGTGTGTGTATGAAGTATTCCACAGATTATGCTATACATTTTTAAAGATATTTATATAATTTATGAATAAAGTTAACCTTAAATGAAATATTGTAAACTTCGTTTTATATGCCCAAAGGGATGTATTATGGGAACACCTGTGGCAGACGGGTGGCGTCTATACAAGTTGAACAGTTTCATTTTGATCTTCACCAAACTTGCTGAACACATTTTTGGGCATAATGTCTTAGCCTGGTTCAATAACCAGCCAAATAGCCCTTGGCAATTTTGGATTATGGCCCTTGAATTATCCAAAATTGGCCAATTTAGCCTTGTCCGCGCTGTGTTGAACAGTTTTCATCAGATCTAAACTAAACTTGGTGAATACATTTGTGAATGCATTATGTGGGCCAAGTTCAATAACCACAATATCTCACAAGGCACTTTTGGATTATGGCCCAAATGAATTGTTGAAAAATGATGAATTTAGCCTTGTCCACTCTATATTTCAAACAGGTGACTTAGTCTTGTCCTCTCTAGTGGAAACTGAGTTATGCCTCTCTGATGGGCATATATTGTGACAGTTAAGCAATCTTGTTTAAATTTCATAAACTCTTTAGCTTACCTTAGCACAAATAGCTCATCATGAACTTTTTGGATTGCTAGATGTTTTAATTACCAATAAACTCGAAGGGTGACCTTGACCTTAGTGGTAGGGACATGGGTCTGCATCGACTTGTCGTCTTTGTGTGCTGAACAATCGTGCCACACGATTTGAAAATCCCTTCACGCATGACAAAGTTACAGCCCAGACAAGAATATGTGTATATATAATTATTCAGCATTTTGTCACCTTTAAACTCAATGTGTGACCTTGATTGAGGAAGGGATGTAGGTCTTGCACGTGACACATCGTTTGTGACATATGATTTGAAAATCACTTCATGCATGGCAGAGTCTCTTTTCACAGGTTCGATTCTCCACAGATTGATTTAACTCGAGATACTACTAGTTAAACAAAACACTGAAATAGTTCTTCAGTCACTATTTAATATGTTCTTCTTTTCTTAATAGATTCTAACTTTAAAATATACATGTATCACTTTGTATTGTTCAGTATAGAACAATTATAAATTTCAACTGTTCATCTCGTAGATTATGATCACCAGATTACAAGTGTATACAACCAGTCAAAAAGTAGGTATGAACAACCAGACTGCAAGTAGGTACTGTATGAACAACCAGAATGTAAGTTGGTATGAACAACCAGACTGCAAGTAGGTATGAACAACCAGACTGCAAGTAGGTACTGTATGAACAACCAGACTGCAAGTAGGTTATGTATGAACAACTAGACTGTAAGTAGGTATGAACAACCAGACTGCAAGTTGGTACTGTATGAACAACCAGACTGTAAGTAGGTATGAACAACCAGACTGCAAGTAGGTGCTGTATGAACAACCAGACTGCAAGTAGGCTATGTATGAACAACCAGACTAAGTAGGTTATGTATGAACAACCAAACTGTAAGTAGGTATGAACAACCAGACTGCAAGTAGGCACTGTATGAACAACCAGACTGTAAGTATGTATGAACAACCAGACTGTAAGTAGGTATGAAGATGGAACTGAAACATACAACCAATATCAAAGTTACTTATTATGATATCGGCCGGATATCATACAGACTAGCTTTACTGCAAATGTCATGACACATCCTTATAGACAAGTAATAAATATCAGTTCCTTGTATATAAAACATTCAGCTCTATACAGCTGTTCATACATATACATTAACATGAAATGTCACTTGAGACACTGGCAATAAAGCAAATGAATAAAATCTAAAATCATTACATAAGTGAGACGTTAAATAAAGTATAGTTTGACTGCACAGTGGTACATCCTAACAAAACCTGTTTTACGTCATTATGTGCCTCTTAACAATATTTAACCATTACGTCTATAAAAGTACATGTATGACAAAACCTAAAGTCTAACATACCTTGTTTATGGAACAAATCCCTCAATTACCATACTGTCAAAAGACAACCAAACACTGTGCTCTGTGCTGTAAAATGTTCGGATTGCTAAATATTCATGCATAATGTTAATGAGAATTCAAGAAGTACAGGATGTAAATGGCAGTTGTAGACCGACATGTATTCGACCCGCATAAACAAAAGAATGACAGAAGAGCGCAAAAAAAGAAATGAATAACCAAAACAGAATTAATGAAATCAAAGAGAAATTACTGTTACCTATTGTTGCCATAGCCACTAAAACCCCACTTTATGGGTGTTGACAGACTGACGGATGGTGAGATTTTAATATGCCTGTCTTTGGGGGCATAAAAACTTACAAACAAATGGTTGGATTTCTTAGTTGCGTTATACCATGTACTTAAAGAACCTTTTGTCTCTTATAATATGAAATCCCAGTGGTATGGAAGATGTCCAGGTGATCCAGTGGAGCTCTGGTAAGCAGTATTGGGCCATCATGGCTTTCTTGTTGTATTGATGAGCAGAATTTGACTTTTAACCCGATCTTGATTGCAGAGGTAATCATCAAATGATAATGAACCTTCCTTCTAAGGTTTATGGACAACAGGTCTAAGCAGGACATTCATATGATCTTGACATTTGGACCTGTGCTAAAACTAGATGCCCATGTGCGACATGTCGAGCCCGCCCGCTGTTAAAAGGACTTGCTCCTTACCAAATAGAGATAGGTCAAAGTACACCAAAATATTGGATGTAACATGCATGTTGAACCACAGAAATGTGGTCTCAATTTTACTCTATGGCCAGTAATAAAAACAAGAGGGCCAAGATGGCCCTATATCGCTCACCTTGGTACAAGTCCACTTGCCTGGTGGAAGATCACTAGATAATGTTATATACCAAATAAGTTTTCCTATATACGCCTTTGTAAAACAAATGATCCCCCCCCCCGGGCAAGGTCAATTTTGACCCCAGGGGCATAATTTGAACAATCTTGGTAGAGGTCCACTAGCCAATGCTACATGCCAAATATCTAAGCTCTAGGCCTTGTGGTTTCAGAGAAGAAGATTTTTTAAGTTTTTCCTATATATTCCTATGCAAAACTAAGTGACCCCCTCGGCGGGGTCAATTTTGACCCGGGGGTCATAATTTGAACAATATTGGTAGAGGTCCACTAGCCAATGCTACATGCCAAATATCTAAGCTCTAGGCCTTGTGGTTTCAGAGAAGAAGATTTTTTAAGTTTTTCCTATATATTCCTATGCAAAACTAAGTGACCCCAGGTGCGGGGTCAATTTTGACCCGGGGGTCATATCTTGGTAGAGGTCTACTAGACAATGCTACATGCCAAATATTTTAGCTCTAGGCCTTGTGGTTTCAGAGAAGAAGATTTTTAAAGTTTTCCCTATATATTCCTATGCAAAAACTAAGGGCCCCCCGTGGGGTCAATTTGACCCGGGGTCATAATTTTAACAATCTTGGTAGAGGTCCACTAGAAAATGCTACATGCCAAATATCTAAGCTCTAGGCCTTGTGGTTTCAGCGAAGAAGATTTTTAAAGTTTTTTCCTATTTATTGCCATAGCAACCAGAGTTCTGCATGGAATGGAATTCTTTGAACAATTTTGGTAGAGCTTCATGCAAGGAACATTCCTGCATAGTTTTATCAACATTGGCCTAGAGGTTTCAGAGGAGATGTCATTTGAATCAAAATGTTGACGAACGACGGACAATCATCGATCAGAAAAGCTCACCCTGGCGTAGCCAGGTGAGCTAAAAAGATTTTTAAAGTTTTCCCTATATAAGCCTATGTAAAACTAAGTGACCCCCGTTGCGGGGTCAATTTTGACCCAGGGGTCATAATTTGAACAATCTTGGAAGAGGTCCACTAGCCAATGCTACATGTCAAATATCTAAGCTCTAGGCCTTGTGGTTTCAAAGAAGAAGATTTTTAAAGTTTTTACTATATAAGCCTATGTAAAACTAAGTGACCCCCGGTGCGGGGTCAATTTTGATCCGGGGGTCATAATTTGAACAATCTTCGAAGAGGTTCACTAGCCAATGCTACATGCCAAATATCTAAGCTCTAGGCCTTTTGGTTTGAGAGAAGAAGATTTTTAAAGTTTTCCCTATATAAGCCTATGTAAAACTAAGTGACCCCCGTTGCGGGGTCAATTTTGACCC
Organism: Saxidomus purpurata; assembly: GCA_022818135.1. Classification (NCBI taxonomy): domain Eukaryota; kingdom Metazoa; phylum Mollusca; class Bivalvia; order Venerida; family Veneridae; genus Saxidomus; species Saxidomus purpurata. The sequence goes on from JAFMSR010000015.1 coordinate 37,800,801, forward strand.
AGGGGTCATAATTTGAACAATCTTGGTAGAGGTCCACTAGCCAATGCTACATGTCAAATATCTAAGCTCTAGGCCTTGTGGTTTCAAAGAAGAAGATTTTTAAAGTTTTTACTATATAAGCCTATGTAAAACTAAGTGACCCCCAGTGCGGGGTCAATTTTGATCCGGGGGTCATAATTTGAACAATCTTCGAAGAGGTTCACTAGCCAATGCTTCATGCCAAATATCTAAGCTCTAGGCCTTTTGCTTTGAGAGAAGAAGATTTTTAAAGTTTTTCCTACATAAGCCTATGTAAAACTAAGTGACCCCCGGTGCGGGGTCAATCTGGGGCTCATAATTTGAACAATCTTGGTAGAGGTCCACTAGCCAATGCTACATGCTAAATATCTTAGCTCTAGGCCTTGTGGTTTCAGAGAAGATTTTTAAAGTTTTTCCTATATATTCTTATGCAAAACTAAGTGACCCCGGTGCGGGGTCAATTTTGACCCGGGGCTCATAATTTGAACAATCTTGGTAGAGGTCCACTAGACAATGCTACATGCCAAATATCTTAGCTCTAGGCTTTGTGGTTTCAGAGAAGAAGATTTTTAAAGTTTTTTCTATATATGCCTATGCAAAAAATAAGTGCCCACCCTCATGGGGTCAGTTTTGACCTGGGGGTCATAATTTGAACAATCTTGGTAGAGGTCCACTAGCCAATGCTACATGCCAAATATCTTAGCTCTAGGCCTTGTGGTTTCAGAGAAGAAGATTTTTAAAGTTTTTTCTATATATGCCTATGCAAAAAATAAGTGCCCACCCGCGCGGGGTCAATTTTGACCCGGGGGTCATAATTTGAACAATCTTGGTAGAGGTCCACTAGACAATGCTACATGCCAAATATCTAAGCTCTAGGCCTTGTGGTTTCAGAGAAGAAGATTTTTAAAGTTTTTCCTATTTGTTGCCATAGCAACCAGAGTTCTGCATGGAATGGAATTCTTTGAACAACTTTGATAGAGCTTCATGCAAGGAACATCCCTGCAAAGTCTCATCAACATTGGCCCAGTGGTTTCAGAGGAGATGTCGTTTGAAGGAAATGGTGGACGGACGGACGGACGTACGACGGACGGAATGCCATCCTAATAGCTCACTCTGGCACTGTGTGCCAGGTGAGCTAAAAACAAGCAATATAAACCGTTTATAGTAACAACAAAGGGAAGTAATTGTAAAAACAAGGGTAGCTCATGGTGATGAACATTTGTGCCAAGTTGCATCGAAATCCCTCCATGCATGAAGAAGAATTATTGCTCTGGACAAAGATATTCTTGAATTTGACCTCTAACCTCTAAGTGTGACCTTGACCTTAGACCTTGGGACAAGGTTCTTGTGCATGACACTCCATCTCATGATGGTGAACATTTGTGCCAAGTTCTTTAAGAATCCCTTGATCCATGGATAAGTTACAGCCCGGACAAACTAAACTCGGACGCACACACAGATGCACATACACCGAACCGCCATTTGGACAACTATATTGAGCTCACCGCAAGTGGGCTTGACAAAAATAGACACACAAGACCATGTGCCAACTGTTACATCCTCATGCGTTGAAGGATTTTGAGTTGACTCGGCAAAGCTGCATGTATACCACCATGGGACAATTGTGAACAGACAGACAGACAGATAAAGGTGACAATCAGGTGATGTAACAAGATGATCATCTAAAATTCATGATAAGATTTGCATAATTCCTGATAATATAGCTAATAATGTGCATTAGAACAGAGTTCTGTGAACAATCTGTCCACTGTACCAAGTCAATTCAAAATTATTCTCTGAGGAAGTTACAGTCTAGACGAAGTCTCATGTGTCTATTTCTACTTTATTCTCTAAGTGTGACCTTGACCTTTGAGCTACGAACCTGTGTCTTGCACACAACACACTGTCCCCATGTGGTGAACCGTGTCAATTCAAAATCTTTCAATTGATGACAAAGTTACAACCTGGATAAACTCTTACGGGCACACACAGTAAACTCCCAAACTGACAACAGTTACTATGTTGACTAATTGCCAGCAGACTGGACAAAATTGTTCATTGTTTTAATAGCTTACTTTCTCAAAGGAATGTTGTGCATGTTTTTTTGAAAGGTGTGGCATGAGCAAATAACAAAGGTGTCCCTCATGATTGAAAACTGGAATTCTTTGGTGAATGGTACAGATAAGAATTCCCATCTTCAAGAATGTTTCCATTTACCTGAAAAGAAAATAAAACAAAAAAAACTTAGTGGGCAGCTTTATTTGCAGTCCAATGAAAAAGGAACTTATACATTCCTTTTCATTTGAAGGCAAATAAAGCTGCCCACTAAGTATTAATATGAACTACTCCTATCACTCTTCCTGACTTCTTACTTTCATAGGTTAAAACTGTCTAAGGTTACTGCCTTTGAGAGCCAGTTACCCTTAATGTTTAGTGACACAATAGTAGGACATTCACCTCAGGATTGAAGGGTCCCGAGTTTGATCCCCGCCATTGCTGGTAGTGTCCTTAACCAAGACACAGATATTTCCCTATGAACATACTACTTGAGAAATTGCAAGAGACAAAACTACTGATTCTTGAATTTGACTATGGCAAGAACTGCTACCTGTACTTGCTGGCTTGATTCAGCACTTTAATAACTAGGACTGTTTAGGCAGAAAGAAATTGTAAAAATTCTACTTGGAACAGAAGGAATCTGAGTTTCTGAGACAGAACAGTACTGGTTAAGAGCATTTTAACACCAATTTATGCCATTAATATGTATAAAAATGCAAAACTGTACGTAAATCCCTTTTGTCTCTTGACCTTGTACTCACACACTTTGTTGTATTGTTACTGTTAGTCAGTTTTAAGCTTGGGTATACCCAGCAGGCTTTCAAGTTCAGTCAAAGTCAAGTAGCCAGTAGCCAATGCCTTGCAAGGAAGTGGTTAAGGTAATACAGGTTAAAGTGTTAGAGATTCAAGGTTTTATGAATATATTTGGTTATATATTTATTAACATACCAAAAATATTTAATAAAATTAATGCAGAAAAACCATCCAGTGTTAAGACCTACTTACTGGCTCGTAACATTGTACAAATGAAATACATAAAATTCTGAACTGATATTGAAGTAAATGGAACTGTTCTCAGTACACATACATAAAATGCCTACTTTTAAACATCTTTTTAGAAGGAATGACTACTTTCAAGCATAAATGAAATCCTTTCTTTAACAAAACACTTTGTTAAAATTATTGCCCTAATCAGGTTTTAGGTCAGTCCTTATAATGAAACAAACCTGCAGCTTAACAGAATTTTTTGTCAAAAATGATTGGCCAAAATAGTCCTTAAAGGAAAGTTATCTTAACCAGGCTTTTGTCTGACAGAATTTTCGTCAAAAATGATTGGCCGAAACAGTCCTCTAAATGAACCTACTGGTTAATGTGAAGCTTTTGTGAAAAATGATTTGCCTAAAATGGTCCTAACAGGAGTATTCAAATGGCATAAATGCTTTAGTTTCTGAAACAATGAAATTATCTTGCCATTTGACTATTATATATAATCTCAACCACTTGCTTTCTCTCTTCAAAGCTCTAATATACTGGAAAATGACTATACTGGACAGCCTACTGGGTATATCTCAGTTTAAAACCTGTTACCAAGATAATAAATTTGTGCCTAACCTAGGAAGCCTGCTTGGCATAGCCAACTTGAAGACAGACTTACCATAAAGCACATTCAGATGGAGTATTCAGGGAAAGACAAAAAAAAGTAGCAAAAGCAAGGATCGAGATTACAGACCTACAAATATCTCTACATTTTTTTAAAAATTTACAAAAGATCAAAACATTTGTACACTGACTGACCTTAAAACCATAACATTATTTTTGTGCACACAGTTTATAAGATGCTAACCACTAGCTATCTTTCTCTAAGGCACTTAACTTGTGTCTAACCCAAAAAGCTTGCTAGTTTTAGATTTTCTAATATTTGTACAAAAAGGCACAAATGAAATATTAACATATTCAAATTTTGTTGCCTATCAAAGTTGATGATGAGTAATTTTCAATGATGAGAAAACCAAAGGCCAATAAAGGCTCATGTACACAAAAACCATTACTGGTTACATAGTATGATTTTTTTGAAAATCATTGGAATAAACTGTCCTTAAAATGAATTATATTCCTTACAGGAATGACTTGGCCTTATTATGAACTTTCTAAACTACAAGAAGTCTTTGTCATAAACAATGAGTCAGAACAGTCCCTTAAAATGAACCTTATACCCTATGAGAAGTTTTTGTCAAAAATAAGTTGCATGAACAATCCTTACAATGAAATTAAGGGAATGTAAAGGCTTTACCATTTGTGTTGAGCATCTCAAAAATATTTAACAAAGTTATAACATTAAGCAGGAAACCCATTTAGTCACATATTAGTATTAAGACCTAGTTGTAATACTGACTACATTCTACAAATGAAATGCATAAAATTCTGAACTGATATTGAAGTAATCGAAACTGTTCTAAGTACACTTACATAAAATGCCTACTTTTAAACATCTTTTTAGAAGGAATAACTACTTTCAACTTCAAGCATATATTAAATCCTTTTTTCATGAAAACACTTTGTTAATCAGTTTTTAGGTCAGTCTTTATAACGAAACAAACTTGCAGCTTAACAGAATTTTTTGTCAAAAATGATTGGCCAAAATAGTCCTTAAAGGAAAGTTATCTTAACAAGAATATTTTGCCAAAAATGATTGGCCGAAACAGTCCTCTAAATTAACCTACTGGTAATGTGAAGCTTTTGTGAAAAATGATTTGCCTAAAATTGTCCTAACAGGAGTATTCAAATGGCATAAATGCTTTAGTTTCTGAAACAATGAAATTATCTTGCCATTTGACTATTATATATAATCTCAACCACTTGCTTTCTCTCTTCAAAGCTCTAAGATACTGGAAAATGACTATACTGGACAGCCTACTGGGTATATCTCAGTTTAAAACCTGTTACCAAGATAATAAATTTGTGCCTAACCTAGGAAGCCTGCTTGGCATAGCCAACTTGAAGACAGACTTACCATAAAGCACATTCAGATGGAGTATTCAGGGAAAGAAAAAAAAAATAGCAAAAGCAAGGATCGAGATTACAGACCTACAACTATCTCTACATTTTTTTAAAAATTTACAAAAGATCAAAACATTTGTACACTGACTGACCTTAAAACCATAACATTATTTTTGTGCACACAGTTTATAAGATGCTAACCACTAGCTATCTTTCTCTAAGGCACTTAACTTGTGCCTAACCCAAAAAGCTTGCTAGTTTTAGATTTTCTAATATTTGTACAAAAAGGCACAAATGAAATATTAACATATTCAAATTTCGTTGCTAATCAAAGTTGAAGATGAATAATTTTCAATGATGAGAAACCAAAGGCCAATTAAGGCTCATGTACACAAAAACCATTACTGGTTACATAGTATAAATTTTTTTTTGAAAATCATTGGAATAAACTGTCCTTAAAATGAATTATATTCCTTACAGGAATGACTTGGCCTTATTATGAACTTTCTAAACTACAAGAAGTCTTTGTCATAAACAATGAGTCAGAACAGTCCCTTGAAATGAACCTTATACCCTATGAGAAGTTTTTGTCAAAAATAAGTCGCATGAACAATCCTTACAATGAAATTAAAGGAATGTAAAGGCTTTACCATTTGTGTTGAGCATGTCAAAAATATTTAACACAGTTAACATTAAGCAGGAAACCCATTTAGTCACATATTAGTGTTAAGACCTAGTTACTGACTACATTGTACAAATGAAGTAATCGGAACAGTTCTGAGTACACTTACATAAAATGCCTACTTTTAAACATCTTTTTAGAAGGAATAACTACTTTCAACTTCAAGCATATATTAAATCCTTTTTTTATGAAAACACTTTGTTAATCAGTTTTTAGGTCAGTCTTTATAACGAAACAAACTTGCAGCTTAACAGAATTTTTTGTCAAAAATGATTGGCCAAAATAGTCCTTAAAGGAAAGTTATCTTAACAAGAATATTTTGCCAAAAATGATTGGCCGAAACAGTCCTCTAAATTAACCTACTGGTAATGTGAAGCTTTTGTGAAAAATGATTTGCCTAAAATTGTCCTAACAGGAGTATTCAAATGGCATAAATGCTTTAGTTTCTGAAACAATGAAATTATCTTGCCATTTGACTATTATATATAATCTCAACCACTTGCTTTCTCTCTTCAAAGCTCTAAGATACTGGAAAATGACTATACTGGACAGCCTACTGGGTATATCTCAGTTTAAAACCTGTTACCAAGATAATAAATTTGTGCCTAACCTAGGAAGCCTGCTTGGCATAGCCAACTTGAAGACAGACTTACCATAAAGCACATTCAGATGAAGTATTCAGGGAAAGACAAAAAAAACAAGAGCTGTCACATGACAGCACGCTCGACTATTCGAAAGGTTGTTGGTAAAATGGGTTTTTTGCCTAAGAACAGGAGTATTGTGTAATTGTCTATAAGAATAAAGGTCAAAGATATGAAACTTGTTCAAAGACCTTTGTAAATGTACATTACATTCAAAGCCTTACTCTGGATTCTGTAAGCCAACTGGAGGGAGAAGGAGGGGATAATTTCAAAGAAATACATAACCTTGTAAATTTGATCATGAATAACTTTGTAACTTTTCAAAATTGATATGTATTGAATTAAAAAAGCATGACCGCTGCATGCTGCATAATTATTCATGATATTTCAAAAGAAAGCCATTTCGAGTATTTCCATGTTAGTCTGGTAAAAACTGTGACAAAATTCTAAGTTAAAAGGGGCATAAATATGTCAAAAATCAAAAACATTGGGAAAGATGTTGACAGTAAACATACATTTTCAGTTTCAAGTCCATAAAAAAATCAAAGTTAAAAAGGGAAATAAATCTGTCAAAAATAAAAACAGAGTTATGGGGATTGTTTGCTCAGATGATGATGTTGATGGTAGACACAGTTTTAAGTCAATACCTTTGATAGTATTCAAGATATTTAAATTTAAAAAAATCTTCAACAAAAAATTCTAAGTTAAAGAGGGGCATAAATCTGTCAAAAATCAAAACGGAGTTATGAGGATTGTTTCCTCAGGTGCAGATGTTGATGGTAAAGATACATTTTGAGTTTCAAGTCAATACCTTTGATAATATGCAAGATATTTGAATTTATAAAAAACTTTAACAAAAATTCTAAGATAAAAAGGGGCATAAATCTGTCAAAAATCAAAACAGAGTTATGCTGATTGTTTCCTCATGTGTAGATGTTGATGGTAAAGATATATTTTGAGTTTCAAGTCAATACCTTTGATAATATACAAGATATTTGAATTTATAAAAAACTTTAACCAAAAATTCTAAGTTAAAAAGGGGCATAAATCTGTCAAAAATCAAAACAGAGTTATGGGGATTGTTTGCTCAGGTGTAGATGTTGATGGTAAAGATATATTTTGAGTTTCAAGTCAATACCTTTGATAATATGCAAGATATTTGAATTTATAAAAAACTTTAACCAAAAATTCTAAGTTAAAAAGGGGCATAAATCTGTCAAAAATCAAAACAGAGTTACTGGGATTGTTTGCTCAGGTGTAGATGTTGATGGTAAACATATAGTTTGAGTTTCAAGTCAATACCTTTGATAGTATTCAAGATATTTGACTTTATTAAAAACTTTAACCAACGCAGACGCCGACGCCGACGCCGACACCGACGCCGACGCCGACGCTGGGGCGAGTGCAATAGTCTCCTTATTCTTCGAATAGTCGAGCTAAAAAGCAAAAGCAAGGATCGAGATTACAGACCTACAAATATCTCTACATTTTTTTAAAAAATTACAAAAGATCAAAACATTTGTACACTGACTGACCTTAAAACCATCACATTATTTTTGTGCACACAGTTTATAAGATGCTAACCACTAGCTATCTTTCTCTAAGGCACTTAACTTGTGCCTAACCCAAAAAGCTTGCTAGTTTTAGATTTTCTAATATTTGTACAAAAAGACACAAATGAAATATTAACATATTCAAATTTCGTTGCTAATCAAAGTTGAAGATGAATAATTTTCAATGATGAGAAACCAAAGGCCAATTAAGGCTCATGTACACAAAAACCATTACTGGTTACATAGTATAAATTTTTTTTTAAAATCATTGGAATAAACTGTCCTTAAAATGAATTATATTCCTTACAGGAATGACTTGGCCTTATTATGAACTTTCTAAACTACAAGAAGTCTTTGTCATAAACAATGAGTCAGAACAGTCCCTTGAAATGAACCTTATACCCTATGAGAAGTTTTTGTCAAAAATAAGTCGCATGAACAATCCTTACAATGAAATTAAGGGAATGTAAAGGCTTTACCATTTGTGTTGAGCATGTCAAAAATATTTAACACAGTTAACATTAAGCAGGAAACCCATTTAGTCACATATTAGTGTTAAGACCTAGTTACTGACTACATTGTACAAATGAAGTAATCGGAACAGTTCTGAGTACACTTACATAAAATGCCTACTTTTAAACATCTTTTTAGAAGGAATAACTACTTTCAACTTCAAGCATATATTAAATCCTTTTTTCATGAAAACACTTTGTTAATCAGTTTTTAGGTCAGTCTTTATAACGAAACAAACTTGCAGCTTAACAGAATTTTTTGTCAAAAATGATTGGCCAAAATAGTCCTTAAAGGAAAGTTATCTTAACAAGAATATTTTGCCAAAAATGATTGGCCGAAACAGTCCTCTAAATTAACCTACTGGTAATGTGAAGCTTTTGTGAAAAATGATTTGCCTAAAATTGTCCTAACAGGAGTATTCAAATGGCATAAATGCTTTAGTTTCTGAAACAATGAAATTATCTTGCCATTTGACTATTATATATAATCTCAACCACTTGCTTTCTCTCTTCAAAGCTCTAAGATACTGGAAAATGACTATACTGGACAGCCTACTGGGTATATCTCAGTTTAAAACCTGTTACCAAGATAATAAATTTGTGCCTAACCTAGGAAGCCTGCTTGGCATAGCCAACTTGAAGACAGACTTACCATAAAGCACATTCAGATGAAGTATTCAAGGAAAGACAAAAAAAAAAAAAAAAGCAAAAGCAAGGATCGAGATTACAGACCTACAAATATCTCTACATTTTTTTAAAAATTTACAAAAGATCAAAACATTTGTACACTGACTGACCTTAAAACCATCACATTATTTTTGTGCACACAGTTTATAAGATGCTAACCACTAGCTATCTTTCTCTAAGGCACTTAACTTGTGCCTAACCCAAAAAGCTTGCTAGTTTTAGATTTTCTAATATTTAAAGGCACAAATGAAATATTAACATATTCAAATGTTGTTGCTTATCAAAGTTGAAGATGAGTAATTTTCAATGATGAGAAAACCAAAGGCCAATTAAGGCTCATGTACACAAAAACCATTACTGGTTACATAGTATGATTTTTTTGAAAATCATTGGAATAAACTGTCCTTAAAACGAATTATATTCCTTACAGGAATGACTTGGCCTTATTATGACTTTTCTAAACTACAAGAAGTCTTTGTCATAAACAATGAGTCAGAACAGTCCCTTAAAATGAACCTTATACCCTATGAGAAGTTTTTGTCAAAAATAAGTTGCATGAACAATCATTACAATGAAATTAAGGGAATGTAAAGGCTTTACCATTTGTGTTGAGCATGTCAAAAATATTTAACAAAGTTAACATTAAGCAGGAAACCCATTTAGTCACATATTAGTGTTAAGACCTAGTTACTGACTACATTGTTCAAATGAAGTAATCGGAACTGTTCTAAGTACACTTACATAAAATGCCTACTTTTAAACATCTTTTTAGAAGGAATAACTACTTTCAACTTCAAGCATATATTAAATCCTTTTTTTATGAAAACACTTTGTTAATCAGTTTTTAGGTCAGTCTTTATAACGAAACAAACTTGCAGCTTAACAGAATTTTTTGTCAAAAATGATTGGCCAAAATAGTCCTTAAAGGAAAGTTATCTTATCAAGAATTTTTTGCCAAAAATGCTTGGCCGAAACAGTCCTCTAAATTAACCTACTGGTAATGTGAAGCTTTTGTGAAAAATGATTTGCCTAAAATTGTCCTAACAGGAGTATTCAAATAGCATAAATGCTTTAGTTTCTGAAACAATGAAATTATCTTGCCATTTGACTATTATATATAATCTCAACCACTTGCTTTCTCTCTTCAAAGCTCTAAGATACTGGAAAACAAGAGCTGTCAGTAGGACAGCGTGCTCGACTTTTTTAGTGCTTGCCAATAAAACAAAACTTTGACAGTTAAGGGCACACAAGACTTTAACTAGGAATTTCTAAGTACAAATCAAGAAAATTTTTCACAGAGTTATCTTCTTTTGCTTACAGATAGGTCTTACGATGGTACATAAGTACTCCAACTTTCAAAGTAATATCTCAAATGGTTAAGTTAACAAGTGGACAAGAATGAAAATTTTAACTGAGTTTCTAAGTCAAAAAGGGCCATAATTCAAATAAAATCCTTCACAGAATTACCTTCTCCTGCCTATGTTTGGGAATCATGATGGTAAACAAGTATTCCAACTTTCAAATTAATATCTCAAACAGTTCAGTCAAAAAGTGGACTGGTACGAAAAACTTAACCAAGATTCTAAGTCGATAAAAGGCCTTAATTTTTAAAACAAATCCCTGACAGAGTTACCTTCTCTTGCGTACAGATGGGGGTAATGATGTGAAATAGCATTAAAAGTTTCAAAGCAATATCTCAAAGGGTTAAGGCAATAAGTGGATTTTACCCATATTCAATGTATTTTCTAAGTAAAAAAGGGGCATAATTCTGTCAAAAACCTTGACAGAGTTATGTCCTCTTGTCTGTTGATGAAGGTAGTGATGGTAAACAAGTATGGTTAGTTTCAAAGCAATACCTCCAATGGTTTTGAAATAAAGTGAGGTGGTACGAAAAACTTAACCAAGCTCAATACACTTTCTAAGTAAACAAGAGCTGTCAGTAAGACAGCGCGCTCGACTTTTAAGTGCTTGCCTATAAAACAAAACTTTGACAGTTAAGGGCACACATGACTTTAACTAGGAATTTCTAAGTACAAATAAAGAAACATTTTCACAGAGTTATCTTCTTTTGCTTACAGATAGGTGTCATGATGGTACATAAGTACTCCAACTTTCAAAGTAATATCTCAAATGGTTAAGTCAACAAGTGGACAAGAATGAAAATTTTAACTGAGTTTCTAAGTCAAAAAGGGCCATAATTCAAATAAAATCCTTGACAGAATTACCTTCTCCTGCCCATGTTTTGGGATCATGATGGTAAACAAGTATTCCAACTATCAAATTAATATCTCAAACAGTTTAGTCAAAAAGTGGACTGGTACGAAAAACTTAACCAAGATTCTAAGTCAATAAAGGGCCTTAATTTTTAAAACAAATCCCTGACAGAGTTACCTTCTCTTGCCTACAGATGGGGGTAATGATGTTAACATGCATTCAAAGTTTCAAAGCAATATCTCAAAGGGTTAAGGCAATAAGTGGATTTTACCCATATTCAATGTATTTTCTAAGTAAAAAAGGGGCATAATTCTGTCAAAAACTTTGACAGAGTTATGAACTCTTGTCTGTTGATGTAGGTCATGATGGTTAACAAGTATGGTTAGTTTCAAAGCAATACCTCCAATGGTTTTGAAATAAAGTGAGGTGGTACGAAAAACTTAACCAAGCTCAATACACTTTCTAAGTCAAAAAAGGGCCATAATTCTGTCAAAAACATTGACAGAGTTATGTACTGTACTCTTGTCTATAGATGGAGGTTATGATGGTAAACAAGTATGGTAAGTTTCAAAGCCATACCTCTAATACTTTTGAAATAAAGTGAGGTGGTACGAAAAACTTAACCAAGCTCAATACACTTTCTAAGTCAAAAAAGGGCCATAATTCTGTCAAAAACCTTGACAGAGTTATGTACTCTTGTCTGTAGATGGAGGTTATGATGGTAAACAAGTATGGTAAGTTTCAAAGCCATACCTCTAATACTTTTGAAATAAAGTGGGGTGGTACGAAAAACTTAACCAAGGTGTGACGCCAACGCCGACGCCGACGCCGACGCCGACGCCGACGCCGACGCCGACGCCGAGGCGAGTAGGATAGCTCCCCTTTTCTTCGAAAAGTCGAGCTAATGACTATACTGGACAGCCTACTGGGTATATCTCAGTTTAAAACCTGTTACCAAGATAATAAATTTGTGCCTAACCTAGGAAGCCTGCTTGGCATAGCCAACTTGAAGACAGACTTACCATAAAGCACATTCAGATGGAGTATTCAGGGAAAGAAAAAAAAAATAGCAAAAGCAAGGATCGAGATTACAGACCTACAACTATCTCTACATTTTTTTAAAAAATTACAAAAGATCAAAACATTTGTACACTGACTGACCTAAAAACCATCACATTATTTTTGTGCACACAGTTTATAAGATGCTAACCACTAGCTATCTTTCTCTAAGGCACTTAACTTGTGCCTAACCCAAAAAGCTTGCTAGTTTTAGATTTTCTAATATTTGTACAAAAAGGCACAAATGAAATATTAACATATTCAAATGTTGTTGCTTATCAAAGTTGAAGATGAGTAATTTTCAATGATGAGAAAACCAAAGGCCAATTAAGGCTCATGTACACAAAAACCATTACTGGTTACATAGTATGATTTTTTTGAAAATCATTGGAATAAACTGTCCTTAAAATGAATTATATTCCTTACAGGAATGACTTGGCCTTATTATGAACTTTCTAAACTACAAGAAGTCTTTGTCATAAACAATGAGTCAGAACAGTCCCTTGAAATGAACCTTATACCCTATGAGAAGTTTTTGTCAAAAATAAGTCGCATGAACAATCATTACAATGAAATTAAGGGAATGTAAAGGCTTTACCATTTGTGTTGAGCATGTCAAAAATATTTAACACAGTTAACATTAAGCAGGAAACCCATTTAGTCACATATTAGTGTTAAGACCTAGTTACTGACTACATTGTACAAATGAAAGCATAAAATTCGGAACTGATATTGAGTATCCTGAGTACACTTACATAAAATGCCTACTTTTAAACATCTTTTTAGAAGGAATAACTACTTTCAACTTCAAGCATATATTTAATCCTTTTTTTATGAAAACACTTTGTTAATCAGTTTTTAGGTCAGTCTTTATAATGAAACAAACTTGCAGCGTAACAGAATTTTTTGTCAAAAATGATTGGCCAAAATAGTCCTTAAAGGAAAGTTATCTTAACAGGTTTTGTCTTGAAGAATATTTTGCCAAAAATGATTGGCCGAAACAGTCCTCTAAATTAACCTACTGGTAATGTGAAGCTTTTGTGAAAAATGATTTGCCTAAAATTGTCCTAACAGGAGTATTCAAATGGCATAAATGCTTTAGTTTCTGAAACAATGAAATTATCTTGCCATTTGACTATTATATATAATCTCAACCACTTGCTTTCTCTCTTCAAAGCTCTAAGATACTGGAAAATGACTATACTGGACAGCCTACTGGGTACATCTCAGTTTAAAACCTGTTACCAAGATAATAAATTTGTGCCTAACCTAGGAAGCCTGCTTGGCATAGCCAACTTGAAGACAGACTTACCATAAAGCACATTTAGATGGAGTATTCAGGGAAAGACAAAAAAAAATAGCAAAAGCAAGGATCAAGATTACAGACCTACAAATATCTCTACATTTTTTTTTAAATTTACAAAAGACCAAAACATTAAATTTTGTACACGACTGACCTAAAAACCATCACATTATTTTTGTGCACACAGTTTTATAAGATGCTAACCACTAGCTATCTTTCTCTAAGGCACTTAAATTGTGCCTAACCCAAAAAGCTTGCTAGTTCAGATTTTCTATCATTTGTACAAAAAGACATAAATGAAATTTTAACTTATTCAAATTTTGTTGCTTAACAAAGTTGAAGATGAATAATTTTTAATGACGAGAAACCAAATGCCAACTAAGGCTCATGTACACAAAAGCCATTACTGGTTACGTAGTATGCTTTTGTTGAAAATGATGGGCATAAACCTGTACTTTGAATGAACTTTCTTCCATACAGGATCTTTTGTAAAATATGACTTGCTCTTAATATGAACCTAATAACCAACAAGAAGTTTTCATAAAAAAAAGATTGGTCAGAACAGTCCCTAAAATGAACCTTATGAAAAATTGTGAAAATGAGTTGCCTAAACAATCCTTAAAATGACCCTACTACCCTATGAGAAATGAGAGGTTTAATCAGTTCTTAAATTAACCTACTGTCTTATGGTCAAAAATGATGTCTTAACAGCAATTCTAAGAAACTCAAATATAAAGACTGCTACGGCATCATAAAACTAGTTTATAACACTTTTACCTCTATTACCTCAACCACTTCCTTGCAAGGCATCGGCCACTAACTACTCGACTTTGACTGAACTTGAAAGCCTGCTGGGTATTTATCTTGAAAAGACTTAAATGTGTAGTTGAAGTTTTTTCAACAAAAATAAAAACAAGTGGACAGAGTAATTAATACATGAAATACCAGTATATAATCCTTTATCACATTTTGAGCCCTAGGTATAACCTTTACCATCAAAGTGATCTTTAACACAACTTAATCTACTGATTAAACTGTTTCAGGTGTGCATTTTCTATGTGAAAATTGTAGTGTCTTTCTTTAGTAATATTTATTTATTGCTAATATCTTAAAGCCTTGATTTAAATTTAATTATTAAAGTAACTTTCTTAAATTCATTTGCTTTATGATGCACATTAATGTACACAGAGGCCATACATCCTTAATATTCTGTCTCAGCAGAATGGCTTTCTTCTATTCTGATGAAAAATTTTATTTAAAAAAATCACCATATTAACAGTTCTAGACTTACTAAAATGTGTAGTTGTAGTTTTTTTCAACAAAAAGTAAAAAAAACAACAAGTGAATGGAGTTCTGCCATGCACTTGATTTATATTTGGTAACTTTGAGCCCCAAGTGTTACCTTAACCTTCAGTTACTGTGTTGAGTTATTTCGAATTCAGTCAATATAAGTGTGACCTTGACCTTCGAGGTGATCATTACACAACTAAGACTGAATTTACTTTCCACACTGTTTTAGATGTGAATTTCTATGTGACAATTGTAGTGCTCTTTTCATACATACAGTATTAAGTAAACTATATACGCATTTATAATCAGTAATGGTGTCAAGTGAGGAGGAACAGTAATGACTGCTCCTCCTCATATAAAATGCAAATGAGTATTTTCATCTTTTGAGTTAAGTAAAGTGAAGACATAAGTGAGGTGAGTGAGGCAAGGCGAGACAAGGCAAGGCTAGCAGGTAGGCTGGGCTGGCTAGGGTGAGTGAGTGGGCTGGACTGGGCTAGGCGTGCGGGCGGGACAAGGTTTTGCTAGACTGGGCTGGGCGTGCGGGACGGGGCAAGGTTTTGCTAGACTGGGCTGGGCTGGGCTGGGCTGGCTAGGGTGAGTGGGCTGGGCTGGGCTGGGCTGGGCTAGGCGTGCAGGGAGGGGCAAGGCAAGGTTTTGCTAGACTGGGCTGGGCTGGGCTGGGCTGGGCTGGGCTGGCTAGGTGAGTGAGTGGGCTGGGTGAGTGAGCTGGCTGGGGTGAGTGAACTGGGCTGGGCTGGGCTGGGCTGGGCTGGGCTGGGCTGGGCTGGGCTAAGCTGGGCTGGGCTGGCTAGGGTGAGTGAGTGGGCTGGGAGAGTGAGTGGGCTGGGCGAGTGAGCTGAGCTTGCTAGGTAAGGCTAGGCTAAGCTAGGCGAGGCAAAGGCGAGGCTGGGCTGTGCTGGGCTGGCTAGGGTGAGTGAGTGGGCTGGACTGGGCTAGGCGTGCGGGCGGGGCAAGGTTTTTGCTAGACTGGGCTGGGCTGGGCATGCGGGACGGGGCAAGGTTTTGCTAGACTGGGCTGGGCTGGGCTGGGCTGGCTAGGGTGAGTGAGTGGGCTGGGCTGGGCTGGGCTGGGCTAGGCATGCGGGGAGGGGCGAGGCAAGGTTTTGCTAGACTGGGCTGGGCTGGGCTGGGCTGGGCTGGGCTGGGCTGGGCTGGGCTGGGCTGGGCTGGGCTGGGCTGGGCTGGCTAGGCGAGTGAGTGGGCTGGGTGAGTGAGCTGGCTGGGGTGAGTGAGCTGGCTGGGGTGAGTGAACTGGGCTGGGCTGGGCTGGGCTGGGCTGGGCTGGGCTGGGCTGGGCTGGGCTAAGCTGGGCTGGGCTGGGCTGGGCTGGGCTGGGCTGGGCTGGGCTGGGCTGGGCTGGCTAGTGTGAGTGAGTGGGCTGGGAGAGTGAGTGGGCTGGGCGAGTGAGCTGAGCTTGCTAGGTTAGGCTAGGCTAAGCTAGGCGAGGCAAAGGCGAGGCTGGGCTGTGCTGGGCTGGCTAGGGTGAGTGAGTGGGCTGGTCTGGCAAGTGGGCAGGGCAAGGTTGGGTTGGGTTAGGCTGGGCATCTTGTTAATTAACAGTCTTTAGGTCATTCAAATGATTTTTATTCCCGGTTTGACAGCACACAGAATACAGCATTATATGGTTACACAAATGACCTTGTTACTTATTCTGTTTATGTTTTCATTGTCTAATTAACTACAACTACAGATTACCTGCAACATTCTGCAGCATGCATGTCCCCTGTGACTGCAATGATGTCAAGTCCATCAAAACCCTGATCGATGCAAAGAAAACAATTTTACTGAAGACCACTTTGTACACTAGTAAGTATTTACCGGAAAATACCCCTGTTTCATTTCACCTGAAAATAAAAATAAAAGAAACATAAGTTAAGAGAACATGATGTGTTCAAATGATGTAAAAAAAAGTTGCCAAAATCTGCAAATCGTCACCTCAGCGCAATAAGGTCGTAACTCCTTATTTTGTCAAAAATTACTTTTTGGCATAATTGACTTCTTTTAGTATAAATACATATTATGTCAAAATCTAAAAATTAAATACCAGATATAAAGTAGAAAAAATGATATTTGTCAATTTGTCGTATCTCAAATTAGTAATATTCTTTTGTGCAATAAGGTTGTATCTCAAGTTACAACCTTATTGCAAGAAATTGATCTCTGATAATAAGCAGATTGCTTTGTGCAATAAGGTAGTAACTCACAAACAAAACATTCCATGGGAAAAGTACTTTGTTTCTCTATGTAGAAAAAAAACATTATTCCAAAATGCATCATACTTCCTGCTTGTTTCTGCTACATGACAAAAAGTATAATTGCTAGAAAAAATTTTTTTTATGTATGTATCTTTTTGATATTGACTGAATTACCAAGAGTTCAGTATCAGTGTTGACAAAACTTTAAATTAAAGCTGTTCTTTCATAGTTGAGGTAAAAACTTGGCAATGAAATTTAATGCCTATAAAGATGTTTGCTATAGTAGAGCTGTAGAAGATTTTATGCATTTAGTTTTATTAATTATGTACAAAAATGCATTAATGTAAGCTTCAGAAAACAATTTAAACAAGAGCTGTCAGTAGGACAGTGGGCTTGAACATTTTCAGTGCTTGCTAGTTGTTCACACGAGTTTTTTTCTTTTACTTACAGATAGGTGTCATGATGGTACATACGTATCCCAACTTTCAAAGTATTATCTCCAATGATTAAGTCAACAAGTGGACAAGAATGAAAATGTTTACGGAGTTTCTAAGTTAAAAAGGCCATTATTCAAATGTAATTTTTGACAGAGTTACCTTCTCCCGGCTACATTTGGGGATCATGATGGTAAACAAGTATTCCAACTTTCAAAGTAATATCTCAAACAGTTCAGTCAAAAAGTGGACTGGTACAAAAACTTACTGAGATTCTAAATTGATAAAGGGCCTTAATGTTTTAAAAATATCCTTGACAGAGTTATCTTCTCTTGCCAACAGATGGGGGTAATGATGTAAACAAGCATTCAAAGTTTCAAAGCAATATCTCTGAAGTAACTTTAATTAGAAAACATTTACCCAGTGTAGGATTTGAACCCACGACCTTCTGCCTGCAAGTCAGATGCTCTAACCACTGAGCTAACCGGGCTTCTGGATACTCAGAAGCCTAGGATCACTACACTCTTCCCCACTTTATTTTTGAAGGCTTTTACCATACAGTGCAACCTTTATACAGTGCAACTGTATAGCTGTTGAGCGGGGCATGATAACCCCTGCAAATACCGCATGCTCAACCCCTGATTCACTAAGAACCGTCCACTAGCCTTATAAACCCACAACAGTTACTGTCCGTTTTAACCTCGTCGCCAATGAAGTAACTTTAATTAGAAAACATTTACCCAGTGTAGGATTCGAACCCACGACCTTCTGCTTGCAAGTCAGATGCTCTAACCACTGATCTAACCGGGCTTCTGGATACTCAGAAGCCTAGGATCACTACATCTTAAAGGGTTAAGGCAATTAGTGGGCTTTACCCATATTCAATGTATTCTCTAAGTAAAAAAGGGGCATAATTCTGTCAAAAACCTTGACAGAGTTATGTACTCTTGTCTGTTGATGAAGGTCATGATGGTAAACAAGTATGGTTAGTTTCAAAGCAATACCTCTAATGGTTTTGAAATAAAGTGAGGTGGTACGAAAAACTTAACCAAGCTCAATACACTTTCCAAGTCAAAAAAGGGCCATAATTCCAGACGGACTTTGTGAGGTTATCCCTTTGATCTTACTTTGATCTTTTTTAACCACACAATAGAATTATTTAACCCCACAATACCATTTTTAACCCCGATAATGACGGAATGAACTGAAACAACCTCACAATGCTAAGTTGTACTCAAACCCTAACCCCCTAATGTCTACTGGGCAAGCGATCCTAATAACTCACTCTGGCACTTTGTGCCAGGGGAGCTAAAAATTAAAAAAAATTTGATCTGCAAGGTTCAATCAAAATATTTGGAGAGCAGCATTTTTAGAGGGTCGGTCAGGAGACAGCAAACAAACCTATTTTTAATTTTCGCCCCATGGTTTTAAACAAGAAAATGTTTGAAGTTATCCCTATTTTAGCTTATGTAAATTATGTGACCCCCAGGGCAGGGTCAAGATTTGAATAACCTTGGTAGGGTTACATTTGGCAATGCTACATGCCAAATATCTAAACTAATAACAATGATGACTTTTACACTAAAAACAATGAAGAAACATTGAACAGTAACAAATATATAATCTAATTCCTAATATTTATAAATGAAGCACATATTTACCTTTGGTCCACATTTGGGTCTTCAGCTCCAACAGGTAGATCAGTGGTTTTCTAACACCTTCTGTCACACTCCATGTCTGCATAAAGAATGAAAAATTTTACAATTCAGGTTCAGGCTTTCACTCAAAGATTACTGTTAGAAGTCAACAATTACTAGAGAATATATCTCACTTCACCCCCAGAGACCAAGTAAGTGTTAATCCTTTAATATCACTATTATTACATTCAATCCACATTATACTGTAACCATCAAATCAATTACAGGGCTATCAAACATAATCCATTTTGCTGTCTGAAATCTGTACACTTCACATACTTTGGGTATTTCACACATTGTTGAAAAGATAAACTGAACATAATACATGTACATGTACTTGCAAAACTTATTAATAACAAATTAACCTTGACCCTGCTGGCCCCAAGTGAGTCTGCCTTTGCAAAGAGTGCAGATCATGATCAGGCCTATATTACTGCTGTGTAATGCATTGTTGTTGTGTACTGTAGCACCATAATGTAATACTGTACAGTACAGTATTTTTTTTTTTTTAGATGGTATATTGTTTTTATTACAAGAGGGCCATTGGCCCTAAATCGCTCACCTGAGTCAATGGAGAACATTCTGCAACCTATGATTTAACGCTGTGAAGCATATAAAGATCTAACTCTGTGCAAGACTGTCTATATATATTATACTGAAATACATTTTTTTCATTTTTTTGAAGATTTGGATTTTTTTAAAATATATAATATATATATACAGTATTTAGGGAAATCAGCCCCAACCCATTAGGGTCTAACTTTTTAAGGAATTATACCAGCAATTTTGGTACAGGCTCACCAGATGATATTTAGTCCAATAAAATTAAATTCTGACGGCTACAATGCAGTTTAAGAGAAAATGATCTATTAATTTTCTACAACGATTATAATGTGTATATAGAGAAAACAGCCCAAACCCCATTAGGTGCCTTGTTTTTTGAAGGGATTAACTTTGATAGGCATTCCTAAGGTGATTGGTATTTGTCATATCAAATTCAATACTGACCTGAAGTTTCATAAAAGAAGATTTTTGCAGTTTCTATAGCGATTATTTTTGTTAAGAAAACAGTCACACCCTATTTTTTTTTATGAATTAACTTCATTTTAGCAATTTTGGTAAAGAGTGATAATTTTTGCCAAATTAAACTCTAATCAGTAGTTTCAGAGTTCTTCAAAAAATAATTTCCTTTTAGTTGCCATAGCAACCAGAGATCTGCATTGATCAGAACTCTTTTACATGTAGCACTTTTGGTAGAGGTTCAGCCAAAGAATATCCCTGCCTTGTTTCATTATCATTGACCAATGGGTTTCAGAGATGCTGTTTGAATTAATGCTTAACAAACTGTGGTAGTGTCTGTCCGTAGTTTATACAGAGAATCTTCTTCTGTTCTCATGATGATACACATTGTCAGACAACAGAATTGAAAATCATCAATATATAATCAGTTTCCAGAACAATTATGGCCAATTTCTTTTCTGTGGCTTGAAACCAGGTTTGAAACCTAGATTGAACAAGTGGAGTTTCAATCCAGAATTGAATCCAAGCTAATGCGGATTTCTTTTCTCTGTCTGGGTCAAACCACTCTCCGCTCCTTTTGTACTGATTTTAATCCTAGTTTGGGGAAAATTGATTTTAACCTGACTGTGATAGTCGGACATTAAACCGCAGTGACAGACGGGAATATATATTAATTAATAAAGTCTATAAAATTATTGGAAATTCGGCAAAATAAAAACCTGATGCACTAAATGTCTCATAAACATAACAAATGCAATAGAGTTATATTTTTAAAGTGTGGGTGAGTGAGTGGTGGACTTACGAAAATGGGGAGAACAAGCAAAATAAGGAAGGTATGATGATTCAGGAAGGCAGGACAATGAGAGGTGGTGGATAATAAAAGAGAAGAAAAGTACATAAGAGCTGTATCCTGGGACTAGGTGCTTTTGTTTCCTATTAATGTCTTGCTACAAAAATAACAACATAAATTTTTTTGTTTACAGATTTTTAAGGGCATTCAAGACTTTACAGACAAGTATCATTTTCCAAACAGAAATTACACAATAAAAATGTTCATAAACAGCAAGCTCGATCTTGTGGGTGTTTGCTAATAAAGAAAAGTCTTATCGTGTAAAAGCAAAACATGCTCCTAACTATTCAAAGTAATATAAATGGTTAAGTTGAATCAAGTGAAAAGAAGTCAAAATTTATCACTAAGTATTCTAATTTTGTAAACAATTGCTTGATACAAAATGACACGCTGAACACTTTTAAGTGCTTGCCTATAACTAACAAAAGTGGTTACTGAGAAGTTCAGGGCATTGCAGCAAAACTTTAACTAGGAATTTCTAAGCACAAATCAAGTTGCACTAAATTTCAACAAGAGTTATCTTTCTTGCTTACGATAGGTCTCAAGACATGTTACATAAGTTTTCCAATTCAAAGTAATATCTAAGTGGTTAAGTGAGATAAGTGCATGACAGTACCTAGAATGAAAAACTTTAACCAGAGTTTCTAAGTCAATCAAGGGCCATAATTTAATATTCATTGACAAGAGTTACCTTCTGCTTGCCCTGTTTTGGGACCTGAAGACATGTTACAAGTATTCAAAGTTTCAAGTTAATATCTCAAAAGTGGTTAGTCAAATAGTACTGATAGTACCAGCAGGCAAAACTTTAACCAAGATTCTCAAAGTCAAACAAGGGCCATAATTTTTAAAACTAAATCCCTAAACACGAGTTACCTTCCTTGCGTACAGATGGGGGTAATGATGTGAACTAATAGCATTAACAAAGTTTCAAGTCAATATCTTAAAGGGTTAAGGCAAATGAGATTGTTCCTATATTCAATGGCAAAAAGGGGCAAAACTTTGTCAAAAACCTTGACAGTCAAATAAGGGCCTAATTTGTACTAAATTTATGCAAGAGTTATCGTGACTGTGTAACACCCCTAAAGACATGGTTACAAAGTTTCAAGTCAATACCTCACAAGTGGTTACTGAAATAAAGTGCATGATAGTACCAAAACTAGGCAAACTTAACAAACTTTCTAAGGCAAAAGTTTAAGCCATAATTTTCAAAGTCAAACAATGGGCCATAGTTGTGTACTAATTTGTCTAGAGTTAGACTGGAGGTTATGACACCCCTAGGACATTAACAAAGTTCAAGGCAAGTTTCATAAGCCATTACCTTCATGATAGTCCTTTCAGGCAAAACTTAACAAAGGGTGGTCAAAGTCAAAAACGGAACCATAATTTGCACTAAATTTATACAAGAGTTATCTGACTTGACGTGGGATAGCCCCTTTAAAAGGAAACTTAGCCAAGTTAAAAGTCATATATCCAAGTGGTTACTAATATGATGTTAGTATCTAGTAGGCAAAATGTAACCAAATTGTCAAAGTCGAACAAATAAACAGTACATAAATATTATATAAGAGTTGTCTGCACTTGATTGTATGACACTTTAATGATATTCACAAAGTTTCAGTCAAATCATAATGGTTACTGAGATATGTGCCTATAGTCCTTCGCAAGCAAAACTTATTACACAAATAAGAAATGCCTTAGTGTCAATAGCTCTCCAACACGAATAGCAGCTAAATATGATGGACAGACAAAAGGCTGAATAACTGGCATTCTTTTTAAGGAATTTTGTACAATCCCTTGATCTATGGATAAGCTACAGCCCGGAGAAGCTTAACTCGGACAGACCCACGCATGCACGCACCCATACACCAAACCGCCATTTGGACATCTATATCGAGCTTTTGCAAGCCGCTTGACAAAAATAATAGAGGAACATACCTAACACATTTTACCAGCCATAGAGTTGGATAGTCATTTGGCCAATATACTTCCTAGGGTACTTGTTTTGAGTTCGATTTTATGATTGAAATGACAATATCCAATTCTATTCATTTCTTTTTATTTCTTTATATAATTGCGCTTCTTTCTACTTTCTGGTTTGACAACTTTAAACTACACAAATACAATTCAACATTATCATTCTGGCATATTTTAATAATTTTGCAATAATATGGTACAGTCAACCTACAGAATGGTACAGTCTACATCTACTGACATCGGACTAGGAAACAACAAAGACACAATATCCCTGATTAAAACACAGGTAATGTACAAAACAATGTCTCATGTAGCATAGAAAATCTGCATTTAGAAAAATGTCATCAGAAGTTTTTAAATAACAGTGGAGCTAGCCCAATACTGCAACTTTATGCAGGCTAATCATGATCTGCTCTTGGTGACAAGCCGGCTCAATTCCTACCAGCAGTGCAAGGGTAAATACCATTGGTAGTTGCTAACATCAGTTGTTGACGTGCTTTGAACATCTCTTGTTTGAAGAATGCAGATATCAATGTATTGCCTAGTGAAGCTATGGTAGTTTACATGCATGTATGGATTCATTTTCTCTGCTTATAACCGGTATGGATTCATTTTCACTGCTTATAACCTGTATGGATTCATTTTCACTGCTTATAACCTGTATGGATTCATTTTCACTGCTTATAACCTGTATGGATTCATTTTCACTGCTTATAACCTGTATGGATTCATTTTCACTGCTTATAACTGGTATGGATTCATTTTCTCTGCTTATAACCTGTATGGATTCATTTTCTCTGCTTATAACCTGTATGGATTCATTTCTCTGCTTATAACCTCACCTTATAGTGTTTTATTCAGGAATGTATTAATTTTATAAAGAGTGACCTTTTAATTGTTCACAAGGATTTCCTTTGCCTGGACACACTTTTTAATATAAATCGGGTGAACAGAACAATATTCAAAGTGACTCCATACACATACATGTATATATATATTTAGGTACAAAATGAGATGTCTAAAGTTTTTCTCAAGGAATATGTGGACAAACAGGAGTTACAGACAGACAACAGGCAATCATACAATAGCTCACCATGAGCATGTCATGCTTGTGGAACTATAACAACACCAGGCTCACTCTTAACAGTATATTGTGTATTACATTCTACCAAACACAACATGCATGTATAACATATATACGAAATATTTCAAGTAGATTTCACTTTTTTTTTATGTCGGACACATTATAATGCACTTTCAAATAATATCAAGAACATGAATAAATTCATTGATGAAAACGAAATGTAAAACTAGGTACAAAGCTGTTCAAAACATAAATGAAAACTTACGCAATGGGGAACAGTTCTACCAAAAGCTGTTTAAACCACTACCATGTAAACAGTAAAAATAGTTCATACAATGTTTCAACATAACATGCTTTCACATATATTGGAATAAAACATTACTTTTACAACCATCACCTATATAATGACAAAAATATCAAGGGCTTAGCTGCGAGTGGCAGAAAAATCTCTCCTAAGCTACACCTTGCATAAACAACTACAGTACTGAGCGTGGCTGTCAAACAAATAGTGTTTTTTTTGCTCACCATATCCCCAGTAACAGCACTGCAACCTGACAATCAGTTTTGGTATTACATACTGTGTTCCAGTAAGTTAAAATTGCTGATGAAAGTTGATCCAAAGTTCCTGTAGATGCAATGTTATGGGATATTGCTGCCACTCTTTATACCTTGCTCATGAAATATGTCACAGCATGAAGTGACAAGATTTACTGGTCTTAAATTAGTTGCCAGATGAAAAATCGTTAACATTGCAAAAATGATTTTTTGAACCCAACTGCTGCAAATATAACCTGTTGTAGAGTATTGTAGTAATAAAGTGAACTTCAAAAACAATAATGCAAATCTTCTTTCCCTTTCACAACAATTCTCCATAAAGTTAACCACATCTGAACAATTTCCTTCATCAACACTGAGCTTGTACTTTTTTCCCGCATTTTTTGGTGTCAACTCCTAAATTATTTAAGTTTCACTAAAATAAGAGCGAAGTCATTTAGTGGTGTTATCTCTTTCCTCTCTGTTTACTGAGTTTCTTTGTTCTAGTGGTTTTCATGAGATTGTAGTTCTCATAAACACAGTATCTATTGGATACAAATGGAATGTAAAACGCTCTAAACACTCTATGAGATCTGCAAGAAGAAAAAATGAGAAACATTTCACAACATGTACAGCAACACAACAGTAACATTGTAAACACAAGACAGATGATTTGCATGCACAACAATGGCTATATACAATCAGTTGCTATACCAGGTTGAACATATTTATGTTGGTTGAGTGAACAGGCACTACAGGACTTAAATGAAGGCAACTTGGCGTTCATCTGATTCCCTTACATATATAGATACTTGCCATGTTATCAATAAATGTATCTGATCTGAACAGTACAAAGATTAATGGTCTTGATGGAAACATTTATACTACCAAATTAAAACAAAAGGCCAAAATTCTGTTTTAAATAGGAAGATTGTGATGACAATTGGCATGCATCCTTCATAATGTGTACATTAATATTGATGCCTGCCATGTTCATCCAGTTCCAAATATGGAGAAGGAAAAAAGGATTGATTATGTAACGAACTATGGTACACCAAAACAAGCTATCGCCTTGGCCTGTATCACATCATATGGATAGAACTAACACAAGGTGATGCCCCCAAAATAGACCCTAAAATTTAGCTTACATTGGTAATGTCCCTTGCCTAGTGGAAGATCTGCACTAAATTAAGGCTTCTGTTATATATCAAATAAGTTTTCTGAACCGGGATTTTAGGATTAAAAGCATCCAGCGCAAGGTCAATTTTACTATCTTAAGGCCCAATGACCTTTGAACAAACTAGTGACAGGTCTAATAGCAATACATGCCAAACAACTAGGCACTAGGCCTTGTGGCACTTCAGTGAAGAAGATTTTAAATTCTAACCAGGTAAGCCTATGGTAGACTAAGTGACCACGTATGGGGTACAATCTTTAGCCCCTGGGTAAACCTTGAACAATCTTGGCATACCTACGGCAAATATCTGTGAATACTAAGCCTAGGCTTGTGGTTTTAGAGAAGAAGATTTTTAAGAGCCTTTCCTATATTAGCCTATGTTAAAGTAATTGCCCCGCATGCATAATTTTGCCAAACCAGGGTACATAATTCAACAATCTTAGTAGAGGTCTACAGGGCAATGCTGACCAGCCAAATATCATAGATCTAGGCCTTGTGGTTTCAGAGAAGAAGATTGGCTAAGTCTTTACTAACAAAGGCCATACCTGCAATAAATAAGGGACTTTGACAGCATTCGGGCAATTTGGATCCAGGGGTCCATTAATATGAATAATTCTTGGTAAAGGTCAACCAACAATGTACTACCAAATATCTAAGCTATAGGCCCTGGATGGTTTAAAGGAGAATGACTCTTAAAATTTTTCTATTTTTCCAATAGGCAATAAGTCTGCTTTAATAGGAATGGAATTGTGTGAACAATTTTGGCATGCAGCTTTCATGCTACCCAAGTATACATTCCTGCCATAGTTTTATCAACCAGTAGGCCAAGAGGTTTAGAGGAATGCATTGAAGGAAAATAAGGATGGACAGATGACGGACAATCATCGATCAGAAAAGCTCTCCCTGGCCTTGCCATGGGTGAGCTAAAAAAGCTCGGGTAGAGATGCACTATTTTGTTAAAGGTACTTAAAGGTGATATTGTGTGATAAATGAAAAGCTTTGCAACTGACCTAAGAACTCAGAACTGTTCACAATATGTTGCAAAAAGAAAAGTATACCTTGATGTATCTAGAAATGGTATAGAAACAAGAATCTTCCATTCATCTGTCCTCTCTGCGTACTGTGGCTCGAGTTCGGTCTCTCTAGGAAGATCTAGATCTACCAGGTAGTGACACCTTGATATGTTTACCTAAAACATGAAACATTTATTGAGCAATATAGTATCTAATAACATATGTGTTTTGATTGTCATAAAACAATTTTATCTCTGCCATGTCTTACCTGCCAGAGGACAAGAAGTAAATATACATTTCCCACTGTGATTCTATGAGGAAGCCACATTATCCTGCTTTTCATTTAACTGGTTTTCTGAAATTCTCTTTTACATCTTTATTCAGAAACATATTTTGCTTTTTTGACAATTGATACATATTAACTGAAGCTTCTTATACCACTGTTTGTGTTATTTCTCTGGCTTTAATGCTAATTTCAACAATATTTCAGCTATGGGCACGCAGGCAGTTTACCTCAACATTGTATCTAGGAAGGACCAGTACAGACTTATATATAATTATATATAACTTATAAGTACAATGTAATTACATTTTCGAATGTCTTCGGGTACCAGTGTTTGTAAATACGTATGTATTGTATAAAACATGCTGTAAAGGGCCGGTGGCCAATATCAATAAATAAATTGTCATTGTCACTGTATATCATCTACTTTCTAGCCTAACAAGCCAAGTCCTAAGCAGGGCCCAGGTCTATTTTCCTCAAACCCTGAGATGTTAACCCATGTTTGAAAGACTTCAAACACTGTAAGGAATAATGAAGATCACTCACATATCTTGATGGTTCCTCTTTGTTCATGTCATTCATTTCTGTTGGGATCAACCTTGTAGCATCAGGATCAGAGGGGTATGGCTTAGGGAGCTGGCCCTTAAATTCTGACTGCAGGAACTGAAGATGCCAGCTATAAAAAATAAAATGAATACAATGTACTTGAATAAATTCAGCTGAATTTCAACCTCTTCTATGATAACCTACATTTTCTTGCAGCCACCTTTATACAGACAGCAAGTATTGCTTTGGAACAGTTAGTTGCGCAAAGTGCTGACTTCCATCGTTAAGCATGTACACTGTGAGATATTATTAGATACAGACCTGGCATTGCCTGTGTTAATGCTGATCTATATCTATGCTGGTTACTTACCAGGAAGCTGGGCTTGTAAAGCGTAGCCCATTTGCTTCCAAATTAAAGTGCAATGGCATATACAAGGTTTAATGATGCATATTGTAACAACTAGCAATAATTCAATGAAATATTCTCAAGTTGGTAAGACATACAGGTGAGTGTCCTGCATACTTTAAATCAGAATATGTGAAAAAACCGTGAGCAATTTGCAATGTAACTGATAAGAGCGACAGTGGCTTACTTTGGTGCAGGCAGGAAGAAACTGCTGGGATATCTGTACCATTCCTTGCCAACACATACGTTCACAGGTCTATCGTCTGACAGAGTATGTATCTTAGAATCTGTAGCTATCTTGTTCAGTTCTACATACAGGTCTAGAGGTGCATGGTATCCTAGAACGTCAGTAAGATGTCTACATAAATCACTTTACTCATACTATGATATAATATTCAATTGATCAAATGTTCACATCAATTATGTTAAGCCAGTCAAGAAAAAAAGCTTCTGGTTATCTAACAAGTTAAAAAAATCCAGAAAAGTTGAGAAGAAATGATCAGTTGACCACAACTGAATGTAGGATAAAATCCCCCCTTCACTCGTATCTACCTACAAGGTTATTGTATGTGTACATGAAAGTGTAGTCTGATATGCAGAGACAAAAAAAACAAACATTTCCTACATAAAATGCGTTTTTATTTGAAATCACTTTAATTAATGGCATTCCTCATTATGTTACATGGCAATTTATATCAGTGGCTTTAAAGTAATGTGAAACTTAAAATACAACCTATAATTGTGTTGATCTGCTGTACATTTTTATCATCCAAATGAATGTAAGAAAACTTTTCAGTCATCTATATTGTGTACATGAATGCAAGTAAACTATTCAGTTCTATATATTATAAAAGCCGGGAAACTATTCACTCACCCTGATATAATGCTATAACTCTAGATATGGACATTAGGGAGAAGAATATCCCTGCTACCAAGGAGATCCAACTTGTATTTTCTGCATAGTGATATAGGTTCCTGGAGGGAAATAATTTACTCCAACATTTCTGCAAGAAAATGTGTAAGTATTTTTTGTGAATGAAATTGTAATGGATTTATGTAAAGACTTTAAGAAATGGTTCAATGTTTTAAGGGAATATATCTGTCTACCTGATAACTTTTTTAATTTTACATTATTTACTGTACAGACCATACAGATGATAACAAGCATCAAGAAATATGCACAACTGACAACAGGGTTGGAAAAGCCAGATAAAGGCTGATTCAGCATTGACAGAAATTAAACTAACATAATGAACAATGTTTACCTGTTTATAATCTATAGTTACTGCAGCAGACATGCCTATAAGAGGATAAACTGGGAACAGAAATCTCTCTTCCTAGAAAATAACAATCATAATATATAACTAAAAGGTTTCTAGACAAACACATGTAACTGACAGACAGATGGATGGATGGACAAACAGACAAAACAAAACCCTAGGTGCACAACTTCACATGCTGATAAACATTTCTGTAAACTTTCAAGACTCTTACTCAAATACTTTTGGAGACAAAATCTGTGACGGACAGGCAAAAACAGACCCCAGGTGCACAACTACACACGCTGATTAACATCCCTATTTGGTTTAATTGCTGTAAGCACAACAAAATTGAAAATCATCAATTTTCATTAAGTCAAGGGCCATAACTCAGCCAATATTAGATGAATCTGCATAAAAAGATCCCAGGTGCACACTTTCACATGCCGGTGAATATTCCTATAAAATTTCATAGCTGTTGCTCAAATCTTTTTTCAGTTATGCATAACACAAATTGAAATAGCCAAGTTTTAAGTCAAGGGCCATAACTCTGGACGAATCTGCGTAAAAAACCCCAGGTGTACATCTTCGCAAGCTGATATACATTCCTATAAATTTTCATGACTATAACTCAAATATTTTTGGAGACACACGCGGCACAAGATTTTTGACTGACAGACAGACAGACAACCCTGCAAAAAGCAGTGTCTCTTCCATATGTGAAAGAGAGACACAATAAAGCTTAAAACTCTCTTTAAACATGTCTGTTTCAGTTTGAAAAATGTCAGTTTCAGTCAAAAGCATTAGTGCAATTGCTTAAACAAAACTTGGTTTATGTTGTTTATACATTTTGTTCTGAATCCTCAACATCATATTTTCTAAATATACATGTACATGAATCAGTAATTCACATAGAGTTGGCTCTAGGCCTTTCGCAAGTCACACACACAATTTTTGTTTTCATTTATCATCATATCATAATATATTGTATTTTGCATTTTCCTTATGAACCAGTATTTCTCTTTCTAGTATTTTTCCTTCATAGAGTATATAAACCAATTTCATTACAGATAAACTATTAACTTACTTTATGTGGACGAGTAAAGAATACTATAAACCAGATATACATGGCTGATAATGCAAGCCAAGATGGAATTCCTCTATCATTTTCTTTACACAACCATTTATACACAAGCTGAAACAGAATTAAAGATGATTTACTCTTCCGGTATCTTCTTATGGTAAAATGATATGACTTTTACATTTAAAGGTACAGTATTAAACAGGTTGAAGTAGAGTATACAATTATGGACTTGTGAGGCATTGAATATGATGTGATATTCACCAGAAGGTGGTAACATTGACAGAGGAAAACCCAAAAATCTTGAAATATGTATTATATTTTGCTTCACTGATCGTGCTCTGGACCAATGAGATATTGTTTATTTATAGATCATATAATAAATGACTTTATACCACTTAATTCCAGCTTGTGTGAAAAATATCAAATTTAATGGAAGGCCTTTTCAACTTAACACCAGACAATTATGATAAAATATATTCGCTAAAGTTAATATTTTTTTTAATTTTTCTGTTCACTCTGAACAATAAACATTATCAATAAAGATGGATCATTAATTTTCTTTTTTTACTTACCACAAATGGAAGTGAAGACAATGCCAATATAAACACTGCATTGAAATTCAGCAGTCCATTCAGAAAATAAAATGAAAATGGCTCCACACCTGAAAATGAAAGAAAATCTGTTTAATATGAAATAGCATGTACAGTATATACTGTATTAAACATCCAGTCACAGGCTACAGTGAAATGTTCCATTATAAGGTGGTGACTGTATGGCTGTATTCTACAGGTGTATGTAAGGATTGTTTTGGACTTGCTTACATCAGGTTATTACTCGAGGTAGAACAACATACTTACAAATCAAAGCTGATATATCATACATGTTATAAGAATTCAAAAACAATATTTTTCACTTTGGTGTAGACTTATCGTATAACTTTGAAGAGGGTCAATGGCATATAGGTCATGTACTGTTTAACCAAGTTCCAGCCAAAGTCCCTGTCACCTTCAGTCCCTGTATGGTGCATTATTTTGACTGGCTTTATCCATATTAGTACATCATGTAGTTAATGTGCATTCATGTGAAGTAAGAAGATAATATTCTCTTCAGTTCTAAAGAATAAGTTAAGTGACTGTAAATTTGCATCAAGGCAAATTTTCCCATCATAGAAGTTGTGAACTGTTTAGTTCATCTTTTGAATGAAAATGGCCTACAACTTTAACTGGATATAACTTACTGGTATCTTTTTTTTTCTTTGATTGTTTATAAAGTCCTGGCCGACCCTGGGACTTCTCCCTGGGTGAACTTGCCAAGACTCCTGACAGGTGCAGGTTGAAGAGAGATAGTTGCAGATACAAGGGAATCCGGGTACTAGACAATAGCTCTTTTTACGAATAGACCCCTTGGTTCTTTTACATGCCCGGTGTATAGCACCGATACACGTGAGATTACCTCTGGGTTTGTAACCAGTTCATCTCTAGATGGGTGGGAAACACTGAAGTGTTTCTGAAATTTCCAGTGCCCCGCGGATTAGTAGTCCAGTGTGTTACATTGTAACCACTTGACCACCCTACTGATATGAGATTCTTTTCCCTTTAGTTTGTCCTATTTTGTATTTTTAAGAAATGAATACTTACCATATAGATCTGGTCCATGGTCTGTGAACACATTGTACATGACAATGTTTAAAGGAGCGATAACTAACTTGCCATAGTAATACTGGTCTATCTGCACCATTGGCAACTGAAATATTTATGCAATACATTTACAAACTACACCATATCTATACCAAAGCTGAGGAAGTGAAAATGTATGCTTGTTTGACAACGAAGACTATGTCCCAGTAATACCTCTTTGAATACTCCAGGTTGATAATATATGTATAAAACTTTTATGTACTTTTGCAGCTACATGTATATAATATAATCTAGTTTTATAAGATCTGCTGTATTTTGTCTTTCTTGATAAACTGGCAGTGCGCCATTATACAAAACCAAGCATCTTAAAATAATGTGGTTTTCTACAGGGCTGTTGAAATGTCCCATATACTGATACAAGGTAGACAATGCACCAATAACCAAGAAGTAGTAGTGAGTAGTCTACAGAATGTTTATGCAATGGTTTTTTAGTACGCACAATCATGTTGAGTAAATTGCTATTCAACGAGACTGAAGATGACAGATTTTGAATACTTGAATATTTTAAAATAATTTTGATGACTGCACTACCACACAATTCTATGCCTCACCATGCTATATTAGAGCATGAATGTCAGTCAAAACACTCACTGAAATGTTTCTGACAAATTGACAATATCTTTCTCTTGATTATGTGAGATAAAACATACTTTATATATTAA
The DNA here is from genome assembly GCA_022818135.1 of Saxidomus purpurata. Lineage (NCBI taxonomy): Eukaryota > Metazoa > Mollusca > Bivalvia > Venerida > Veneridae > Saxidomus > Saxidomus purpurata. The sequence continues at coordinate 37,833,751 of JAFMSR010000015.1, forward strand.
AGCATTAGCCTGCCAAATCCATATATTAAAGCATTAGCCTGCCAAATCCATATATTAAACCATTAGCATGCCAAATTCATATATTGAGACATTAGCCTGCCAAATTCATATATAGAAGCATTAGCCTGCCAAATTCATATATTGAGGCATTAGCCTGACAAATTCATATATTAAAGCATTAGCCTGCCAAATCCATATATTAAACCATTAGCATGCCAAATTCATATATTGAGACATTAGCCTGCCAAATTCATATATAGAAGCATTAGCCTGACAAATTCATATATTAAAGCATTAGCCTGCCAAATTCATATATTGAGGCATTAGCCTGCTTAATTGATATATTGAGGCTAAATTCGTATATATTGAGGCATTAGCCTGCCAAATTCATATACTAAAGCATTAGCCTGCCAAATCCATATATTGAGGCATTAGCCGCTAATTGATATATTGAGGCTAAATTCGTATATATTGAGGCATTAGCCTGCCAAATTCATATACTGAGGCACTATTAGCCTGCCAAATTCATATATAGAAGGATTAGCCTGCCAAATTCATATATTAAAGCATTAGCCTGCTAAATTCATATATTGAAGCATTAGCCTGCCAAATTCATATATTGAAGCATTAGCCTGCCAAATTCATATATTGAGGCATTAGCCTGACAAATTCATATATTAAAGCATTAGCCTGCCAAATTCATATATTGAGGCATTAGCCTGCCAAATTCATATACTAAAGCATTAGCCTGCCAAATTCATATATTGAGGCATTAGCCTGCCAAATTCATATACTAAAGCATTAGCCTGCCAAATCCATATATTGAGGCATTAGCCTGCTTAATTGATATATTGAGGCTAAATTCGTATATATTGAGGCATTAGCCTGCCAAATTCATATACTGAGGCACTATTAGCCTGCCAAATTCATATATAGAAGCATTAGCCTGCCAAATTCATATATAGAAGCATTAGCCTGCCAAATTCATATATTAAAGCATTAGCCTGCCAAATTCATATATTGAAGCATTAGCCTGCCAAATTCATATATTGAGGCATTAGCCTGACAAATTCATATATTAAAGCATTAGCCTGCCAAATTCATATATTGAGGCATTAGCCTGCCAAATTCATATACTAAAGCATTAGCCTGCCAAATCCATATATTGAGGCATTAGCCTGCTTAATTGATATATTGAGGCTAAATTCATATATATTGAGGCATTAGCCTGCCAAATTCATATATTGAGGCACTATTAGCCTGCCAAATTCATATATTGAGGCATTAATCTGCCAAATTCATATATTGAGGCCAAATTCATATACTGAGGCATTAGCCTGCCAAATTCAAATATTGAGGCATTAGCCAGCCAAATGTCTACATGGACAACTCCAGCTTCAATTTAAACAGTACCATTTGTTGTTCAATTGGATTGAAACTTAAAACTAATTGAATAGTAAACAGTGCAGATCATGATCTGACAGTAGAGATGTTTTGGCTACTCATGATCAGCACTGGTCCTAAAGGTAGTATAACCTGCTACCAGTAGGGTAAAGGTCCTCTCTATACTTACTAGAAATGTAATAAGGGCCAGAAAACTCCATAAAACAAACAGTTTTATTTTTCTTTTGCATATCAGTATATCAATAGCAATAGGTACCCTGAAATAAAATAAAAAGTATTTTGTTTTATACTTCTCTATTTTAGTTCAACTGCGAAACAAATTTTCTCAACCTATTGGTATTCTCTCCAGACACTATCCATGGAACCAATCCCTTATTTGAGAGGGAACCAGCCATTTTAAATTCATCAGTCTTTTATAGACCTGACAACTTTGAAAGCAGCTACACATGTTCATATGTGAGGACAGATATTATGCATATCCACTGAATTTCGAAAAGTTTTAAATTTTAAAGAAATCTTCACCTCCCTGTAATACATGTATAAACTTTTCAATATAAAATAACATAGCAAATTGTTACATACAATTAGATAACATGTAAACTAAGCCTTGGGACTGCACAAAATGGAAAAGATAAAACACTGACAGAGAATCATGGCTGAAAACAATTTAGCAAAAACTTGAAAGCAACACAGGGAGACAGTTCAATGGAGAAGCAAACAAACAGAAATCTAACCCCAATTACTATGTAAACTGACAAACAACCAGCACAAACATGAAACTAGAGCTATCACTAAATGTGATTAATACCCCCAAAAGGATTGCTTTATAAACTGAAGAAGTTCGTAGTAACATAATACCTTGCAAACAAACTAAAAAAGAGATATTGTTCTTAGCAGTTCCTCCATTGTCCTTGACCATTGTATGAAGTTGTATTGAATTCCAACTTGTAGTTTTTCAAAAATGCTCCAGACAGGGAAAAGTAACAAAGGGCAATAACACTGTAATTAGTCAAGATGGAGTTATGGTTCCGTGCAGTGCACTCTCTCTCACTGTGCTTGACCATTTTATGAAGTTGTATTGAATTCCAACCAGAAGTTTTCAAGTTATGCTCCGGACAAGGAAAAGTAACAAAGGGTAATAACTCTGTAATGAGTCAAGATGGAGTTATGGTTCCTGTGCACGCACTTCCTCTAAATGTACTTGACCATTGTATGAGGTTGTACTGAATTCCAACTAGTAGTTTTCAAGTTATGCTTCGGACAAGGAAAAAGTAACAAAGGGCAATAACTCTGTAATTAGTCAAGATGGAGTTATAGTTCTTGTGCACTGCACTTCCTCTCAATGTGCTTGACCATTGTATGAAGTTGTATTGAATTCCAACCAGTAGTTTTCAAGTTATGCTCCGGACAAGTAAAAAGTAACAAAGGGCAATAACTCAGTAAATACTCAAGATAGAGTTATAGTTCTTGTACACTGCACTTCCTCTGAGTGTGCTTGATCATTGTATGAAGTTGTATTGAATTCCAACTAGTAGTTTTCAAGTTATGCTCCGGACAAGGAAAAGTAACAAAGGGCAATAACTCTGTAATTAGTCAAGATTGAGTTATGGTTCTTGTGCACGCACTTCCTCTCAATGTGCTGACCATTGTATGAAGTTGTATTGAATTCCAACTAGTAGTTTTCAAGTTATGCTCCGGACAAGGAAAAGTAACAAAGGGCAATAACTCTGTAATTAGTCAAGATGGAGTTATAGTTCTTGTGCACGCACTTCCTCTCAATGTGCTTGACCATTGTATGAAGTTGTATTGAATTCCAACTAGTACTTTTCAAGTTATGCTCCGGACAAGGAAAATGCAACAGACCGCCCGACCGACCGACCGACCGACCGACCGACCACCGGGTGACTCCTATATACCCCCCTAAACTTCGTTTTGGGGGTATAATAACCATCATGCAATCTGTTAGCATGGCCAATATAACAGTATCTTAACAGAACCAATGATAACTGATGGTCTGAATGAATAATAAATAAATACCCAATAATTCCAGCAAATGGCCAGCCAATTATTGCACTTGCTGCTGTTGCCATGATGGCTACCTGCAAAACAAGGTTATATTTGTTCTTAATGATATCAATGTTAAATTTGGTAAATATTGTTATATTTTGCTTGTCTTGTTAAACACCCATTGCTTACTACTGCATTTCATTTGTTTAGTCTATCAACCATTTTTCAACATGTACAATGTATTTATGTACAAACAGGCAGTTTACCCTGAAGTTAACCTTGAAGTTTACCTTGAAGTTAACCCTGAAGGACCAGCTCCAGACCCCAAACTTTTGCCATGAGCTGCCAACTTTCTGACATAAAGTGTATTTTCCTACCTAAGGTTCCAGCACACAAGTCTGTGAACTTTTACCACTTAAACTTCGGATGTAGCTGCAAATTGATGTTACATCCATTGTTAAGATAACAAACAAGAGCTTTCCCTCACAAGCGACAAATGCCCCTAAAAGAGGTGTCTCACAGTCTGTGCCCTCTCCATGTGCTCAACAATTGTGCCATAAATTTTTTTAAATCCTTCCATGCATGACAGAGTTACCATGCATACAGTATTCCATTACTTTTAAACTGGAAGTGTGACCTTGACCTTTGAGGTAAGGATGTGGGTCTTGCACTCAACACATCGCCTTGATGTGCTAAACATTTGTGCAAAGTTATTTTAAAATCAATCAATGCATGACAATGTAACAGTCCGGACATAAATGTATTCATATATACAGGATTCCATTACCTATAAACTCTAAGTGTGACCTGACCTTTGAGGTAGGGACGTGGATCTTGCACGTGACACATCGGCTTGATGTGTTGAACATTTGTGCCAAGTTATTTCAAAATCAATCAATGCATGACAAAGTTATAGTCCAGACACAAATGTGTGCATATATACAGGATTCCATTACCTTTAAACACGAAGTATGACCTTGACCTTTGAGGTTTGGACGTTGATTTTACACCCGACACATTGTCTTGATGTGCTGAACATTTTTGCAGAGTTATTTTAAAGTCAATCTATGCATGACAAAGTTACAGTCCGGACAAGAATGTGTGCATATATAGAGGATTCCATAAACATCAAACTCTCACGGCTAAAAAATTACTTTTGGTTCAATCTAGATTATCTAAGGCATGCAAAATATATTTATACTAGAATGATTTATGCGGAAACCTAATGAAACTGACAAATGAAGATCGGAGATTATTTGCGCTATAAATACATACCTCGTGCTTCTCGAGAAACCAGCCTCCGAAGCTCAGGAAAGTCATGTACATGCAGAAACTGCTGGGAAGATATGCCGAGGAGGATATAAACATACCCGCACTTAACAGCTGAAAACACAACATCACTCGCCCTGTATTGTTCCCAAACTGTTTACAAACGCCCCTGTAACAGCAAAATATACATGTATAACTTGCATTTTGTTTAAAAGGATATAGTATTCATTAAAATTTACACGGATAATTATCACTTGAAAGTTAGACTTAGATTTATAAAAATAGATGTGCAACTTATGATAGCAAACTTCACCATTGACCCAATGACCTAAAAAAATTAAAACTCCTTGATAAGTGTGTGTGTCCCACGTAAAAGCATCACATTGTTGAGTAGACATCAATATTTCAAATTTCAGGCGAGAGTCAAAGAGACCTCCAGTAACAATTACTGTAAAATCGGGTAATATTTGACATGATTTCATTTTTGCTCATTTTCGCAAATTTTCCACTTTACTTATTATAAAAAATTTAAAAATCTGCTTTTTAAAAAAATTGCCTAAGATTCATATTGAAGAATTTTTCTCTGATTTGTGAATATTAAATTCGCCAATAAGCCTGTCTGCTCTAAAATTTTCATCACGAAAAAAAATCCCAAAATACAGTAAAACATACAGAATAATTTACTGACAATGAAAAATACCCTACTTATTGTTTTCCTAGACATAGACAATACATAAAACAGAAACACATGAAGGCAACTTACTTGTAGAAGTACACCTCACACAGAGCACAGACAAAGGCCAGCACACACCTCGTGATAAAGAACAACATCACCTGTTGAAACAAATGCAATTACAATGTATTGCACTATAAAATTAAGTAACTTATATAATGTTGCAAATACTTTAAATCATTTAAACAATTGTTTCCAATACAATGTACTCAGTGCACTTTTATAGTATCTTTAAAACAGTTTAAGTAACAGTTGGAGATTAATAGCAGTTTCAAAATAAACAGTATGATTAAGGCCGTGATGGGATAGGCCTTATTGGAGTGTTGTCATTAAACAAGTTGATTTTTTAAAAGTTTAAAATCAACGTATGAAGCATGCTTTCATCTCATATCATATCTCCTCAGCCCCTCATCCCATTCCCATACACATGCAATTTAGTCTTGAACTGCCCTTACAGGATTTGGTGTTGCTATAACTCCATACAGTTTCATTGGCAATATATGAAGCAGTAAGTAGGCATATGATCGTATGGCGTAAACCGGAGAGTATTCCCATGTCTGGAAGCCCTTCCCAAACATCAGGTAATGTGTCTGAAATGGAAATAATTAAAAACATTCCATGGCCCGAAGGTACTAAAAGTAAAAGTGTTATAAAAAGAGGTACAATTAAATGCAAGTCAGAAATTTGCTTGAAATATTTTAATACTAAAATAATCACCTTAACCAGTCATTGATTAACAGTCATGGGTTTGACCCCTGTTAGTTACTATATCCCTAGAGAAAGTTACTGAACTTGTAGGCAGATGTTTACAAAATATAATGGAAATCACAAATCAGTTTGTACTCAGCCAAAACTTGAAACCCCTCCTCTGACTTACTGGTTCCCAGTAGTTAAACATCTCTTACTTACTGGTTCCCAGTAGTTAAACATCTCTGACTTACTGGTTCCCAGTAGTTAAAACTTCTCTGACTTACTGGTTCTGGGTAGTTAAACGTCTCTGACTTACTGGTTCCCAGTAGTTAAATGTCTCCGACTTACTGGTTCCCAGTAGTTAAACATCTCTGACTTACTGATTCTCAGTAGTTAAACGTCTCTGACTTACTTGTTCCAGGTAGTTAAATGTCTCTGACTTACTGGTTCCCAGTAGTTAAACGTCTCATCACAGTCTCCCACTATGTTCCATGCAGCAGCGCACAGTCGAGCAGACATAACAATTTTGAATACTGTGTAAGCTCCTGGTGTCCATGGCTCATCATCATACACTGTCTGTGGCGAGGGAGGCTTGATAACTTCTCTGTTCAAAGAAAACAAGACCAGTCAGTGTTACTTTGATAGACATAATTAGAAAGGTTCACTACATAGTTATGCTAATTTGGTGGACTAGACAAAACTCATGTTAGCATTGCAGTTTGACCCCTCTCATAGATCTGCCATTTCATAACTGTCACACCTTCATGCATAATTTTTAATGCACACAATACTAAGCGGAAACTTGACTTTCAGTATCTGGTATTATTAACCTATATTACATGTAGAAAAATTTCAATTTACACCTTTTCCACTCTAAAATGGTGAACTAGATATCACCTGACCTGAAAACCTAAAGGATTATGAAAAATCTCACTAAAATCTACATGTTTAAAGTTAAACATGTAATTTTCCATTCAAGCCATCACAGACCTATATATATATACCAATATGGATTGCAATGTTGGTAATCGACTGGTCAATACTCGTATTGATGTCAATACTGGTGAAAATACTGGTCATTACTGGTCAATACCTGTTTATACTGGTCGATTTAAATTATTAGAGATGATAATGATACACTTGTAATTTTCCTTAGGTCATACTCCATGAAATGTCAGTATAACTTCACAGTTTATTCATGGTAATTTAACATAAAATATTCATATTTATATTGTTGAAATAATACTTTTCCCAGCCAAATGAATTGTAGTGTGATTTGGATGGTAGTGTTTTTTCATAAATATTTCACCAGGGTTATTGTACAAAAAGGTTGTGGTATGTCATCCATATTGAAATGAATAGTTGAAATATTGGGATCAAAGAAACCAATCAACGTTTTAATTGTGCATTTCTACATTATTGTATTATGAAACTGGTTTCATCCAAATTAAGTAATAAGTTGACTATTATCTCATATTCAATTTATGTAATTATTTGTTAGGGATTTTAGTGTACTAAACAAGTTATAGTTAAAAAATTTTTATTCAGAAAATGACAAAAATAATGTACTTATCGAACTATTTGGATTAACAAATACACAACCTGGAATATGGACAGGAACAAATAAAAATAATATACATTCAAAATATTTACACAATCAATCAAAATTTATTCGTTCAAAAGAGGTTGTAGTTTTTGTAAAGGCACAAAACAATAACTAATAATTGTATATTTACACATAGGAAGTTGACATACACAAATGGGAAATCAAAGATTAAACCAATATTTACACGCTTTCGATACACGTATATTATCGGCATGAATGGTCAAACTTTTATCACAAACACGGCTTTTTTCGTGCAAAAAAAAAGTAACTCATTGATTGTTCTAAATAGTAAGCCTAATATTATGCCATTGCCGTTAACCTAAGGATTTTTATTTAGGTCGGCCATATTATTTCATTAGAAAAAGGTCAAAAATTATTTAATCTTAATTTGATGAGTCACATATAGTTTATTTTATATTATAATTATTAAAATCGAAAACAAATTTTAAACATAAATGAAAACATATTAATCTAATTATTAATAAATCATGGTATTCTGATTAGCTGTGTGAACTTTGATTTAATTTGGAAAATACCTTTCTCTTCTATCTCATTTCTAAGCACCTGGTTACTGTATTATGTCAAAGTTAAAGATTGCATAGAGTTAAAAGCAGAAATGTACAGGAGGAATAAAATTAATACTATACATGTAAATGTAATTTAACATAACCAGGATGTGCTAGTTAAGCAGAGAATTATACAGCTCAAATAATAAAAACAATATTTTGAATTTAAGAATGGATTGGAATTAGGGAGTCTTAGTGTCAAAATATACAAGTTCAAGTTGCCTTTAAGTAGTTATGAAACTTATTATATATGAAAACCTTGGTGACAAAAATGAACTAAATACTAATCAAACTATACATAACAAACACACCACCCAGGAATGATGGATGAACGCACCTATAAAAAACAGAAATGTGGTTGGGAAATTTTTGTGCATAAATATACATGGTTATCAAATTGCTGTCATGTCTCATATTAAATGATGTGAAAATCGGTTGAAAGAATTTATTATTTGAGTAATCACCTTCTCAGTATGTTGCGAAATGGTTTTATTGTTATATTTTTCTTACTTTATGTAACCTTGTGTTTTGGACAACTGGCAACTTTAAAATTCTGGTATGCAAATGAAATGGAGGTCATCGAAACCACTGATTAACGAGTTCCACCTGTTATGGTATGCGTATACATCGTTTTCTTGGTCCGTGTCACTGATAATGGACTCGCTCAAGTTGGAGTAGTGTATGAAAATGAGACAGCTATCAAATGCCAGATAATGAATGGGGTCACACTGCAAAGCCAAATGAATTAGGCTACCTTCCTAGTGAGATAAAAAAGTGGGACCAAACTTCACCATAACCGGCATAAACCTAAGGTAGAGATACCAGTAAGGCATCGATCCTGTCATTAACGAAAGCAATGACCAAAAGGAAAGAAAAAAATCTCACTTCTCCTTGACTTTTGATAGTGCAGCCAGCTCTTTGATCGATTTTCTCTCACCGGCATTTCTTCTCTTTGCGGAGGCTGACATGTTTTCATACAGAAGCAATCGAGTGTGCCGCGTGACGATTGGCTAAAAAGTGCCCTTGCTCTGGACCAAGATACAGCGTTTAGCAAACTCTAAAACCTTGACCTTTAATTCATTCGGAAATTTCTGATCTCTCCCTCAGATTTCATATAATGAAAAGGTATCCAATTGCGACCTTGCATACAAAATGGCTGGTGTTGTCAGACTTGCACAAACAGTCTTTCAAAGAAACCGACTTCTTTCTTCTTCTAGCGTAATTCTGAAGAATGCAAGATGCTGCAGCGTGGTTGCAGGTAGTACACAGCACACGCTTAGTGTGAAAAGGCGGATTGACAAGACCAGAGAAGCTTCTTTATTGGGTGGTGGAAAGAAAAGAATTGATAAACAACATCAAAAGGTAACTTACAGCACAGCCTATAGTATATCTTACTTATTTTGGCGTTATTGAATGCTGTTAACAGTCCAAGACATATGCTACACATCATCGGAAGTAAAGTGCTGTCAACTATAATTCAAAATAGTCATGCTGTCTGGGTGGTCCGCGATAGAATGACCGAAAAAGACTGAAAACAACTTTTTTCAAAGAGTATATATAACTTACAGATTAAATGAAGAAATTTTATAAATATCGTATTACAAATCAAGTAAAAACATTGAAAAACAAATATTGGGGACCGGAAACTTTCTGAATTACAGTGCTGTCGGTAATCCTGCGCACTTACATTCTCGAGAACAGGGATTATGTGTAAATTTCTAGGACAAGAAATATTATTGTACAAAAAGGAACATTTAGATAAGCCCAACATCTACAGAAATATGTCAGATTTCAGATATGGAAGATCATAAGAATCATACTTTGATTAAATGTACATTTTAACAATATTGTGTCAATCACTATATCTTCTCTATTATTCTCTGTTAAAATAAATGAACATCGTCAGTTTTCTTCTAAATCTCATACAATAACATTTAATAATTCATTAAGTTCAGCATAAGATTTAAGAAACAGACTATATATTTCCAAAAATCAAGACGCATGGTCATTGCATGACGTTAAGTTGTGTACATAAATATGCAAATCAACGTACGCAGAAATCAGAAATGGCAGACGCGCAGAAAAGGCCAAAACGACTGTAGCACTCCAGATTTTGTAATGGATGCGGCACAGAAAAGTTGCTTTCTGATAAACATATTAAACTGTTTTTCAGTTCTTTTTCGGTGTTATTTGGTCTTTTTCGGTCATTCTTAGAATGCACCCCTTTCTGGGGGACTTCTGGAATATTACAAAGATATTTGATTATAACTGGAAAACCTACTTTCTTTGACAGATTTTTGCCTAACCTGCATTTCCCATGATGAAAATTCTCATGCAGAGAATGCCAGAGATGTCATAAAATTATGTATTTCAAGTATTTGAATGTTCACCTTCATTAACCAGTAAGGCTCACTGTAATTGGTTCTAGCCAAATTGTAAAATGGACAAGTGTGGTTTACGAAATTCAAATTTAGAAGCATAAGGGCTAAATGAAAAATATTTTGTTTGTATGACATACTGTTATAGTTTGTAGTTGTACTTAAACTTGCATTTGTATCTGTAGGGTAAACTTACAGCAAGAGAGAGGATTACTCTTATGTTGGATCCTGAAAGCTTTGTAGAGTATGATGCCTTCCTTGAACATAATTGTACAGACTTTGGCATGGAAAATGAAAAGGTACATTTTAAAGTTTTATTGATAGAAAAACCTTCATAATTATTTAAATACAGTATGTCAGGGGAAGGAAAATTCTGGATTGGTCTGGATGTTTGATTTGTCTATGTCTTTTGCCATAAATCATTTAAACCACTACAAATGACATATTAAAGAAAACGTCAGCAAAAATGGCACAGTCTTAGGTATCACAGAACTACTAGAATTCTCAGCCTAGGAAAACTGTTAAAGTTGTGTTTAATCATTGTTGTATTATATTGTTCATCAAATTGGAAAAACATGAATGATTTCTGTTATCAAGGCTCCTAAAGGAAAAACAAATCTACCTAATTGCACTATTGCCTATTCACTTCACTCACAGGGCAAATAACTTACATCACTCACAGAGCAATTAACTCTCATCACCTACAGGGCAGTAACAAACACAACAAACACCACTTAAAGGGCAGTAACAAACACAACTCATAGGGCAATGACAAATGCAACTCATAGGACAGTAACAAATGCCACTCAAAAAACAATAACAAACACCACTCAACGGGCAATGACAAACACCACTCATTGGGCAATAACAAACACCACTCATAGGGTGATCACAGACACCACTCAAAGGGCAATGACAGACACCACTCAAAGGGCAATAACGAACACCAAGGCTTATGGGGCAATGGCAAACACCCTCAAAGGGAACAACGAATGCCACTCATAGGGCAATAACAAATGCAACTCATGGGCAAGACCTAGGGCAGACAAACTCCTCGGAGGGCACACCCGTCGAGGGCAAGACAAACACCACTCAAAGTGCAATAACTTAAAGGGCGTAACAAACACCTCTAGGGCAATGACAAAGCAACTCATAGGACAGTAACAAATGCCACTCAAAAAACAATAACAAACACCAAAAAAAAAAAACACTCAACGGGCAATGACAAACACCACTCATTGGGCAATAACAAACACCACTCATAGGGTGATCACAGACACCACTCAAAGGGCAATGACAGACACCACTCAAAGGGCAATAACGAATACCACTCATAGGGCAATGACAAACACCACTCAAAGGGAACAACGAATGCCACTCATAGGGCAATAACAAATGCAACTCATAGGGCAATGACAAACATAGGGCAATGACAAACATCACTCGGAGGGCAATAACAAACACCAGTCGAAGGGCAATGACAAACACCACTCAAAGTGCAATAACAAACACCACTTATAGGGCAATGACAAACACCACTCATAGGGCAATGACAAACACCACTCATAGGGCAATAACAAACACCACTCATAGGGCAATAACAAACACCACTCATAAGGCAATGACAAACACCACTCAAAGGGCATTAACAAACACTACTCATAGGGCAATGATAGACATGAGTCACAGGGCAAAAGTTATACTTATCAAGGGATGTGAACCCCACTGATGACATTCGGATCTTTATACTGTATTTAAATGCAGAAAGCAATAACTATAACTATTTAGTTTTTCAAATTATACCCAAGATGATTAGATTTGATATCATTATCAGATTGACATTCTGTATACAGTGTACCTATTCATTAACACACCTGTTCTCAAATCGACAGTTCACAATAACCCAAGTAAAGCTAGTATTGCTAGGGGAGCAATGGTGTAGGGGTTAAGGTGTCTGCCACTAATTGTGGAGGTTACGACTGTACCTCCTCATATGACACCAGTAATGGTTTTTCCAGGAAGCGGACTCGAGAGTGACTCAATATGCTACAAGCTTTCTTCACAATCAAGCTAAAATATATAAGTATAAACTAAAGCTAGTGTCTCATTATGTCAAGATACATTGTATTTGATTGAGTTTGAAAATAGATTCACTGGCACAAAAATGCACTAAAAGCATACAAAAAAAAATACAAAGCACTATTAAAGGGAAAAATCGCATTTAAGCATTTTTGATGCACGTCCATGTTTGAAATAATTGCTGGATAGTGTATGCTAGTCTTACCTTTATGTCTCTTTCAGTTTCCAGGTGACAGTGTTGTAACAGGTCGAGGAACTATCAATGGCAGATTATGCTTTGTGTTTAGTCAGGTATGTACAGATTATTCTGTGTAATTGTTTTCAGTAAGATGTGAAGGGACAGTCCTATGTCATTGAGTACAGATTGTCCTGTAGTAGCATTCAGTCAGGCATAGTTGAAGATTTATGTTCAGCTATGTGCCGTCCTTTTTGATTGTGTTCAGTTAGATTAGTAAGCAAGGATCTAATATACAGTAAACGTGGTATCTAATAACTACAGATGAAGCAGTACATTGTATAAGTAACAAATTCCAGGGCGTTAATTTTTTCTTCTTTATTAAATATGAAAATGCTGTATAGATGTAACAAACTCGGATATAAGGAACAAATATAAGTGGTCCCCAAGGAGTTTGTTATATACAGGGCTTACTGTACTATTTTTAAAGTACATGTAGTTTCCATGTTGAGATCAATTATTTATACATTATGAATATTTTTCAGGACTTTACTGTATTTGGCGGCAGTTTATCAGGTGCACATGCCAAGAAAATTTGTAAGGTAAGAATGTAAATGCATTGATAGTGCATGTATAATGCACAATTTTTCTTGTTCTAAAAATGCAGAATGCAGAAGGGTGACTTGTACCTAAGCTCATTAATTTTCAAGGATTATAGTTATGTTGATTTACGATTGAAAAAAAATCCTGATAAATGATAGGAATATTTGACGCCATTTGTCTCTGACATGGTGGTCCAGCATTGGTTTCCACTGTATGCCTTGGCAGTGTAACATATGTATGTCAAGATGTTGGTAAAACAGCAAATACGCATTAATCTCTTTTAAACTCCTATTTCATTGCAAAACGGACAGAAAAAAAACTCTTTCCAAGAGCCAAACGAGGGTTAACTGCCAAACAGTTGTACGTCCTTCTTTATTTCAAAGAAGTTACTGCAGTTTTGCGGTTAACCCTCTTTAAAGCAAACAGATATATGATCTGGCTTCTTTGTACAGTAAGGAACATTATGGTCTTGCTCTCTCTCTCTGTCTTACATTGACTCTTAAGTATGCTTTTCTCTGACACACAATTTAAATACGTATTCCAAACAATATAGCTGTCCAAAACGATTTAATGCTAAAAATGCAATTTTTTTTTTAATTCACAGAACAGGTGTAGATGTAAGTGCAATAATGATTGGCCATGATTCATTAACACTATACATGTATTTGTTCTTTGTAATACTAGGTGATGGATCAGGCAATGCTGGTTGGTGCCCCTGTAATTGGTCTGAATGATTCTGGTGGAGCTAGGATCCAGGAAGGAGTTGAATCTCTGGCAGGTTATGCCGATATTTTTCAGGTATGTCCAATATATAGTTCCATTAGCGCTTGTAAACTTACTTGAGGCTCTTATTTTACCAAGGAAGATATATTACCGGTGAAATTGTTCATTAATTTATTTGTTCAAGAAACATTCCTAACTTTGCTTTTTATATCAAACATACATGCTGTAGATATAGCACAGAATAGATTTTTTCTCAGTGATATTACAAAAAGTAAGAAACACTGTCTGGCAACGTTTTTTTCATTAAGAAACAACAGAAATATGGAGAATAAAGATATACTCGCTGTGTCCTGAATTTGTTTTATTTGATCAGCAGTGTAAACAAAGTGGATATCTTAGTTAATGTGAATCGTTTGCCATAAATATGCAGAAAACAGAAAGAAAATCATTAAATGCTGTAAATCTCACAAAAATGTTCCAGTTCTTTTTACTTTTTTATGCCAAAGTATTAGGATCTAAAAAATCCAAAATAGCAGTCCCACTAGATACAGTTCGGTTTATTTAAGATAAATGCTTTACTTCAGTGTCTTTGGATTCATCTTGCTGATGATTTTGTTTTCAGAGAAATGTGAATGCATCAGGTGTGATACCTCAGATTTCTCTGATCATGGGACCATGTGCTGGTATGTTTTGTTCATATTTAAAACCTTAAATACTAAAAAAGAAACCAACTACCACAGTTACAATAAGAACAATAACCCCCAAACTCTTGTCGAGTATGGAGCAGATCTATCACTGTGATCAGTGTCATTTCAATCCTGATCATTATGTCAACGGTATTCTGCTGTGGGAAAAGCCACAGGTACCAGTATCATAGAGCTAATAAAATAAGGTCCAAATTTTTTCCCCATGTTTAACTATTATATTCACAAGTTAAACTTGCTATTACATGGCCGATTTTTCAAAGAATCTTACTTAACAACAGCTTTAAGAAATCTTTGAAGATTACCATTATCATAAAACTTGCCTTTTAATTTGGTCCATTGATTAACTAAGAATGCTAAAAAATGTAAAGCTACCTGAAGGGGCACATCACTGGGCAACAGGAAGCCGGAAAAGATCTTGATCCGAGTATTCTGAGGTGACGGGCAGCCACTATTAAATAACGTATATATGTGCAAAATTGAGTTGTATGGGTTTTGGGCCGTGTCTTAACAGTGAGGAAGTGCTAAACATAAAGATACATAATCGATGATTAATTAACATTAAGAATCCCATTAAATCAATTGTATTTTTATGTTTGATGCTGAAATTGTTGGTGTGCTTCTTATTTTTGTTCGCTATTCGCCATTTTTTCTTCCAATGACACATGGGAAATTCAGTTTTGTTGGCTGACAGAACAGTCATAAAAAAATAAAGATATGCTGTCAAAAAGGCAGTTTTAGTTATCTTTACAGTGAAATAGAGAAAAAACAAAGAAAAATAAGCTGAAAATATAACCAAAGTAATTGCTTTCAAGTATATTTACTATTCAATTATGTTGAGATGAGGCCCGTTACTTGCGTAATCGTGATTTTATACATCAGAATAGATGGAGTGAATGAAAAACAACTTGAGGTGATGTTCCTGGTGGTTGAATAGGAAGTTTGCCTTGTAGAAGTGAGAGAGACAAATTTCGGATGGTATTTTTGAGCTCTATGATACTGGTACCTGTGGGAAAGTCAGTGATAACCCACTGTGACCTAAGTTTTGGTTGCAAAATCACATATTTAATATACTTTTATACTTTTAGTTTCATGAAAGGAAAAATAACTCGGTTTATATAAGATAGGAATAAGAAGTAGCTGCTACACTCACCTGATTAATTTAGTTTCCTATAGAGGGAGATACTGTACCTGCCAGAATTTCAGTTAGTTTAGCCTAGAGTAATCTGATTGGCTGCCAAAAGTAGGTCAGTTATGGCAACCAATGAGATTTGAGTGTGTAATGAGCTTAATAATAAAACAATTTAATACCGGTCTGAAAGGTGGTCATACTAGAGAGTTTGACTGTAATTGACACTATGAACCCTAGTTTCCAGTGCGAAATTTTGGAACTAGTTAAACGATATTGCTGCTTTTATAATAAAAGAATAATGATGTTATAAAAATGATTTAATAAAAAACTTCAGTCAAGTCACGTCCTTATGACAATTTTATATGTTGTTTTGTATTAAAGGAAATTTGAGAAAGACTTAATATTGTTTTGCAGGTGGTGCTGTTTATTCCCCCGCACTGACTGACTACACATTTATGGTCAAGGTAAGAAAAAAAAAAAAACAATTATCATAAGAGGGAGTGTTGGTTCTCTGTACATGACTAGTGGACTAGGAAACAACAATATGAATGATGAATTTAAGGCGTTACTCATTATCAAGTCTTCCTTTTTGACAGAGATCTTCCCTATAAAACTATAACTGCTGTTCCAGTGGAAGAGTTATTTTGTCATTAAAACTATATTGTTGCCAACAAGACTTAATCTTGATGATTTATAAGAAGATTTTTGAGGAAATAATTATTTGACCTGATGCTTCAAACTTTGGATTCAAATAAGGATTTCCCTTTCCTACGCCTCATTGATTGAAAAAGAATTCATCATCTATTACCCGGAAGTCTGTTCCTTTGATGATTACTACCAATAAAGTCAGTAGTAATTATAATGTTTTCCCCAAACTTAAAGGAGACATATTGTCCGTCCATCTGTGTGTCCCTCCGTCTGTCTGTCACACATTGTTTCTGCACAGTAACTTAAGATCCATATGACCAAAAATCTTCAAACTTCATAGGATGATTGGGTTTATTGAGTAGATGATCCCTATAGTTTTTGGGGTCAGTAGGTCAAAGGTCAGAGTCACAGTGAAATACATTAAATTTTGCCCTTAATTGGGGGAGACATGCGTTTTTAGCTTACCTGGCACAATGTGCTCGGTTGAGCTAATAGGATTGCTCACCAACTGGAGTCTGTTGCATGTCGTACATCCATCCACCATTTGCTTTAAATGACATCTTCTCTTAAACCACTAAATTAATGTTGATGAAACTTGGCAGGGATGTTCCTTGCATGAAGCTCTACTAAAGTTGTTCAAAGAATTTCATTAAATGCAGAACTCGTGTTTTCCATGGCAACAGAAAGGAAAAACATTATAAATCTTCTTCTAAAAAACTGGAAGGCCCAGAGCTTAGATATTCGGCATTTAACTCTACCAAGATTGTTCATATTATGACTTACGTGTCAAAATTGCCACCTGCCCAGAGGGACACTTGATTTTACATAGGCTTAATTACGAAACTTTAAAAACTTTGAAACCACATGGCCTAGAGCTTAGATATTTAGCATGTAGCATTGCCTAGTGGACCTCTACCAAGAATGTACAAATCATGACCCCCCCATTCCCCCTCTCCAGTCAGAATTAACCCCACGCAGGTGTTGCTTGAATTTACATAGGTTGTATAGGAAAACCTGTAAAATATTTCTTCTCTGAAAGCACATGGCCTAGAGCTTAGATATTTAGCAGGTAGCATTGCCTTGTTGACCTCTACAAAGAGTGGTCAAAACTGACCCGTCCCTGGGGTCACTTGATGCCACATAGACTTGTATAGGAAAAACTTAAAACATTTCTTTCTCTAAAACCATAAGACCAAGAGCTTAGATATTTTGCATGTATCATTAACTCCATACCTTTACCAAGATTGTTTAAATCATGACCCAGTAGGTCAAAATTGACCATGTGTGGTGGGTCACTTGATTTCACATAAGCTTATATAGGGAAGACTTTAAATCTTCATGTTTAAAACCACAAGGCCCAGATAGATATTTGGAATGTAGCAATGTGAAGTGGACCTCTACGAATATTGTTCAAATAATGACTCACAGGAAAAAATTGACCTCTCCTCTGATGCGATTGTTGACCTTGTATTTTAGCCAGTGGTAGCCAGGTGAGCGATAATGGGCCATGTTGGCCCTCTTGTTAACTTATATATTACTATTTTGTTGTACCACTTAACAATTATTACTTTATTATATTGCGGAAATTAAATGAGGTCTTCCTTAATTTATCCCTGAAACTGCTCAGGAATTCATCATCAAATTTTTGATTTTATATGAAGCTGCTAAAATGGTACCTTTTAACCAATACATGTTTTCATTTTTGCAGGACACTTCTTATTTGTTCATCACAGGACCAGATGTTGTCAAGGTAAAGTTAGTTCCCAGTACAAAACTGTTTGATAGCATAATCTTGTAATACCCTGTTATTCCAATATTTCTGGTCATTTTTTATCGATACAAAATATTGTATAGATAATTTTGAGCCATATGCACCACTTCTGTTTTGATACATGCAGCATAACCAAAGAATTATCAAGGGAAGATGTAGTATCCTGTAGTTATATGACAACTGTCAGTGTCCGCATCACACAATGAAGGTACACTAGGTAGACAGGTACACTACATTTTTGCAGTACAGACAAATTTGTGTCACCTGTTACGTCTGAATTCCCCCAGTCCAAATTTGATCTAAAAAGGCCGGGAATAGCTGTCACCTGCCATCCACTGAAATGTTCGCAGCCGACGAAATCAAAGCATT